>WBNH01004807.1:133786-523246 GCA_013401255.1 Urocolius indicus | reverse complement strand
TTGTATCTAGTGACAGGACAAGGAGTAATGGTCAAAAGCTGGAACACAAAAAGTTCCACTTAAACTTAACAAAAAACTTCTTCACTGTGAGGGTAATGGAGCCTCCTTCTCTGGAGGTTTTCAAAACCCCACTGGACACGTTCCTGTGTGACCTGATGTGTGGAGTGTAGGGTGCTTGAGCAGAAGGGTTGGAGTAGATGATCTTTAGAGGTCCTTTCCAACCCCTATCATTCTATTATTATATGATTCTATGAGTACCTCATAGACTTTCTGAAGTCAACAAGTGCAAATAGGGACACTGTTAGGATGTAGATAGTACAGATCCAGGACACTCATGCTTCCTTCAGTCTAAGATGTATGGGAATTTCTAAATATTTTAGTGCATCTCTTGCTTTCTGACGGTCTTTTTTCTTTTTTTTTTTTTGTTTTTAAAAGAGACTACACCCATGAAGCTGTATTTCTTCCTATGCCAAAAAAAAAAAGCATCCTGATCAATAATCAGGTCATGTAAAATGGATCAATCTACCAACGGCGAGCTTCTACAGCTTATGAGTTCAAACTCAGACAGCTTCCATGGTTCCTGTTTTAAAAGCACGCTGAAAACATTGAAATGAGTTACAGGTTACAATTGGTTTTATTTCAACACAATCAATACAAAAAAACCCTTTTGAATAAAGATAACCTAAGGGCTTCTGATAAGCTAGAAAGTCTTTGTAAAAAATCTTCACATCTCTTACCTGGGCCTTGAAAAGTTCTTCAAAATGGTTGTGACTTTTTTGCTTTCACATATATTTTTTTTGGAAAAATCATCTCTTTTCTGTTTAAACTGTGTGCCTGCTCTCTGCTCTTTTCATTGTCTCTCACTTTGTGTCATGCTGGAGACTTATGGCTTGCCTGTTCTCAGCATTTGATACTCTCAGGGAAAGTCACCTCCTCCAGAAGTGATCTCCTCCATTTGAACCACATGCCCTTCAACTTAGAAAAACAAGTAGATGCCTTTTTTCTGCCCAGATGACTATTTTAAAGGAACACAATCTACAATTCCCTACTAAAACCCACAAAATAATTGTGTGTTTCTTATCCCAGCAGAATAAGAACACATAACTATTGATTTAATTAACAGTGAAAGGAATTATGAGAATTTTATATCTTTGGGCATCTATATGTCTTTCTTGTCTTTGTTTTCATTGAATCAACAGAAGTTATTGAAGAAGGAAAGTGAGAGGTAAACTGTTCCCAACCTTTTATTTATTTCTATATTTTAACTCTTTTTATACATATCTATTGTTACTATCCTGTAACTAGTGCTGCAATATATTTTATTAAGAGTTTACACTGCTCAATTCTTTATTGGATGCTAATATATTGCATAGATATGTATTTTCCCTTAAAAAGCTATCATTCATATTTTGCTGCATTTAGGGAGAAAAAATACCAATACACACACATCAGTTATCTTCTTGTACACACAAGTTAATCACACACAGCTACCACAGAAAAGTCTCTTTCATTTTATATCTGAATAATTCCATTAATTTTTTATTTATAAGACTGCATCTATTCACAAGTAATAATTACTAGGTTTCCTTTTCTATGTGGAAGCATTAAGTGTTTCATTCTCTTGACTCTACATTTTCTCATATAAACTTACAACTATGCACTGAGCAATGGTTAGCCTCATCCATGAAAACCCGAGTCCTAGGATACTGTCATGGCAGATAAGGAGAATGATAGACCCATAAAAATCAATAGAAGCTGTATACTGACAACTACTCTTTATTGTTCAGCTCTGCAAAACCAGGAAAAGAAAAGACTTATTTTCAGGCAATCTGGTACAGATTTCCTTCTGTAAACAGAATAAATCCAACTTCTAATGAATGCCTCAGGTCAATTTGCCTAAGTAATTAGAGCTGAAAAATAATTGTGGATATACAGAAAGCTCTTGAGTTACTCTTACTTTGCAAGACCTTTACTCACCACTTACCCATGTCAGAGTCCATGACAACTTGGGTTATTAAATATCATCTCTTTCGGTGGAAAGGACAGGCTGCGCTCTCTTGATGTTGTTTTCAGTGACACACATTCTCTTTCTTTGGAAGGAGAATGTAATCTGTGCTTCTAGCCTTACAGAAAAGACCATAAACTAATATGTAGATCATGCAAGGTCAGCCACTCTTTCAGTGGATGCCTATATGGTGAGATTGTTGCAAGCTAGAGCTGTTAATGCTCTGTGCTGAAAGAGAATGAGCTGCCACCACATGGTTGTTCTAGAAGCTGTTAGTGCATGAGTGTTCCTTGTAAACTAGCATTTCTAAATTATTGCAGAATCAGAGGTTTCCATGACTGGGAATGCTGGCATGTCCCCAGAGACTGTAAAAGCCCAGGTACAAACAGTGTTTCTCTCAAATGTGAACTTAAAGGTTCATCAAGATGACAAATAGGAATAAATCTCCTTCTTTGAACATTGTTTCTTCAGCTACATAAATCTACTGTGCTTGTTCAGCCTTTATCTTTGAAATAAAACCTCAACTATGTCTTGAAATGCTTCATAAATCGAAAAAAAATCACTTTAACTAATTTTTAAACTATGACGAATAGACGGAATACCAGTGGTCAAAGCTTAGATCTTGTACTGCTATATCTATTAGTTCTCTGGTTTCATTTTCTTAAATGGAATTCTACTCAATTTAATAACTTTATTCAGATTGAGTCTTAGGAATTGATGTAATATTAATTGTAATAATCTCACCACCCTCCCTGATAATAAAACACTAATCCTAAACCCATAAATTCAGAATCGTTTTTGTTTAAGTTGGGGAGCTAATTATTACAGTGTTTTAGTTTAGGATAGAATTAGTCAAAGAATTTTTCTCCAGAAACTTTGCCTTTTTTTATTTAGCAAAGTGTATGTATTCATTCCTTAGAATATAAAAGTATTAAAAAATATTCAAATACTGTAACAAGTGCATGATATAAGAAACATTACATTTTTTTCAGGAAAGAATATTCATCCTATTGTGGTTTCTTGGAGCATGTCAAAAAACCAACAACCCACAATGTTTTTGTTATTCTAGCCATCAGTTACATCAACCTAGGCTGCTTCACACAATGAATCTTATTTTGTTTTGATATTTGAGAATATATTTTTCCTTGTTCATTTATTATTTCCCTACAATTGTCATTTTTGTTTTCTTCTTACCTTGTAGGCATGGTGAATGCTTATAATTTGCTAACATGATCACTTTCAACTTTTGCAGAAATTGATTTTTCAAAGAGAAAATAAATAACCATGCCAGTTACATCCAATGTCTTTGGTGCAGGCTTTTTTGTTTTGTTTTGTTTTCCCCTAAGGATTTACTTTGTGGCTGAGAAATTGATAAGGTTTGTGCAATAAGAAATGAAAATAAGCTGATTTAGGTCATAAATTATATGACAGTTATTTGATACTTGGCAGCTTCATGAAACAGACACTGCCACATCACATGCAAAACAGGCAATGTAATTTATTAGATTAAAAGCAATATACTTATGTAATCCCACAAAGTATGTGACAGGCAAAGAATTTCAGAAAATAGAGCAGCACTTCTTGTTTGTAGTTTGTGAGAACCTGTTATAAAAGCAATAAAGCATACCATAAGGTTGAGTTCTTTTGACATTTCAGAGTACTACATGAAGCTCAGTAGTGCCTTCAGATTATTCATCTTGAGTATGTGACAGACACATGTCTATAAGGATGTGTCTTCACAGTTGACCAGCTAGGACAGCACAAACTTTGTATAACTGATGTCACATCTGCCTTGAATATTGACCTAAATGGATCCTCTATCTGGAGCTATGTTGCAGTTATTTTAAATGATTTAGGATGTTTATTACAGTATAAAATCACAGGTATGTATGCATGTTGTAACGTTCAGCTATGTGGTGTATATATATATATACCTGGTGGTATGACACTGAGCTTAGCTGTGGATGGTTTATCAGATCTTCATCATTAACTAAAGTTAGATATGCTCAGAAGAAAGATCACAGGAAACCACTAACTGTGTTCCATGTTCAGTAAAATGCACATCAACAGCTAACCTGCATTTGCTTTCGGTGAGGTAAAAAGACTCTGAATCTCTCTTCATTTCACAGTGTAAAAGCACTGTTTTCCTGAGACAAGCTGAATTCCGGTCTTGTCTGATTATCATTGTCTTCACTAACTTTTTAAATTTTATTTGATTTAGCATTTTAAAATTACATAATAAAATATGTAGCTCTATTACATGGAGCAAGTGACAGAGACAAAATCTAGATTTCACCAGGCACCAAAGATTTGAACATAGATTTTAGTCTGAAGTTTAATACTTATGCTTAAAATAACTTTTTTTTTCCTTAATAATCTAAACCAGAAAATTATTTCCAGAAGTAGTTATGGTAGGAGATTTTTTTTTCAGCCATATTAAATGGATTTTATTCCTTCTTATTCTTAAAAAAGGGCTTTCATCTGAATGCATGTGTATACATATATGAATTTCCACAAAATAGTGTCCAGCAAGCACCTAACATATATTAAGAATTGACTTCCAAACAGGGAGAACTGTTTTTGGTCATATCTCTAGAAGTTTAGCTCATACACATATTTCTTACATTTTCTATCATTTTTTATATTCTGAATAGCAAACAGAAAGATTCTCAGTTAACATTTATTGCTGTTTTACTCTTTAGTTCAAAGCATATACTAAGTGATCAGCCTAAAACTCCAAACAAGCATTCTTCAAAAGAAAGACATAGTGTTTGCCTTCCTATTTCGTATTTTTCCTACGGCCAGTAATGCATTCATTACTTCTTTCTCTGAAATGAATTGAATTAAGTATTTGAGAGGTTAGACTATCACCATATGATTAACATTTCACTGCTTTGTGCAGTAGTACCTATTTCCTTTTAAGTTGAAATTCAGTATTATATGTGCCTTTGATTACTTTTTCTTCAAAAATGTATTGGTGGTTTGATCTTTTTGTGATATGTTAGACCATGCCACAGTTTGGTAAGAATAAGAGGTAATGATAATTGTAGTCTGCCAGGATCACCATTCCTCATTTCAGTTCTTACCTTTTCTTTTCAACAAGAATTACATAATTTTGTATTTCTCGAAAGAACAACAAAAAGATGTTCAAAATTAAATCACTTCAGTGTTCATTCCAGTATTGCTTTCATAAGTTATTACAACAATATAATCATCTGAATTGTCACTCTTTTGATTCATTTTTGTTCCAAGAAATGCATCAAGAAATGACAGTGCCTGAGACATCCCGGAAACTTGATTGCCCCTTATAAATTTTATTATAGCAGCATTGCTATAGTAAAGGTTGTGTCAGCACTTTCATTATAGTGCCAGTCTTCAAGGGGTGATAACTCAGCTGTAAAAATTGCTACAAGCTCAATCTTGGCATGCAAGGTCACAATTCTGAAAGCTAGTTTTTCTAAATGGTCAAAATATTTTACAAATTAAATAAAGTAATACAAATTATACCAAAGCCTCTATTTGCTCATAAAGAGCTGGAATATATAGTTAAGAATAATAATAATAAAATTACTTCTCTGTTTTCTAATCTAATAACTTTTCAGACGTCTTTCACAACTCTGTTATCGTTCTATATTTTAATTCCAGAGCCATGCAGAAAACTTCATCTGTTATTTTCAGAAATACTACTTAGGGGCTTCTAAACAAAAGCCAATTCTGGAATGAAGAGGACAACTGGTGCTCATACTTGGACACTACTTTTGCTTCAGCCTGGTGCTTATCTGAGTACTCATTGTGGGCTATTGGGAGTAAGGACATTAGGCCTTTCCATTAATAGCAAGAGCAGCAACCAAAACATGAAAGCTAGGAAAACACCCAAATGCTGGGTAACTGCATATGTTCCTTACCCACTGCTGAATTCTGAAGGTAGTCTGTCCGTACTTCTTGGAGGCATTCCATAAAACACCTTAAAGACTGGTTTCTGCTGGTGTATACAAGGGCTGTAATCCTCTTGTAGTCACTGCTTCATACTTACAAAGGGAAAATAGAGAGGAGGCTCTATACACTTCCTTACACTCCTGAATGCATGCCTGACCTTTCTATCTGCAATTATTTGGCCAGTCTTTATTTGGTTATTTCCCATAAGGGAATTGTGATTTATTTAAAAAATTCTTTTTGGGAACCTTGACCTCAAAATTCGGCTTCTTAGAATTTCATTCCTATACTAAGATTAGCATGGACTCTGCTACTGTAGGCTATCAGTGAATTTGTTTTCAGAGTATGGAAACTATATGAAAATTTGATTATTTCTTTTTTTATAGAGGAGCTGGAAAAAGAGGGAGGAAATAGAACTATATCTTTGTCAAAACTGGGGATAGTTTCACATGTAAAATACTCTTAATTATAGCATGAAAGACTATAAAAAGTAATCATATTAAGTACAGAAATGGGATAGTACAGAGAAAAAGATGACAGCAGAAAAAGAGAGAAGAAAAAGATTAAATTTTAAATATAAAATTATCTGTTTACCAGCTTACTGATGATTTCGACATTTCTAAATTTTAATTGTTGACTATTCTGTTTCAACTATGTTTGTCGTATGTCTAAGGGTAGAAGATAAGAGTATCACGATGAAGTAGGTTGATAGGTTTTTCTAGCTCATGCTGACTTGAATAAATTACCTTGTGAATGTGGGTAACAGATGAATTAGATTGCATAAACTTTTTTCTGTCTTTATTTTCTCTTTAGGACCATCAAGGATATTTGGAAGGTGATTTTAAATTAAAAACCTAATAGTCAATGTATTTTGTCACTACATACTTTTACCTGCTAGACAAAAAAAAATTAATAGCATTTTAATAGAATTGTCAGCTATATTTCATTTTATGCTTTAATAAAAATACAATTACTAGTGCTGATATTTCTAACTTGAAGTAAAGTATCCTATGCAATAAAGTGGCTGTCTACAATTGCAGTCTCTTATGTTAAAAGGAAACATAATTTCAATATATAACACGTGATACTAATAAGTGGCCAATATTGGTCATGCATGTTGAGGTTTTGCCCAATCAGCAATGAAGCACCGCAACAGTCTCTTGCTCACTGGCCCCCATCAACCCCAACTCTCCTTAGCATGGTGGAGGCCCCAGCAAGATGGGAGGGAAAAAAGTTAACCAAGAATGTTGTGGATTGAGACAAGGGCAGGGAATGCTTGCTGCCAGTTATGATTCTGGGCAAAACAGACTTCACTACTCGACTTAGAGAGGAAAGTAGGAAAGTTTATTCTACTGCCTAAAAGAAACAGAATGGAGTAAAAAGCAAAAAGGGAGTAGGATGATGAGAAAATTACAACCAGCAATATAAGATCTCTCTTCCTCCTTTCTTCCTGGGCTCAGCTCACTGCTCACAACATCTCTATCTCCTCCCCTATCAACAGCATGGGGGAAGTAGGAAATGGGGGATGTGGTCAGTGTCTCATAGATGGTCTCTGCTGCTTCTCTCTTCTCAGAGAAGGACAACTCTTTGCATTCCTCCTCTGCTTCAATATTGGGTCCCTCTCATGAGGCACAATCCTTAATAAACTTTGACATGGGTTCTTCCCAACAGCTATGGCTTCTGTGAATACGGGGTCACTCCCACAGGAGTGGGAGTAGTCGTAGTGGAGTGTAGGGTCTTTTAAGAAGTGCAAATAAATCTCTGCTTCACCACTCCTCTTCAAAGGATGCAGGGAAGTCTCAGTTCCAGCACACTTCCTCTCTTCCCTCACTGACCTTGGAGTCTTCATGGCTGCTTCTCTCTCCTCCAAGTCCTTGCACCACCACCAGCCAGAAAAGAAGGAAGAAAAAGCAAGAAGGAACAGGAAGAACCTTCTTCTTCTGGCTTCTTCTGAAAAAGTAATCATGGAGTCACCTAATTGGCTCAGCCCCAGAAGTGAGCCTGACTCAGAGTTGGGGAGAGTTTTGAGCAAATTCTTACAGGACCCATCTTTACGGCTCCTTTCGCGTTATCAGAAATGGTTCCACACAAAACCATGACAATGCAGAAGTATTTATTTCTGTCTCCACCTAATCATATAGCCATTGTGAGAATATTTTGGTTGATATCTTAGGTGGAGCAATGGATTCCTTGAATTTTGCAGTAATATTTACTTTTGTAAGGAAAAAGAGAAAATGCTAAGTATATAAATTTTAGAGTCAGATTTATTTTCTTAGAAAAAAAACCCCAACCTCTATCTGAATTTAGAAATTTGAGTTTACCATTGCTAAGCTGAAATAGGCAGAAACAAATTTAGTATTTTTAAATGCTGAAGTACAAAACCTACAACCAGATCTAAATTTTATACCAGACAACATCACTATAATACAACTTCACATACTTTATTTGAAAACCCACAGACTTCAGAAATTTTGGAATACAGATCATCAGGCATCCTTTTTAACCTTCGGTCCTTCTGAAATAATTATATTCTCTTTCCCATTTTTAGTAATTCCTGACACAAAATTCTTGCATAGCCATTAGTGCAAAAGTCACAATAACGCAATGTCATGGTTTGACATGACAGAAATTTCTGGTAAGGAGGAAGGAGTTTTAAAGATGGCTACTGTAAGAAGTTGTTCAAAACTCTCCCCAGCTCTGAGCCAGACCCACTGCTGGGGCTGAGCCAATTAGTCACCTCTACAATCACTTTTAAAGAATCTGGAAGAAGGGACTTCTTCCTGTTTCTTCCTTCTTCTGTCCCTTATTTTCCAGTTGGTGGTGGTGCAAGGAGTGGAAAGAGTGGGAGAAACAACTATGCGGACTCCAAGGTCAGTGAGGAAAGAAAGGAGAAGGTGTGCTGGAGCAGAGATCACCGCATTCTGTGGAGAGGACTGGTGAAGCAGAGATTTGTTTGCATTTCATTAAAGACCCCGCATCAAGGGCAGAGACTCGTTTTGCTAAAGCAGACCTCACACCAAGGGCAGTGACTCATTTTGATGACCTGCATCAAAATGCAGACACTCATTTCACTAAAGAAGACCCTGTGCCAGGGGCAGTGAATCACTTTGTGAAATACCTCTAGCCAGGGACAGTGACTATGGCTGGAGGAGGGACTGCATATTCACAGGGGCTGTAACTGTGGGGAAGAACCCACGCCAAAGAAGCTTGTTAAAACTATGACTGAAGGAGGCTTGTGTCCTGAGGAAGGGACCCTGTATCTGCAGAAGCTACAACTGTGGCAAAGAATCCATGCCAGATATATTCACTAAGGACTGTGTCCCCTGTGAGGGGCCCTGTATCGGCAGAAGCCACAGCTTCTGGGAAGAACCCACACCAAAGAAGTGCATTAAGGACTGTATCCCAGGGAAGGGGAAGAATGTGAGGAGTTGTCCTTATCTGAGAGAAGAAGCAGAGACCATCTGGGAGAGAATGACCTCAGCCCCCATACCCTNATAAGTATTGGATAAGTACAATCAATAAACGAAGCATACTGATCACTCATATTGAGCGACTGTGTCTTCCTTCCGTCGGCGACACTACCCCTCCTGAGTCATTGTAAAGGGAGTCTCTGTCAGAAGAGATTATTTGCCTACCTCTATTTTAAGAGAACTTTATCTATGTTTTGCACTATTTCGTCATTTTGTACCAATACAATGAGGGGCTATAAAAGTAGGGACCAAACTACACATTATGTATTGAACAGACACAAGCATATTACCAGTCCTTGAAATGTGAAAACTCTCTCCTTTTTTACCTATTAAAAACATTGATTGTATTTCTTAGACTTTTTGTGCTGACTGTGAGAAGCCTATAGATGATACTGTCTAAATATATAGGCCTTCTGTGTGTTTTAACCTCTGAAACATAAAGACAGAATATTGCAGATGATAGAGAAGGCACATTTGTAAAGTGAGATTTGAACCAGATGCTGTTGAATAACAATGAAATGTCCTGCATCAGATGGTAATGATGTTTGTAGAACAGATGAAGTTTGAGAATCTGTTTAATATACAAGAAGACACAACCAAAAAAACAAAACATTTTTTTAATAACTGTACTCAGTTAAAACTTAAGTACTTCCACAAAGCTCTAAAACCCAGATTGAAACTGTATTTGCTTCTGGAAATTACTTTGATTAACGATGTCTGACACCCAGAAGAGTTTTATGTTTTCTGGGTGTATTGCTTTTATTCTTAGTTCATTTATGAAATGATCTTCAAAGTAACAGTTAAATCTAGCTTCTGCTTTCTGAGAAACACTGCATAGATCTTATCTGTGTTTCAAGTTTGCTTTTGAAAAGCCAATGCACTCTATTTCAGTTGGTGTATTGCAATGTTCTCAACAGATCTGCTCTGCAAATTGATCAATAGTCTTTGGATAGTTTGGGACTCAGCTGCAAGGGTAAGAAACAAAAAAGCATGTACATATTACTTCAGTTTTAGACTTATTACATTCGCTTCCTTTTGAGTACAGCATTAACTTTGAAATCTTATTGACCACATTTACAGTATTGGGCAAATCTGGCTCTAGAGAACAGACCCAAATGGATCCTCTACTAACTACATGATCAGAGACTACAGTTAGATCATGTAGGAAAATCAACTTTTTTGTTTCTTTTGATTTAAACATCTATCTCTATAAAATAAGCTTTATATGTATCATGTAATGAGAAATCTTGCCTCTTTATATCCATGTCATAAACTCGATTGACTCTTAAATCAGTTTAGGGTTTAACTACTCCATTTCTTAGAACTGATTGCATGTGCTCACCTCTTTTTCTTGCTATTAAGGTCTTGATTTTAATCAGCATTCATTACCTTTGCAATTTTTCTCTGAGATATTTTCATGAATATTTCGATAATTTTGAACTTATTGACTACTTCCACACTTGAAGTATTGCCTGTCAGTAATGCTCATATATCCATAGCCTGTGATGTAGTATTAGAAGTATGTGGATAGGCTTGAAATCACATGAGGAGATGATACCCAAGTAGCTTTACAGTGACAGTATGGACTTTGTAAAATATGTTATGGTTTTAAGTGAAGGACTAAAGCAGGTTACTAGGCAGTTTAATCCTATAAGAGGACCAAACTCTGGTTATGAAGCTCATTATACCTGTTTGATGAAGTCTACTCCACTTATATGAGACAATTTCTGTGAAGGATCCTTTGCCAGGTTCTCTCTAGAGAACTAATTTGACTCTGGTGGTAAATTTTGAATGTTAGGTTAATAGTACTGAAATTGCTCAAGAGTGATTAAGTACAGATCAAGTAAGGTAAAGTAATGCTAAATTGACTTAAATATTTTTATTCATTATGTAGCATAGTATGAAATTTTACATTTAAATATATTTTTAGTAACACCTAATAGATTTGATGGAAATGCTGATACGTTGATTGTAGAATAGCTATTCTTAAATGAAAGCTTGGAATATGAACTTGAACACACCATATGTGCAAGGTTTACTTTTAGGTTAGTAAAAGAGATTTTCAAAGGTTGGCAACAGACTGCTGTTGAAAGCTGTTGGGTCTGGCTGCCTCACTTTCACTGAAATCATCAGAATTGCACCTCATAGAGGATTTTCCCTTAGGACAAGACAGAGATAAGTAGAATTTTTTGGATCCCAAAATCTCAATTGCCTCTACTTACCTTCCATCAGTTTTTATTTATTGTTTCAGTCAAGACCTCTCATCTTATTGGAGACTTTCACACACACAGAGGTTACAACATTTAAATGTCAAGCAATGCTTTCAGTGCATTGTGTCTTTTATTCTGTTTTTCAACAGTACATCAATGACCCTGTCTAACAGTGCTAGATCCTGTCACTGTCAATATTTTACCTTTGCCTTTGCTGATTACACATCAGTGCTTATAGTATCTGTAAATAAAAAAAAAAATTGAATCTTTATGAAAGACAGTTATTTTATACAGTTATGTTGCATTTAGAATAACTAATAACTATATACACAATGCATTTATGGGTAGCCATAAATGGCACTTTTGTGCCATGCACTCAGAAAAAAACATACATTAAGTTTGCAAATTGATATACATACAGATATCCTTTTGGCATGCACACAAAATATTTGTTCTTCTTAGTGCTCAAGTCTGTTCTTTATCTGAGATTTTTTTCTTTTGATTAGATTATTTATAAAATTATTTATTGATTTATTTATTTTGAATGAATCCTGAATTTGCTTTTTGATAATTATTCCTACAAAGCTATTTTAATGCCTTTAGGTGAAAATTTGGTATTTTTGTTTCAGAAATTTTGCTCAATATTCATCTTACCTCAACAAAATTCTTATTTAAAAGGATAATTTTAAAAAGAAGTTAATAGAATCAAGCCTCCATATCCAATTAACAATGAAAAAAACATTTCCAATTTTCTTCCTCAAAATATTATATATACATTTTAAATATTAATGCATTTTTAATAATATTTCATGCATAGTACATTTATGATCTAATAAAATACTAAAGCATTCAGCTCTTTTTTTGTCCTGCTTGGTCCAACACACTTCAAATAATCTCTACTAGGAAATAATACATATTTTTTCTTCAAAAACTTTCAGACAAAATTAGGTAATCAGGTTTCACTTAATGAATGTAATATCATTAACTATTTAAGAAAAAGATAATTTGTCAGCTATGAATTTTTCAATCAAGGAGTAATATTTAAATAGAATGTAAATGAAAAATAAGTTCAACATAACGGAACTGGACAAGAGAGGTTCTTTTGTTACTGTACTATACCAACAGTAATCATTACATTCGACACACATTCAAAATGTTCTGTATTTGTTTCTCCTACTTTGGTAGCTAATGTTCAACCACTCCATTTTCGAATGAGAAGTATGATAATTTAATTAAATTTTAAAGTCTAGGAGCTGCTGAAGATCATACATAATCCAATTACTTTTTATTCAATTAGTTTAATAGCAAACCACTTTGCTATAATTACAGTTAATCCCCCGATTTTTCTCCTCTGCTGTTTATCAATGGCCTGTATGATATCTTTCAAGAAATCATTCTGGGATATAATTATTAACAATCACCATTAGAATTAATGCACAAAATAGTACTTAATTATAAACAGCCTTCCATTCCTTTATGGGTTAGATTTGAAGACGGTAAGAGCACAATGCATAGTTTGACATTTCTGAGACACTTTCCCCAGAGCTTATGGAAGAGGAGAAAGTGCACTTATTTCTCCCACTTGCCAAGAAAGGCCAAGATATAAGCTAAGTTGAATTAAAGAAAGGAAGAATTGCAACCAGGCCCTTTTAACTACTGTTAACTAAATTGTAAATATCATGAATACCGTAGTCTCTTATGCATACAGCAAATCCGTATTACTGTCTGTAATATTGGATCAAAGAAATTACCAATGTTATCTTTTCTCACTGTATGTTCCTCATAGGTGCATCATATGAAGGAATGGCTTTAATCTAGCACTCATTGACAGAAATTCAGTCTGGCATTATGGCATTAGATTATTAAGCTCATCCTGCCAACAGGTTAAAGAATGGATTCCTCCACAGTCCAGTAGAAGCCCAGCAGTTTACTAGACTTTGATTCATAAAACACAGAGAGTTAAAAATCCTGGAGTTCCAGACAAAAAATTTAAAAAGTGCCTACTGTTGAGATACTTGCATTGCTAACAAAAGCTACAGTTCTCTCTACCTGAATTACGGTATCTGTACAAAATGTGAAATGTAAGTACCTAATGACCCTTAAATTAAAAGGTAACAAAAAAAAAAAAAAAAAAGATGCTTTTTACACTCACTTCTATGAGTCAAAGAGAAGTTAAAGAAGAAGTCACTTAATTTTCCTTTTGGTAGCTTAACCGGAATGTTGCAATGTAACAGAAATGAACTTTTTAATTTTTCTAAATGTGAATTTGTAATGTGTGCCTATTTTTACAGATAATTTTCATGCCTAAGGTAAAGTAGTCTGGAAGACTGGGTCATAGGGAGCATTTTAAATATGTTTTTCAGATGTTAGATGTAATGTGGGGTAAAGTTGGGAGCTAATTCACTGCTAGTTTTATTTTTCTTAAGCTTAGGTGATTATGCCAAGGCTCAAGTACATACTCTCCTCTTCTTCAGTGTCCCCTCTCCACTCTTCTCCCCACCTGCAGTTTTCAGTTGGTGTAAGGGAAAAGCCTAGATTCACCTATCCTCTCTGGAGTAAGGTAAATGTCAATGTGGCTACTTTACTAGTAAAAGCAGTCATGGGTATCTGTTTGGAATAATACATATTTTCATCATTCTCCACCAATTCCATTAAGAATTGTGTGAGAGTTAAAGGGAGTCCTAACTTTAGGTTTCAACTTAATGTGTGTCCAGAATGAATCCAGAGAAAAAGGCCATGATTCGTCACCCAATTTAGCATGCATGCTTTGGATGAAAAGCTAGGAGTTTTCTAGGTCATATGTCCTGTGTGTTGTTTTCAAGTCTGTGACTTTCTGATAGATAATGGAAAGGGATGGAGTCAAATCACTACTTTTGTGTCAGGGACATAATCTTCCTACTAACAGCATTTCTGGAAATAAGTGTTTCTGTGCTTGAATTTCAAGTTTTGCTCAAGACAGGTAATGTGAAAATCTTCCGGAAAAAAAAAAAAAAAAGAAAAAAAAGGACTTTTTGAATACCTAAAACATTTTAGCAGACATTTCCTGAGGAAAATCCAGGATTAATTTCTTAGTCAAATATACAAGTTTTAATTCCAGTCTGTCTGTCCTGAGAAAAAAAAAAAAGGTTGGAGACTTAATTTTCCTTCCTCTTACGTTCATAAAGACATATGACTACTTCAAAAATACCCTTCAGGAACCTGTCTCCCATATAGAAATCTGATTTAAAGCCAGACTGTTATCAATTACTGTAGTATAAGTGAAATTCATAGTCTTTTATTTCTTTTTCATTGTGAAAAGATGCCAAACTACAGCTGATTTTTAACTGTTGAAACTGCTTTTTCCTGTTCTTATAGGAAATGGAAACTCAAGGAATTTGCTGAAATTGGAAACAAAATCAATTTAGAACATCAAAAAACGCACAGAGTAAAAGACAGAGCTTTCACTGAGTTCAAAAAATGAGGATGATAGAAGAGAGGCATATGTCACTTCAAATTTCAAACTTCCTAATGAGGTGAAACGAGGGTCTGACTGTCAAAATGGAAAGAATATCATCTGCCTCTTTTATGTTTTCCATGTCCAAATTTTATCGAAGAAACATTGAGGGTGAAAGAAGTAGACTCAGTATTGATTACGATCAAAAAACTTCTGGGTGGGGTGGTGTTGGCTGACTGTGTGACAGCAGCAAGTACCCAGTACTTCTCCCCAGAGAATTTCACCTACTTGTTAGATGAAATCGATAACACTCAGACAAGCACTGAAATGACATTTTAATGTTAACAAAGAACATTTACACTTCAGGGTTGCCTTTGAACAGGGATGGAAGGTGTAAATAGAAGATTCTGTGTAGCAGGTAAAGACAGTTGCTTTCAAACAAAGGTATTTGCTGCCACTTGAGGGGGCTTTGCAAATACTGTGTAACCACTTAGCACAACAGCTCATTTTGACAGAAACAAACTGCTTACAGTGAGTTTTTTGGGAGTACAGTACATACAGCAGTGGCTTGATAATGAATGGAAAAGAGAAAAGAGAGAAGGTGGAGGGATTTGCATCTTCTTGCCTCGGGAGATGGCACAATCCAACATGGCAGACTCAAACAGTGGAATGCTGTGAGTGTGAGCAGTGAGCTACATTTCTCTCAGAGCTTTCTCTTCATGTCTTCAAACATAACAAGCTTCACGGCAAATTTCAGCTTCAGCAGCACTGAGCTGAAAGTGACTTTTTGCTTAGGCTTTGCAGGAAGTATTTGCTGTTTTAGCTCAGGGTGTGTCAGTGAGAAGTGCAAGTATACTTGCTTTATGTACTTCTCATATAGGTCAAGGGAGGATGCGGTCGCTCCAGCAGTCAGGCCTTCTGGGCCATTCTCCATCAGCTTTTCCTTGTATCCTCATCCTTGCTACCACCTCAGCTTATAGTTTAAGTAAAGTATGTGCCTTACATTGTAATCAACTGTGTACCTACATGCAGCTGATTGTGCTGGGGGATTTGTAGAGATCCATGATGTTGGTGCAATATCACACTGGTACACTACCACTCACAGGAAAAAAACTACAAGTGGATGCATTTTGTGTCTTTATACAAGTAATTGGTTATTCCATTTGCTGTGAATTGCTTCAGGAAGATCTGATGCTGGCCTTTCTTAAGGACAGTATATTGAGCTAGGTGGACAACAGGTCTGTGCCAGTATGGTGATGGTGGCAGCCACACTAGCCTGTAATTTTTAGTACCAATAACTACTGTTTCCTAAGATAGACAACACATCTCTTACAGTAACTGGAAAACGGAACAAATTGCAATTGTAACAGAAGCTACTGATTTGTAGAAATCTAAGCTATCATTCAAGACAGGAAGAGTGTAATAAAAAATAATTAAACAAAAATTCTCCAAGAAATATCAGCTCTTTACTCTGTTTTATGTAACATATGGTTCTTCATTCAGCAAAACACTAAACTATGTGTTTCAGCTAGCCATAACAATTCTAATAAAGGATGTAAATTTATTTTAAAAAATCTTAAAACTTTTTTTTGCTCAGTTTATTACCAGATGAAGATTCTTTTGAATATGCCTTTAATTTTTTTTAATAGCAACTTAGACAAAGATGCAGAGTGATACTTGGCAGATAAAATCTGAGTTAGGTTGCTTTTAATATCTTCGTTTCAAAACAGCAATAAATGTTTCACTGAAGATTCAAAAAGTCACAAAGCAACCTTTTTTTTTTCCTGAGAATTGTCCAATGCTTAGATTTAAATAATGACATGCATTCGGGTCTGGCCATCAAGGTACTTACTTTAACCAGAAGGGAAGAACTTATAGGAAAACTCATAGGTTGAGATAAAGACAATTTAATAGGTAAAACAAAGAAAAACTTTTCTTGCAAGAAAGCAAAATAAGTGATTTGTTCACTACTTACCAACAGTCAAGTGCTCAGCCATCTCCAGGAAAGCAGGGCTACATCACATGTAACAGTTACTAACGAAGACAAACACCTTGACAGTGAAGGTCCCCAATTCTTACCTCCTCCCCCAGCCTTTATTGCTGAGTATGGTGTCATATGGTGTGGAATATTCCTTTGGTCAGTTGGGGATCAGATGTCCCAGCTGTATTCCCTCCCAGGTTCTTGTGCACTCCTGTCTTACTTGCTGGTTGAGCAATGTGAGAAGCCTAAAAGACACTGTGTAAACTCTGTTCAACAATGACTAAAACATCCCTGTGGTATCAACAGTGTTTTAACTATAAATCAAAAACATAGCACCACAAAAACTGCTATGAAGAAAATTAGCCCCATCTCCATCAAAATCAGTATACTCCTTCAGTTTGAACATGTATTGGGAGAAAGGCTGATAAACACTTGTATTTTGCCTCAGTGTCCGTGGATTGCAAGAGGCAAGACAGTCCTGAAACCTTGGGAAAATTACCTTTTCAGATAGACATGAATTAAATCCATATTTCATGGTTTTTAATGAAGATGCTTTTAATGCCATGACAATAACAAAATCCAGCTCAACCTCCTGATTTAAGCTAGTCCAAAAAGCCTTTTTTTTTTAAGCACAACTGAAGTGAAAATTGCCATTTATATTGATTGTTGTAGTTAAAAATAATTAACTATTTCTTTCTTCTCTTGCAAAAAAGATAATATTAAACTCAAGAAGAACAGAGGTGAGATTAGAAGGGTCTTTCCTATTGCTTTGTGACATTTTTGAATCAATTTGATTCCTGAACAACAGGTTAAACTATCTTTTCATACTTACACGTCAATGGATACTCTATAAACTGTTTGCCAGAGAGATTATTCTCTGATATGTTTTCTTCCTTCTTCAATTTGAAGAATATACTGAAAACAGCAGAAAATACAGACATTTAATATGCAGTAATTCAGATCTGTAACAATGTTTGTCATGTGCTAGCTCAAAAAAACCCTCAAACTTCATAAAATGCAAACAGCAATTCAAATTTCTTACTTATAAATTAATCAGATTAAATGGATAAGAGATATGAAAAATGCCTAACACCTTACTGAACCATGAGAGACCTGTCACAGTTCTGTCAGTGTGAACTGAAAAGACCTATTAATGGTCTTCCTTATGAAATATTTACTGCTGCTACATCGAATGAGTCTGCTTGTTATACTTACATAGCCAGCACCAAGAACACTGCCGCTTTACAGATCAGTGAACAATACTAAATCAGTCAACAACTGCCCTCTGGAATTACTGCATCTACCAAGAACTTATCATGCATCAAAAGAATCCTGACTTTCCTGGCTTCTCCAGGAATTGCTGCAGAAGGGACAATAAAAATGCTTCTGTTTTTTAATAAGCAATTGAGAAGGCAGGGAATAGATTTGTTCCTTTTCTTCTTCACCTTTGTAATGTACAAAGAAAGCCTGAAAGGAGATCTCTGAAGTTAAACTTTTCAGTGGATGTTCTTGTTACTCTTTGCTTTTTCCCTCTGGAAATATTTCATCAACTATAGGTGACTTAATATACTTGTTTTTAAGACCTGCTTTTCTCCCCTTCACAGGGACATTGGTATAGGTTTTATAAGTAAAGATATCTGAAGTTTGTATGGATATAACCCTATCTGTGCCTTCTAGACCCTGTCTGAGTATGGGACTCAGTGTTTGGTAGTACAGTTGAGTACTCCCTCTTGATCTCTGAATACTATGACTCCACCATCTCAGCCTTTGTTAGGATCATGTCTGTAATGAAGTAATATCAATCAAACTGTAAGCTAACTTTACAATAAAACAAAAGCTAAACAAATATGGAAACCCAACAACTCAAGAATTATGTGTACAATTAACAGAGGAAAAGTTTTTTTGCTACAAGTTTTAAACTTCATTTTATCTTTAATTAGCACTTTGAAGAAAAAAAAATAATGGTGTAACAACAAAGACATTAGATTTATATAGTAAAAATAACATTACATGTTCTCTGTGACCTGTAATGTAACAAGGAAAAAGCAGAGCTGATATTTTCATTGTAAGAAAACAGAAAAAAAGAGAATGAAACGTATATATTTCCCCCAATAGTAGGCAATGCTCCCATTTTTTGTTTTAAATAGACTTCCAAAAAGTTGCTTAAAAAGATAACCATTTGACATTCATCTTTATGAAAGACTGGATGTCCTGTTTAAACAAAATTGCTTTCAATATAACGAATTATAAACTTAAATAAGTTCATAAGGATATATTCACTATGAAGTCAGTGAGACTATGCATTCCAGTGCTTATTACAGTTCTGATGTGACTGCCTTTTCATTTCCTTAGAATGTTAGCAAAATAATTCTTTATTAGAAAACACCTTTGCAGTCAAAACAGTTTTAGATTTTCACTAAAAAAAATGAAAAAAAATCCTGATTGCAGTTGAATAAAGTTAAGTTTCTTCCTAGTAGCTGATATAGTGCTCTATTTTGGATTTAGGATGAGAATAAGGTTGATAACACACTGATATTTTAGTTGTTGCTAAGCAACGTCTATACTGAATCAAGGACTTCTCAGCTTTTCATACTGCCCTGCCAGTGGAGATTGGGAGTGCAAAAGAAGCTGGGGAGATATAAAGCAAGGACAGCTGAGTCCAGCTGACCAAATAGGTATTCCATACCATATGATATTGTGCCCAGTATGTCCAACTTACCAACTGAGGAGATCTGGCTGGGGGACAGGACAGCTTGGGAATTTGCTGGGTGTTGAATTTGCGGGTGGTAAGCAATTGTATTGTGCATCACTCGCTTTATATACTCTATTTTGTTATGATTATGATTTTTATTTCCCTTTCTTTTCTGTCCAAATTACAAGTTTGACTTCTTATTTCTAATCTTTCCCCTACCCTACTGTGGTGGTGAGTGAGAGAGTGACTGTGTGGTGCTTAATTGCTGTCTGGGGCAAAACAACCACAAAAATAAAACTAGCCTTTCACGTTTTACTTCCTACTCACACAATTAAATCAAGATTCTATACTTTCTACAGGCTGCCGTATTTTCCATTCACTTTGAATTCTAATAGCTCTGGATGATTATGTGCATTGGAAAACGGAATCTTAACATAGCAGCAATCAGTGAGCTAAATTCATGCATCTATTGAAATGAGGATCAAGAGTAGAACTCTTACTGTATTTTATGTGCATCGTCAGTATTGGAGGTGATTCTAAAGGCATTCAAGTTCATTTTACCTAACAAAAAAGGGCACATCTGCATTAGTCTTTTGAGTAATGCCAATAGAATAAGTGTTTGGGCTCTGATTTGAGTTTGTTTTATTGGTGAAAGATCTGTACTCCTAGTCAGCACCACTTAGTAAATTTTGGAGTTTCACATTGTGAAGTGAATCAGTTGCAGATCTTGCTATTAAAGGTATAGTCATCTGTTCAAAATTACGTAGTTAAGTTTATAGGGGGAAAATTTTTATTTACATAGTTTCTTATTTGCAAAGAATTTTATATCTCTACTACACTTGTTTGAGCTTGTTTATTGCTGGGATTTTTTGTTGTTGTCTTTTTAGTTTTTCCCTGGATGTGAATTGTTTAGAAACTTTTAATCTTGTACCTGTGCTTGTTGCATGCTTGTGAATTAACAGAAAGAGTATCAAAATATTAGGTAACTTGAAGGTCAAGGATGAACCTAGGAGAAGGCATCAAGCAGAACAGCTAACATGGAAATTCAAAACCACAAGATATAGAATTGTAATTATTTATCGTCAAGTAATCCTGACCCTCCACTAATTTTTATTTTGTTTTTTTTCTTATTTTATTTATTAGATATCATTACACTAATATTTATAGTGCTGTCTCATGTTCTTGAAATCTAAATTCTAAAACAGAATTTCAAAACACTACTAGATAAAAAATGGAAGAAAGTAATACTTATTTTCTACCAATATACATGTCTCTGCAATACAGGAATGGTAAAGCTAATTTCATTCAATGTGCAACTGTTGTCATATTTTTCTGCTTAGGCAAATCTCTGATGGAGTAGCTATTACCCTGTATGAAATCTTGCATGTGTTTTAAAGAAGAAACCTCACGTTAACTCTTATGACTTCATTTTGCCACTGATGTGGTGTCTAGAATCAGACGTCATTAATAAATTTGTCAGACAGTAATTTTACACTTTTGTGTGTGTGTGATGTCCTATGGCACTATAATTCATATATGCCTGTGTTCACGTTTTGTACTTAGAAGAACAGCACAATCTGAATTGGAGAGAATCTATGGAGATATCTCGTCCATCTCTTTACTCAAATTCAGATATCACTTTAGGGTCATATCAAGTTGTTTAGAGCCTTTTATTGTTGAGTTTTCAGTGTTTCTAAGAATGGGATTTCCACATCATCTGCAGCCAAGATTTAAACTCTCTTGTAGATATTTTATTTTCTTTCCCTTGAATGAGAATTTCCCTTGAAATCTCTTGTCTGTTTCATACATCCAAGTACAGCCTGACTCTGCCTTTTTACAATTCCCATTGAAGATAACATTAATAATTCTTAACTTTCAAATAAACCTGGCTTCTTCAGCTTCTTTAATGTGTGCTCTAGCCCTCTAACCATCTTAGGGACTTTCCTCTGGACATGGTGCATTTTTAGGATGCCTTTCTTGTCCTATGCGGCCTAGATACAATTCTGACAAGTGAATACTGTTCTCTTGATGCAAGACTGCACAGGTATGCAATAATTAATACCTGTAGAAAAACATTTCCTTCCCTCCTCATATGTATTTTTGCTAATAAAGTCCAGTGTGTGATTAACTTTCATCACCAGAAGACTGCATTGCTGATGTGTTAAAAATATTGCCTGTCATGACTCTGAGATACTCTTCTACAGGGCAGCTTCCTAGCCACTTGGTCCACAAGCTATAGGAATGGAATTACTTCATCTCAGACAAAACAATTGGCATTTGCCTTTACCAAATTTTGTGAAGTTCCTGCTAGTTTACTTCTCTAGTTTGTTGCAACTGTTAATCTCAATTTATTTTCACTTTCAAATTGCTGAGAGGACTTCCATCCCATCACTTTGTTGAAACTCTGTGCTCCTGTATTAATCTCCTATTTTGATCAAAAGAGCAATTGCCTCACTTTAACTAGAAGAAAAATTAAGGCCTTACTTGTACATGAAATAGATGCCCAGGTTGAGGAGATAGATCCTCAAAGATTTTTTGACTGAGAGAACAGAGGAGTGAAGTTACTCCTTTTTAGATACCAGAAAACCTTATATCAGACAGATACAGTTGACCATAACTGTGGGGAAAGTGGTTCAAAGTGTTGTCCAGTTAACTGAAAGTATTGCATTTCATATCAGTGATTGTTAATTATTCTAGTGAGAGTTATTGGCTACTAGTCAAATCCTGATGTCTTTAATTATTTTATTTTCATCCATTTTGAGAAAACTTCAATTAATTAAAGCAGGAACAATAAGAGATATATGTATATATGGATTTAATGTCTAATCCTAATGTGTATAGCATTTATATATTCTAAAGTGTCCAGCATGTACATATTCTACAGTTTATACAGCTTTACTTTGGTAAAATTTGTGAAGGCAATTATTTCAGAACAATTAGCAGTTCAACTACTTCACATAAGAAAAAACAAACAAACAAACAAACAAAAAAAAACCCAAAAAAACCACAAAACCAATCATTCTAAACGTTTTACCAAAGATGTTTGGACATCAGACTTTCAGCTGAGATTCGGGTAGGTGTTTTGGAAGGTCTGCTCTAATCTATGAAGACAATTACAGCAGGCTTTCTGTGCAATTGTTGACTAGTTCTTGCACTGTTCACTCTTTATTTTGTCCATAAGTGCACTGGATTTTATTAATTGTCGCCACAGGAAGCTGTCATTCAGTACTAACATTCTACCATTGTCTTATCTAAAATAGCATCCCTTAAACAAGATCAATAACTGTGAAAGCAAAACATTTGTCCTTTTTAAGGTTTCTAATAAATTTGAAAAAAAATGTATTTTCACTCTAAACTGAAAAGTAATATATTAATCTTAAAATAAATTTTATTTGCAATATGAACTACACATAGATTAAGAACTTGATCAATGAATAAATACTTGATCAATGCATAAATACCTTATACAGATTGTAATTTAACTCAGGTGTACAAATATCCTCATCTGCTAAAAATATTTTACTTATTGTAGTATGAACATAAATATTTTTTTTTGCATTCTTTTATGGTGTCAGTGTTTAATTCTGCAATTTCTGAAAATAGATATAAGATGAAATTTAAAAAACCCTATGATCAATGTCATGAAGAATATTTAAACAAAAATGTGATAGGGAATGAATTTTATTATAGAATTAAAATTATTTTTTTCCTCATGCTGGATACTTTAGTGCAAAGACAACATTACACTTTAAATTGTTCATGACAGAGTTGCATCAGCAGGCCAACAAATTATTCACATATGATAAAGCTGCTCAAAGATGAGACACAAATACATTGCTCTTTGAATCTCCAAGTCATCAATAAAGTCTTAGAAAATAACATTCAAATGATGCTTCATTTCTGATTCTGTTAAGCCCATTAAAGCAAAACAAAAGTTAACCTGATATGTGATCAGGAAGACTGAAAATGTGTGGCTGTTGTGATGCCTTATTAGCAAATGTTTCCTTTTTTCTGCTTCTTTGTCTTATCTGCTGTAAATCCTACGATATTTGAATAATGAAACCATGTATAAAAGCCACCATTACCATATAGAAACATTATATGATGAAAGACATACTCTCAGTTCTTAAAGGTGCATGTATATACATCAAATCAGTTTAACTGAAATCACTGAAATACTTCAAGTTTTACACCAACAGCCTCTATTTGACCTTGAGGTACCTTCTTCATCTTTGTTGTTTTAGAAGGCAAGAGATAACAATGTATAGTTGGTTGTGTCCTCTTCTCTAGCTCTTTCCTTGGCAATGCAGTGTTTGAAAAAAATGACCATGATCAAGAATAAACCATCTTATCTGAAGAAAACAAGTGAAACCTTTGTGTTTTTCTGCACCAGACAATACAGCCAGAAAAAAAATTATAATTTCTGTTGGTTACCTCCTGCTGTCATCTCCTGTTCTTTGATTGTTGAATTGTTCCTCTATGACTGAACAAAGTGTTTGTGTGCATGATTGCTAGAGGAAGAAGAAAAATTCACGGCATAATTTTTTTCATAATATTTTTTAAAAATGTTTAATGCTCATTTAATTGATAAATTAAATGATAATTTATCCTATATTCATGTATTGCTCCCGTAACACTTATGAAATTAAAAGCAACTTTTCTTTTCCAAATAGCCATCATCTGAGAATCATTTTTGATTGTTTGAAAGATAATCCTCAGAAATTATTTTCAGCCATGATATTTACTCCCTCTTCATTCCAAAATGCAACCTAGTGACTGGGCATGTTGCCATAACTAACAGGCAAGAAAGAAGGAGCAGCAACCAACACAGCAATGAGAAAACAGTACCTCCTGAATATCTGCATCTATAGGAAGAATGATGTTCCCTAGAAACAAAGAGAAGCCGAGCTAACTTTGACATTTTAAAAAGTCTGCAGCCACGTAGGACACGTTGGTGGCCTACTAGAAAAAACTATGCTGCATCTCAAAAGAAAACATGAATTTAATGTCTGTCTTAAAAAATCAATTCAAAGAAACATTACACAATACTAGAATATGACTGCATATATTGATTAGAGATGATCAGCTGCCGATTTTCTAGTAATAAGGTTCTTCAGTTTTTTAAATGCAATGCTTGAGAAAAAAAGTGAGTGTTTTCTTCTATCAAATCATCATTATTAGACACGGATTGATACTGGAATATACTTAAATTTCCACTGATTTTAACTATGTTAAGATGCTGGAATAAAACGTAGGAATTCTCTGTTTTTCCAGAAGTCAGAAAAAGACTATTGTATTTAAGAGGATGGTCAGTTTTATGACTGAAAAGTATTGGAAATTTGTGTCATTCAGACAGAAGCATCATAAGCACAGGCAGTTAAACAGCAGTTATTATTTTGAAAATGGCCAGTGTTTCACTGATGTCTCCCATGAGATCACATTTGCTGCTGAAGAAGTAGCTTTGTGTATGAATCATAACTCTTCTAAATGGCCATTAATCTTAAAATATGTAGTGTGTAAGCAAGATCTCAAGGTAATCTAACAGTGTGGGAATTGTGAATAATTTCTTATTCTGTTCTTACTTGCACTGTATGTTTCTATTCTGCCTAGCAGATTTTTATGAGATATTTTGCATTAGATGTTATGGAACCAAAGTTGCAGATATCTAACTGTGGAAGGGATATTAAAATATCATACAGTCCTCATCTAGTAAGGACTTATCTTAATAGGTTAGTAGAGAGAAAAACACTTCAAATTTCTTCAAGAACTGAATTTAGCGTTGGTTCATAGTGTGTGCCAAATTACAGTCCTTATTGATGCCTTCAAGATTTGCATATAGAGTGCACTCTCAGTAAGTTTGCAAATGACACCAAGCTGAGTGGAAGTGTCGATCTGCTTGAGGGTAGGGAAACTTTACAGAGAGATCTAGATAGGCTGGAAGGCAGGGCTAAGGCCAAAACCATGAGTTTCAATAAGGCCAAGTGCCAGATCCTGCACTTGGGCTACAACAAGCCCCATCAGCTTGAGGAGGAGTGGCTGGAAAGCTAACAGACAGAGAGGGGTCTGGGTGAGTTAATTGACAGCCAGCAGTATGAGTCAGCAGTGTGTCCAGGTATACTGGCCTGTATCAGGAATAGTGTTGTCAGCAGGAGGAGGGAGTTGATCATCCTCCTGTACTCGGCTTTAGTGAGGCCGCACCTCAAATACCATGTCCAGTTTTGGGCTCCTCTCCACAAGAAGGACATTGAAGTGTTTGAGAGGATCCAGAGGCAGGCTACAAAGCTAGTAAAAGACTTAGAGCATGTCTCATGAGGAATGGCCGAGGGATATGGGGCTGTTTAGCCCACAGAAAAGAAAGTTCAAGGGAGACCTTATTGCTCCCCTGAAGGAAGTTGTAGGGAGGCAGCAGTTATTCTGTTCTCCCTAGTAACAAGCAATAGAACAAGAGGAAATGGCCTCAAGTTGCACCAGGCTGGATATTAGGAGTAATTTCTTTACTGAAAGGGTTGTCAGGCATTGGAACAGGCTGCCCAGAGAGCTGACAGAGTCACCGTCCCTGGAAGTGTTTAAGAGACAGTTGGATGTTACACTTAGGGAAATGGTCTAGTGGTTGGTAGAACTGGGACAAAGTCTGGACTTAATGATCTTAAAGGAGTCTTCCAGCTGAAACGATTCTATGATTCTACGATTCTATATTCTTTCATTCCTATCCAGCTTTTAAATCAGGTACTCTTGGCTATAAAAAGTGTCATTAATCCTATCTACTTGCATTCATGTCTAGTCCAGGCAAACTTCCCATTTTATCAGTTCCACAACAAGAGGAATAAGGAAAATACATAAGATTGTCAGTGAATCTGATGAGAATTTGCTTGAATGAACTTGAAAAATAACTCATTAAAAACTCCATGATTTGTCCATGTTTAAAGATTAGCCATGTTGATAAGATTTCTCTGTTGAAAATTGATTCCTATGCACTGTATATGAAATCACTGACATATTTTTTTAAAATGTATTATTGTTATTCTTTGGCAGTTATAAAGGAATATCTTAAAATCGCTGCTTAAAATAATTTTGTTCCTGAATTAGCTAGTTTGTTTGTTTGTTTTCCCTTTGAAAAACTAGCAAGTAGAGATCATTTACTCAAACTGGCCACTCAGTTATGAGTAATGTAATTGAGAGTGGGCAACAAAATGAAGTAATTGTCACAGTTTCCTTGGCTATTGTCTTTGTAATTCGAGAGATGTATCAGTTATAATTTATGTTCTACTTGATGCTACTGTAACCAAGTAATAACACACCTTAGTAAATAATTCAACTTCCTAATTACGTAAACATAATTGCATGAGGAAACAAAGGCATCAAGGTATCTTTTATAACGTGGAAGTTTTCCCATGGTGTCTCCATGTGTATTGCCAACATTTCTCAGGCTGTAAATCTTTACATATTCTCTTCCCACACACAATATTACTGATGTTTGTAACAGTAATGTATTGTGTGCATAGCATTTATATAGAGAATTATTTTTATTCATTCATACAAAGCAGTGTCATTGATACTGTAGTTAAGTTTGTATAAAAGAATGTCTACATTTGAAAGCTTTTATAGTGAAGGACTGCAAAAGCTACAGAGATACAGATCCACATATACTTGAGCTTTATGAGTGATACCTAGTAATCTGACTCTTAGAGGATAATATTTTTCTTGCTCATTCATTTTATTGTAAGTTATGAATAGAATACTAAATGCTTGACCTTCATTAGTGCCTTGCAAGGCTTGGAGACTAAGGCTTATCCTTCTTCAGGACGATCCCCATTTCTGGTTATTCTGCCAGCAGCAGTAGTTAAGAGCTCTTGTTCTCCTCATCCCTAATTATCTTAAAAAAAATAATTAACTGCTTTCTTTCCTATTATGGTTTCTTTGCTTTAAACTATATAAAAAGAGATTCTTGAACACTATTTTAGTACTTTCAAGTGGATTATTCATGTAAATTAATTTCTAATCTAGTGCATGAATAATAGTATATTTGTGGGAAGATAAAATCGTTTATTCTATTTCTGGGGCTAACATTTTCCAGATGTAAGTGATTATAGCCATATCTTTTTTGAAGGCAAAATTTATCTGCCATCTCTTTCCATATCCTGGTTTTGGCTGGGACAGAGTTAATTTTCTTGCTAGCAGTAGCTGGTATAGTGCTGTGTTTTGGACTTAGTTTGAGAATACTGTTGATTACACATTGATATTTTTAGTTGTTTCTCAATAGTTATTATACTAAATCAAGGATGTTGTAGCTTCTCATAACTTGCTAGCAAGAGGGCTGGAGAGGCAGAAGAATTTGGGAGGGGACCCAGTCAGGACAGCTGACACAAACTAGACAAAGGGGTATTCCATACCATAAGATATCATGCCCAGTGTGTAAACTGGAGGAAATTGGACAGGAGGGAAGAATAATTGCTTGCGGACTGGCTGAACATTGGTCAGCAATTATATTGTGCAACACTTGTCATTCTTGGCTTTTATTTCACTCCTGTTACTGTCCTTTTCTTCATATTTATTGTTGTTGTTGTTAAATTATTTAATTCTTCTTAATTCAATCCATGACTTGTTTTCTGTTCTCTCCCCCAACCCACTGCAGGGAGAGGGGAGGAAGAGTGAGGGAGTTACTGAGTAGTGATTAGTTGCTGACTGGGATTCAATCACTACAGTTTCTCGGTTTATTTCACTGGCATTGCTGTTTGCCTCAAACATAGTCAATGTTAAAAACATTATCTTATTTTAGATAGTGTAAATTCCCATCTTTTTCCTGATTATACTCTTACCAGAGGCACCTTTGTGGTATGGTGGATGAAGTTATGCAGTTATAAAGAGCAGCAGACAAATCCTATAAAAAGTGTTTACTTTTCCGATTCCACACAATTACTGTAATGATTATCTTTCCATGGTGGAACACCTTTGTATCAAATATATCAGCTTCTAGGTGTTCAATGATCTGAGTTCTTGCTAGAATTATTTGAACCTTGATTAATTTAAGCACTGGTTTTATTACTTGGAGTTTTGGTGTCCATACAAGAATTATTTTTTAAAGACAACTAGACAATGCATAGCCCTTATTAAACAGCAAAGCCACCAAAATAAGAAGTGTTTCATTTTAAAGGCTTCAACTCTGTTCATTTTCTTGGGGTAGGAAAGATTTCTAAAACACTGGAGTATACTTTCTGCCATATATTCTGAATGCTATTCAATGAAGTTAGGTCATATGCAATTACCTCAGCATGTAGGAGATCTACTTACACATGATTTCAGTGAGCAGGTTTTTTGGGAATTATGGTAGAGGAGGAATTTTCAAATTTATAACCATGTATCACAGCTGTTAATATAGATAAGAGTTTAGTGAATGAAGCTGCAGTTTGCACTCAGGAAAAGGTGAAAAGAGAAGTCAAACCAGAGGCCCACATCAGTGTACCAACACCCAAAAACCTGAATCCAATTAGAATTACTTTGTGGGTTTTTTCCACAAGAAAGTAGTTGCAGAAGTAACAAAATGATTTAGAGGGGATTTTCTACTCTTTGTAGAGTATGTTTTGAAAAAAAGGTCAGATTTTATCTTCATTGAATGGGAGGGCATAGATTTACAGTCATTCTCTTTTTTTTCTTTTTTTTTTTTTTTTTGTGGAAAGAGAGTCCTCTCTCTGCTCCCCTAAGTCAACCAAATGATTTGGCCTATTTCAAAACTCAGAGCAACTAACAGGTCATTTTTTTAAGGCCTCAATAACATACTTGTATATTTTCCAGTAAATTAGGATGCTCCAGATGATCTTCCACGTGGATAAAGCCCCAAGCCCTCACAGATCTTGATGTGTAATTGTGCACATTTGTTTGAAAAGATGACGAATTAGTGTTGTCCTCAATAATTTCCAAGCATGATGATCTATCACAGGTGATAACAGTTTATTGGTATTGAAATAGAATCTCTAATAATGGAAAGCAGTCTGCCAAATGATGAATTACTGAACACGTGTTAGCATTGTTATTTAAAAAGGTTTTGTGTGACAAAGACTGATAATGAAGCAGTAATACACATTGATAAATTGTTTTGTAAGAGAAGAGAGAGGGAAAAAAAACGGAATGGGAATGTATTTTTGAGCTCTTCTGCATCTGGTTCCATTGCCTAAACACTATGCTATTTTGTAACGTTGGCTTCAGGAAAAAGGTTTTTAAAAGCACGTGAAACTGGTTTTTAAATTTCAATGTATTACTTGGGTGGCTTGGGAGATTTTAGTCATTGCACTTGAATACACTCCGGGATAGAATTTTAAAAGTAAATTTTTTTAAAAATTCAAAGTGGTTTGATTAGGAGCATAATCTTTAATGAATGATTTCTATCTCTGCTGGCTTTGATGATGTGGACCTATTTTTCCAAATATGTGAAGAGCTTTCTAATCCCATACTTGTCATAAATAATCATATAATGTTGGTATTCAATCAGTACATACAAACATTTGTTTCAGAACATACATATACTTAGCAAAAATAATTACGCTAGAGATGTTTCATAGTATGCTAAGTTATTAAAAGTCCCTGTTTCTGACTCTACAGAAAAAAAGAAACTTGTCCAAGCAGTTTTCTAATATGTTACCAAATAAGTATACAGGTTCATAGATAATATTACTAACAGACTGTGCAGTTTTGAGGAAGATAAGAAAAATCTTTGTGTTTCTGTTTTTTTTTTTAAATGAAAATCCAAATAAGATTAGTACTGGAAATATCGTATGTGGAATACATTTTGTCAAAGGATTGCTTACCGCACACTATATCAGTTTCAAATTAGCCTTGTGTAAAATCAGAAATCACTTTTTAAATAAGTGAAATAACTGATAAATAGTACATTTTGAAAACACATTTTAAGATGTACTACTGTTTAAAAGAACTGTTACTAAGCAGCCTTTAATGGACATGTACTTTTAAGTTTAATTATTTTCAGCAATAACCTGTGGATACGTAAAATCTGATTTACACTTTAGGTGATACAAAGTTAGATGAATAGCTCTCGGTACACTGAATTACTTGTATTGAAACAAAATGTTCTTTGTTATGGTCAAATATAAGACCATAAAAATAGGAATAACTTTGCAGTTATAGTTGTAGAGTGAGGCATTGTATCCTGTACAATGCAGGCATCTTGCATCCTTTTTTTGAATCTCCTGTTAACAAGAAACACCAGAAATCTGTTAAGCAGAAGGCCACCATGACAGCTGGGATTGGGGAAGTTGCTTTGTGAACAGAGAATGAGAGACTAGTCTTGTTATCTGTGAAATTATTAAAAGTCCTAATAAAAGGAAATACAATGTGAAATACAAGAAAAAGCTTTGTTAAATAAATATAATCCAGCATGTGGCTATTTAAAACAGGCAGAGATAGGTAACGAAGCTGGTGAAGGGTGTGGAGCACAAGTCTTTTGAGGAGCAGCTGAGTGAGTTGGGTTATTTAGCCTGGAAAACAGGAGCCTGAGAGAAAACATGATCACTCCCTGTAACTACCTGAGAGGGAATTGTAGTAGGTGGGTGTTGGTCTCTTCTCTCCAGTAACGAATGATAGGACAAGATAAAATGGGTTCAAGGTTTAGTTTGGACATTAGGAATAAGTTTTGCACAAAGAGAGTTATTAAGCATTGGAGCCAGCTTCCCAGGGATGTGCTGGAGTCATCATATCTGAGGATATTTAACAGATGCTTAGATGTGGTGCTGAGAGACATGGTTTAGTGATGGGCTTAGCAGTGTTAGGTTAGTGATTGGGCCTGATGGTCTTAAAGGTCTTTTCAGCCATAATGATTCTCAGAGGTCAATAGGAGTCCAATAGCCATTCATTTTTGTATAAGATAGATTTTTATTTTACCACAACTTTTATAGAACAGATGACAAATTAATAGTGCAAATAAAAGAATGTGAGATCTGAAAAACTCCCTTTGATGAGAGATTCAAATTACAGCCTACTTAGCTTGTCAAAAAGTGGAAAAAAAAATCATTTGACTATCATGCAGAAGGACCTTCCAAGAAGAAAATACCAGATACTTAAAGGTTTTCAGACTACAAGAATAAAGGGGAAAAAAAGCCATGAGAGAAATTTGAGGTTCTTGATGATCATGATAGCAATAATAACTGTAACCACCACCAGGGGAAAGAAAAAAAAGATTACAAATAAGGCTCATACTTTTAAACTGTCAAGATAAAGGACACTCAAAAAAAGGCAATGCTACTTTTTTTTTTTTTTTTTTTTTACTCTTAATGGTTTCAGTTCAAATGTGGATTGAAGATTTTGTGGCCAAATGCAAATTACTGGAGTTTTAAAAGACATTGCTAGGCTAAATTTTATGTACCTTGTAAGCAATCTAGTGGCTATTTTTGGCCTGAAATTTTCTATTCTATGTATAAGAGCCTATTTAGTTCAGTACAACACTAAATGATTCTCTACCCCTACCAATTTTGTATTGTTCTCTTACCTCGCCATGTTTGGAAGAGGTAGCAACTGGCCTGCAGTATGTGAAACCAAGCAAAGTACTTGAGTTTCCATGGCTCTTCTTGTCTCTATGCTATGTTATCATTCTGGACATTGGAGCAGACTATGACTCATGCATATATCTGTCTCTGTTTCACATTGTATTTTGTACATATGCATTATATGTACACATGTTTATGCACATGTATACATACATATTGAAGATATTATATCTTGAGGTTGATTTATAAGTAATATTTGTATAAATGTATAAAACAGTCTTTGTATACTATTACAAATAACTAATGTAAGTCAGTCACTGATATCCTCATCATAACATATTCCATAAAATTATGGAAGTATTTGTTTTTAAACAAAATTACTGTCTGCAGGAGTTTATTAGTTTGATTATAGGTCTTCTTACAAACTTAATTCTTGAAGATAGAGTGTGTAACTACAGAATAGTTGTCAGATTAAGTTATATTTAGATTAGCGTAGAGACCACATCATTAGGTTAAGGAGGGTTAAGGGTACCTAAACAATAATTTCAGTGCTAAAGCCCAGGCCACAACTGAGTGCGTTCCCTGAGTTCCCTAATGGAAGCTGGCAGAGACAGGCTCATATGTTCTGCTGTTTTGTAGCCAACCACTAACTTTATCCAACTATATGCTTCTGTGGTGCTTTAAACTCAGCTGACAATAACCAAACCACGCAGTTACTCACTCCTCCCCACCTCAGCAGGATGGGGAGTAGGATCAAGAGGAAACTGTAGAGCTTTGTGGGTTGAGATAAGGACAATTTAATAGAACAACACAGAGAATAAGCTGTTATAATGACAGCTGAGGAATACAGAGAAGGAGCAATGGCCAGTGTAACTGCTCACCACCCACAGCCTGACAGAATCAACAGATCCCAAACGAGCGCTTTGCCTTAGCAGCTGCCCTGACATACTGAGCATGACGTCAGCACAGTATTGAATGGCCTGGTCACATCCCCTTGCGGCAAGTGGGGAGAGCTAACCTGCCAAGCCCTGACAAACCCAGGACAGCTTTATATCCTCCTTTCTATTTCTATATGAGAGAAAAAGCCCGCACACTCGAAAGCAATATATCACAGAATCATAGAATGGCAGAGATTGGAAGAGACCTCTAGAGATCATCTGGCCCAACCCTCCTGCTAAGTAGGTCCACCTAGATCAAGTCCCAAAGGGACATGTCCAGGTGCATTTTGAAAACCTTCAGAGAAGGAGACTCCACAACCTACCCGAGGAGCCTGTGCCAGGGCTCAGTCACACTGCCAGTACGGAAGATTTTCCTTATGTTTAAAGGGACTTTTTGTGTTCCAACTTTTGTCCATTACTCCTAGTCTTGTCACTTGAGGCAACAGAAAAAAGTGCCATCCTATCCTCTTGATATCCAGCTTTTAAATACTAGTAAGAGCTAATGGTCCCCTCTTAGTCATTTCCTCTCTAAGCTAAACAGCTCCAGGTCTGCAGCCCTCATAAGAAAGATGCTTCAGGCCATTGATCATGTTGGTGGCCCTGAACTGGACTCTCTCCAGAAATTCCCTGTCCCTGTTGAGCTGGAGAGCCCAGAACTGGACACAGTACTCCAGATGAGGCCTCACCAGGACAGACTAGAGGGAGAAGGATAACATCCCTCCACCTGCAGGACACAGTCTTAATGAATCGCAGGATGCCATTGACTTTCTTCGCCATGAGGGCACATTGCTGGCTCATGTTTAGTTTGCTGTCCACTTGAATTTTTAAGTACCTTTCTGCAAGGCTGCTCTTGAGCAGATCAATCCACAGCCTGCACTCGGGTTCCTCCTGAGGTGCAGGACTCTGGACTTGCCCTCACTGAATTGCAGCACAGACTTCTGGGGAATCATAGTCTTTGATGTTAGTACTACACGTTGTTCCCCGCTGCTGTAGGGGAATTTTCTGCACTTATTGTTCTATGAAAACCCACTCTACATTCACCTCTATTGAGTCACATGTAATTGACTTTGTCTCTTTCTTAAATCGGGCATTTTTTCAAGCAATTTGCAGCTATCCTTAGACTTTATCAACAGCAAATTGCATTACTGTATGATCTATACTGTATCATTCAGATTGCTAAGAAATATATTAATGTTGGAGCAGGCACTGGCTCCTAAGGGAGCAAGTCTAACACTCAAACACAGTACATGCTATGTTTAGAGCAAGTTATGTGTTCCTTTTTTTGCTGGTACTTGGTTCATTTGAAGGCAGACTAGAGTCAGCTCCAGTAACAGTCATAGATCTATTTTTTTTTATTACCTACTTTTCCGATCATTTATAACCTGCCCTCCTGCCCTTATCCAATTTTTAGTAAATTAAAATAGTGCTTTCCAAGCTACTTTTGCAAAATCCCTCATGAAAAAACTCTGCAAGACACTGATTTGAAATGAAAATAGGTGTTTCTTGTTGCTTTCCCTCTTATAAAAATATAGGAGATTTATAGAGCTAAATGAGCATATTTACTTAGTCCATAATTCTCTGGATTCCTTCTGATCATGCTTTTGACTAAATTATTTGAATTTTTCCACTTATATAGACATACATCTTTGATAAAAGATGGGAAAATTCCTCTGAAATTTGGACTCCTTGTAAAGAGGAATCAGAACTAGTGTGTATTTCATAAATCATCAAAACCACGTCTTCCTCCTCTGGTTCTGTCAGCAACTGGTTCAACCCATCTGTCAACTGTCACTGAAATGGTGAATGATGTTTATTTACTATGGAATGATAAAAAAAATGCAATATTAACAGGCATTATGATTCACAGTTTGAACAATTTATTTTTCTTTATATTGCACTGCACTAGTTTTGCTGATTTATCTGTGCAATAAATGATAGCTTTGCACAATGATAATCTGTTTGTTTTTAGAATCTTGAGGAAAAATGGATCAAAAGTTCTACCTAGTCAAGCTGCAAAGCTATGTAGAACAACATTTTTTTAGTGAAAGAAATGACAATGTCCCAAAGTTAACCTAATTCACCCTTGTTTATGATATCTTACTTCTTCTGAAACATTCATCATGTTGAAAATAATTTCTTTTGATAGTCTTACAATCAAGAATAATTTGGCATATACTATCCTTATGGAATACAAATCCTGTTCCCTACAGTGAGCAGCATCTGAAACAAACAAGTGTCAATTAATCAGTCAACAGAAACATCAGTTTTAATGCATGACTTCCTAAGACAGAGCTATTTAGGTCAGTTTGTATTTGGTTGGATTCATATATTCAACATGTGGATAACATTTTCGGTGCAGACACAGAAGACTACGTTCCTGAGGCCATTCTCTAGCTGACAATGTAGGAGTAGCAGATCAACAAAATTCAGCAGAGATTAGTAACAGAAAATTAGGTCTTTCCTACAGCTAAAAATATTGGGGAAAATGGCTTATGATTCAGAGGCTGTAAAAACTTAAAATCAAATAATGAGGACAAGAGTGAAATTATCGATTATGGCAAGTGACACTAAAGTAATTGTATTTAGGAAGAATGCATATAAATTAATGATCTGATAAGTATTAGAACTGAATACTTCTTGTGTAATACAATGTCATAATAGAAGTTTATTACAATCTTGTATATTGTCATGGTTTAGCAAGGAGTTGCTCTTGCTTAGTAACAGGGGGAGCGGATTGCAGTGAAGATCCGGTAAAAGATTTTTGAACTCTCTCCCGACTCCTGGGTTCAGACCCACCCCCCGGCCTGGCTGGGCCAATCTGGCGCCTCTGCGATCACTATTTAGGGACGGGAATTTGAGGTGCCAGGCAGGAGGTGTAAGAGTGGTACAAGATGGAGGCGACCATGCGGACCCCACAGTCGGAGAAGGAGGAAGGATGGAGCATCAGACCAGAGACCCCTCTGCAAGCCGTGGTGAGAGTGCAGCCGGTACCCCTGCAACCTATGGATCAGCAGCAGCAACTTCATGTGAGTGTGCCCGGACGGGCCAGAGACTGTGTGGGGGAGGCGGTCATGGCACAGGACATGCTGGAGAGCCTGTGCACCGCAGAGCAGCCCCACACGAGAGGCAGAGAGGAGCAGCAACTTTTGGGACAAATGAGCATCGGTGCAGCCCGTGCAGGGCTTTGGGACAAATGTGCGTCGGTGCAGCCCGTGCAGGGCTGCCATGTGTGTGTGGTACCTCACGGACTTGCAAGGAGGACTGGTGCGGAACCCACTTGCCCTGAGGTGAGACAAACGGCAGAAGCCACCAGGAACGGACTGACTGAAACCCCCACTCCCTGCCCCCCTGGGCCGTTCAGGGGGGACGGAGGTATAAAACACCGGGATCAGGGCTCTGAGCCCGGGAAGAGGGGAGGAGTGGGGAGCAGGTGGTCTTAAAGGGCTGGTCGGACTCTTCATCTCTGTACCATTCTGTGTTGTTTGTTTTGGTTCTGTTTTGGGGTTTTATGCTTTAGTTGGTATTAAATTATTTTCTGTTTTCTTCCCCAAGCCGAGTAGCCTGGTCTGTTTTGTCCTGCACCTTAAGTGGCAATTAAGCTCTCCCTGCCCTTTAGCAATCCTCAAGTCTTTGGTACTTGAGGCTAATCGTGGTCTTTTGTTCCCTGATGGGCCTAAACCACAATATATGTAATGATAACACAATTACTATCTAAAATAAGTGTATATTTAAAGTTCAGAATGTTTGAACTAGAGTGGTACCATCTGAAACTTTAAACAGTCTATGTACCAGAGGGATAAGAGCACAATGTAGGAATAAGTAAATTAATCTTTTGGACTTCTAGACTAAACAATGAAAAGTGAGCAAATCTAACTGATTAGGTGAGAAATCAGTTTTATGCATCTTTTCCTTAAAATGTGTCAGTGGAAAGTGGTATCACCTATTCACATTATTTATCTAAAGAAGCAGTTAAGTCAGAACTTTTGTTTCTTTCAAAACAAACAAACAAACAAACAAATAAAAAGTGTGTGCAAATTCAGACACTTCAATTAAAATTTTTTTCTGTGAAACTTTTCATACCTTACATAGTCTTCACTTTACTGTTTTCATTTTCATTCTTCATTGAAATAGACATAAAAATGAAGACAAATGCTTTTTAGATAATGTTTTTTTTCAGATTATTCATTAATGTATTTTCAACAAACATAAATTATTTCATTTCATATAGTTGACTGGGTCATGAGTGTATTTGTTCAGCGTATTCTTTATTGTCAGAACACCTAAAAAACAAATTCACTCTATGTCAGATTGTTAATTTCTTCCTCAATTAAAATTGCCAAAGTATAGAGCAATTTTGGAATTTACTAGAATAAAATAGTTTCTGATGTAAAAGCAAATACAATAAGTAAGAAAACATGTTTTTCAGTGCTTTAGAGGCCTCGTTTTGCTTCAGGAAGATAAAAGCAAAACAAAAAATCCACTGTAGATTGTTTTATTTACTGCTTAACAAAAAAAAGACATGTTGAACCTTTTCTTTCTACAGTTTCTCAATCTGAAGAGCTTGTGCTTTGAATCAGCTTCAAGAAATATAGGAAGAATGGCTTTTTTAACACCTTCTCTTCTCTTCTCTTCTCTTCTCTTCTCTTCTCTTCTCTTCTCTTCTCTTCTCTTCTCTTCTCTTCTCTTCTCTTCTCTTCTCTTCTCTTCTCTTCTCTTCTCTCTGCTTCTCATTATTTTTTAAAATTCTACTGCCATTTTATTTATGCATATATCCAGGAAGCTTTCAGTATGTACAGTCTAGAAACAATCTAAAGGAAACTTTTCACAAATGAAAAGTAACCAGTAGTTTCTTCCAACAGAAAGCACTGTGAAACAGCTCTGTGATACCTGTAAAACAAACTGAGTGGTCAGGACAGGATTAACTGAGGGAACTGCTGACATTAATTGCTACTTCTAAGGACATTGGTTTGATAAAGTAACTGGTATGGCTCTAGATGTCCCTCTCAACACCTGATATCCAACATTTCTGTGAAAAAAAACATGCCACAGTACCAGTAAACAATCAGAGCGAGACTGTGGATTATGATTCTTACATTTGCTGACATAAAGTGTACTTTTTTTGCAAATGTCTGTTATACCTTCAGGTCTATGCCCAATTATTGTTTAGGAAACCTTTAGGGAATTCTACCTACTTCATGTTGTCTAGCTTTCTTCTTGGTTTTGCTTTTGTTTTTTTGGTTTTTTTTTTTCCTTAATTTTCAGGTTAGAACATTGAGACTGCAATAGTGCTTGTGCTTGCCTTTCTGAGTAGCCCCTCTGTATTACACCTTTTGTCACTGCATTAGATACCATGGTCATAAACACTTCAAAAATGTTACAGTAAATGGACTTTGCTTAAAGTCACTCTGACAATAAGATTTTTATAGCTGTAGACATATTTTCATCCTGCTAGAATCAATTAGTACTTAACACAATCTAAAGCTACCTTTAAAGATTCTGGATAATACAAATTGTAGCCCTGAGATCTTAAGAAAAAAAATCTTCTCACAGACTGATATTTTTGCATATACTGTAAATTCTGTAAAACTCTAAATATTTGAAGACTCGTGAACTTAAAGTGCATTTAAATATTGTACTTTACAAACTCACTAAGGCTCACTTGCAGGTGTAAATGCTACTAAGGGAACAGACATTATGAAATCAATAAAATATGAAAATAATAGGTTTTTTAACTATAAAAAAGATTGGGAAAATAATTCAAAATTCATTAACAGCGAACAGAAAACCCTTACTTTATAAATTTGTTTAATTATGATTTTTTTCAAAAGAAATGTCATAACATCTATATGAAATTATGGTTTTCTTCAAAAAAGGATAGTCAAGAAAGCACAAAGTATAAGATCTTATTAAAAATCTAAAAATATTTCTGTGGAAAAACTAACATTTCTGATCAAGGACATTCAATTGTATCATAATAAATGTAAAAGAATAAGAAAAGTTATAAGATCCTAGCATGCTCTGCTGCTGCAGTATAGTCTAGATGCACCCAAACTCTCTTTATAGTAACTTGCATAAGCAAATAAAGTGGTCTGGCAGCAGCAGAACGAAGTTCAATACAAGCTGAAAAATCTTTGAAGATACTGAAAAAGATCTATTAATGTCCAGCTCATTGTCCAGCTAGGTGAGTTAGCTCATTTACAACTCACACAGATGTTATCTGTAGCACTATGAAGCCTAGATATTAACTTTTGATTACTGGACAAGAAAGTTCTTGGGTGATAAAAATAGTTGATAAAAGGATAGCATAATTTTATTGTGAAACCACCCTCTTCAAGAACAGATTTGCTGAAAAAAGATATATTTTTTGTTGATATTCAAAACCAGTGGACACAATTGCTGATTGACTGAGCAAGTTGCATTGAACCTGAAGAAACGTTTTGACTAGGGAAATTTCATGGCTTTGAATAGTCTATATAGGCATATAAAAATCAGTAAGTAAAATCTAATCATCAAAGTAGGAAAAGCTGATTAAAATCTGAAACTGAATCAGGTTATAATTTATCATTCTAGAGTTGTAAAAATAGTTATATGTTAGCCATTAAAATGAAATGAAAAGAAGTTGAATGGCTTAAACTGAGGTTTAAAATTTTCATTAGTGCCCAAATCTATTTCAGAAGAGGTGATGATAGCCTCAATTGATTCAACTCTAGAAGATTTACCTAAATATCAGGAACATTTAATTACGCTAGAGACAGACCAAAAAAATTTCTGAAATGACACTATAAAATCTGAAGCAAAGTTAAATATTATTAAGAAGGTCTTCAATAGACTTTAAAGGTATGGGGCAGTTTAATCATATGAATTGTGGTATTTTTAAAAAATATGTCAGCTAGTAAAAATACCAGTAGAAACAGCAACTGTGTTTGAAATGTTAAATTGTCTGATAAGGATTCAAAACTAACTTTACAGCAAACAACATTTGTTACTATTAAAGGGGAATATATGATGGCAGAAGATAAAATCAATGTGCAATGGCCAACCCCGAAACTGCAGTCCAGTATGTTATGTGTTATAACCCACTGTATAGTGGGTAAACACTGACAGTGGGTAAAAATGAGCTAAATGTAATTCCTTTTGAGCTATTGATACTGGAACTCCAAAGTCCTCAGTAGGACTTTTTTAATTGATTTGTTTGAGTTTGGAGACACATTCCGATTATGCAACATAAAATTTCTGTTAGGTTAAATTAAGTTATAACGTATGTGTCCTCTTACCTGGCTTTAAACATCTTAAAATTGCACCTTTTTTTTTTTTCTCATGAAAGTAGTATTTTTTCTTCCATTTTTTGCAGAGCTGAATAGATATAATTAGAATGTAATTCACTTGATCCTTAGGGAATTGCAGTTAACCACAGACTGTGTTTACATTAATGTGTTGGCACAGACCAGTAATGACATTTTGAAACAAGTTCCCCACTCAGCTCTGCTCCCGGTGCAGTGGCTCAGCTTACAGATCAGTTTGATGATCAAAATCTTGATTCTTTTCTCAGAGCTCTAAATGTGCTGCTCTAGATAAAGCACAAATAAATGTGGTCTTACTCTTCAAGGGAGCAAAAGGTCTAAACCAATGACTAATCTTTCAAATAGGTTCAAGATATGTGTGTGGCTCAGATATGATCCATGGAGATATGCTCCAGACTAAATTTTATCTGAAGAAGAATCTCTAAACTGATCTCTAAGCATCTAGGTCTCATCAAGTGCTTTGAACTGCTACTGCACCAAATTACTTAGTGTAGACATTGATATCTAAGACTAGGTGAGATACAGCTTATATAAGATGAACTTGCATGCAACCTATCCATAATGAAAGGACTTCAGCACTGATAGTTAAAGTGCACAAGGTTTAGTTAAAAACATTAGTTCTCATATCTGGATTCACAGTAATGTTTGGAAAGAAGTGAATTTAATGTTACAGAACACATTTGCCAACTTACATGCAAAGCACTACAAAGGAGAAAAAAATAATGATATCCGTGTTACCTAGTATATTCTATATTTGAAATGGGTCAGTTAGCCCATATGTGAGATTTAAGGAGATGAGACAAAGCATGCTGGCTATGCTGAATGTTCTTCCCTTCATTCCAGTCTTTTATAGTTCTATCATTGGACATAATTGAGAAAAGCCTGGCTCTATCGTCATGACACCTGCCCTTTACGTGTTTTGTTTAGAAATTTCAGCTTTCAACTTTTATCTTATAGCCATTTTCTTACATAGTAAATCCTGTGTGGTAGCTTTTATGATCTAGACACACATAAGGCTGCTTTTCATAGAATCATAGAATGGTAGGGCTTGGAAGAGACCTTTAGGTATCATCTAGTTTTGGTCAAGGTTGATTTGGTGAACACAGCAGATTCAAAGGACAAAAGAAAACATTATTTTTTTCTGGAAAAAAGGATGATTTAAAAAAAGGAAAACAGTTTATTTTTCTGATTATATGTGTATTTTAAAAGTCACAGAACGAGTAGAATATATTCAAATGAAATACTGTGATATGCTAGGAAATGTGTATGTATATTCACAGATGCAAAGTAGATTCCCGTAATATAAAAAAAAATCACTATGACAACACATTTTAAATGTCTTTTAAAAAGAAAAATGTATTTTTGGATCCTTGGAATGCTTATATTTCAACATTTTTAATTTAATCTTATTTAAAGTCATTTCTTTTCCACATATCTCTTTATCTTATGCAACCAAAGAATGTCAAAATTAGAAAAACAATTTGATCACCTACATCCATTCTCAATTTTTATTTTCTGCATGCTTTTCAGGTATTTTTCAGATTTAGTTTAAAATTTTGAGGAAAGTTGATTCCTTATCTTCCAATAATAATCTAATAACTGTAATCATTACTCTACTCTGTTTGAATAAGACAGTTCACCATGTGCTTAATTTTAAGAATTCAAAAAACTATCATTTGACTTCAGTCAGACTGCTAGACTTAATATTATACCTGTGCTTAAATGCCTTGTCAACTCAGACTGTTACCTCGATGAGAAACTTTGTCCAATTAGGCAAAGGAAAAACATTTGCTGGCTTACACCATTTGAATATATATTAAAATTAACAATGATCTTTCCTGAGACTATCCTGCACCATGATGAATATTTTCTAAGGATTTATGTAGACACAGTAAAAATATCAACGTCAATCTTAAATGAAAAATGTTGCTATCATAGACAATCTAAGGCTAAGTTTCAAACTAAGGATTTCAAATAAGCTCAGTGCATAACTAATTTGATATTTTAAACAGTTAGCATACAATCATGAAATTCCATAGTCATTTACTAAACCTGAAATCTGTAATCAAATGTCATGTGCAAGTATACTTTGGGATCTGTATCAATTTAGTAAAAAAACAGACCAACTGACTGAAACCATAAGAAGGAATATTTAAGGTGCATAATGAAAGCAAGATTAAGTAAACCAAGGATTAAAGGAATATTTTATTACATTTCTAATACTCAAAAGAAGTGAAAAGTCTTTATGATGCATATCATAGATTCACAAGGAAAAGATTCTCACCTTCTGATTTACTATCTTTACCACATTTTTGTATATTTACTGTAGATGTCTATAATTTTAGTGTCTTCTGAAAGTCCCTAAATTTATAATGACATTTTGCTCCTGAAAAATGCAGTAAAAATATCCAAGTAATCATTCCTTTAAAATTTGGAGATTTGAGTTTAACTGGTAACTGAAATGTGGCTTTTGTAGTCAAAGGTTTCTACAGTGTACTTTCCCTAAACATAATAAGAACATGAAAAAAAATTATTATGCATTCTAGACAATTAAACAGTGTGACCAATGGAGACACAAAGTGTCTCAATTTGCCACCGAGGCAGTCTGGCCATGCAATAGTGATTCATTCATCTTGCATTCATCCACTGTTAGCTTGCATCCAGTGCTTGGCAGAAAACAGAGGATAAAAATGGTTGGTGTAATCTGCTTTTTTGAAAGGGCTTTATCTGAGGGGAAATACAATTGAGTGAAGCAGAAAATCATGCAATAGTTAGACTATTTTGTAAAAGATTGTGTGTTGAACAAGCATGTATTTGTTGGAGAGGTTCTTATAGTTGGTAGCAGATCAAAAAAGTAATTTGAAAGGATAAAGAGATTGGGTAAGAAGATGAGATTTTGGGAGGAGTAGAGAGCAGAGTAGCTAAGAGAAGAAGTATAAGAGAAGGCTGGCAGATCTACTTGTCCCTGCTCAGCAGTGGTAGCACCTCTCTGGCTGAAGTGCATTTCTTTGTTGATTTCCAGGGTCTTATTCCTAAAGTTCTTCTTTAAAAAGATGACTTTTGGAACTGCTTTGAGTGAAGTTAAATGTTATTTATTAAAAATAATGGCAGCTGCTTATCAGACTTTGCTTTCTAAACAGTACTTGGAGGAACTGTGTGTTGTTACAGCCACTCCAGGAAAAAAAATAAAAAAAAACAACTCAGGATATCTCAGTAAAATCTGGGGCAGTTATTTGGTTACTTGAGAGCTTTGCTTCCCTCCTAGTCAGGATATGTTGCTTGCATTCCTTCAGGCAAACTCAAACACATTACCAGGGAAAAAAAAGTTCTAATGTAAGTGTTCAGTTGGTAAGCAATGGTGTGGCAGCTCTCCTAGAAGAGCGTCTTCCTGCTGTTAAATGCAAGGTGCATCTGGGTCTTAGATGTAAATTAAAACAAAGAGGATAATATAATTTATTTGATGATCTACAAAAGATTCTCAGAAAGGGATTGTTTTTATATTGCTGAATGAAATATGGATAAATGCTGTTACACTTTTGCTTTTGACTATGCTATTAGCACATCCTTTTGCCAAAAGAGAGGAAAGTTACTTTGTGTTTAGGATGAGGAAAGAGACTGCCTGTGGCTGTTCCTTCAAATGTCCTGCACTGGCACACGCTCTTGACTTACCTGGAAGTTATAAGGCCATGCAACCAACACAGCTGCACAAATAAGTTATTGACAGAGGGAACTAAAATTTTTCTGAGATCAAAAGATCAAGTGAGAGGGAACTGCTAGAAAAAGAGAGATTGTTAAGATGGAAAAATTCAGGACAATCATCTGATGAACAACAATTAAGGCCATAAAACTTGCCAACAAGGAAAGAGTAACCAGAGAAAGGTAGTTTGTCTGGGAGAGTAATAGAGTAGAGTTTGCAGAGGATCAAAAAAGAAAGAAAAAGAGAAGATACAGATGCAATTGGAGCTATTCAGAGGTGCCTGTTGGCAACCCTCTGCTCAAGACAGGAAATAAATTTTGCTTTGATAACAAGCCTGTCTCAATGCTACAATCAGCAAATGCCTTGAGCACATATCCTAACAGAAGTGGCTTCCTCATGCCTTGAAGTTATTGACCTGGACTCATCTTGCCTAATCATTATCAAGGAAGACATCCAAGATGATGGAAGTGATTTAAATGTTATATAAGATGAACTACCTTTTGGAAGCGTCCATTTCCTTCTCTAACTAAAATACAGCTGCAGGTAACAAAGCTAGTAATAAAAGTCTGAGGTGCTCCAAAGTAGATGGGATGAATGCATATGAAAATGTCAGAGCTGTTTTTGAAAAAGTGTTTAGCCTTCATTCACAAAGTTTTTGGAATATCTCAAAGTCTTCAATGTTACTATTACTACTTGCACATTTGTCTTATCAAAGTCAGCAAAAGGTGATTATTTCTGCTGATGTCTTGCTAGAACATGAAGACTGGCTAACTTTACTTCATGTGGAAAAAGAGACAACTAGCAGACAGGTCTTCATGACATGCTGGTCCTCTTGTGCATGGAAATAAAGACATAAATGAATGAAATCACAATTATAGTAAAAAAGGAACTGCAGATCAATGCATATACAAATACTACAGCAAAATAATTTTCTAATATGAGATTTTAAATCATTGTTGGAAATGCCATGACTAACTCAATCACCCTATTTTTTCTCATCTATCCCATAGACATGGTGATCATCCATCGGGCTAGAGCATATTACTGTCAGAGCATAGTTCACAGTTTATTCAGTAGGTTTTGATACTAAAAAATGGTTAAATCCCAGCTTCAGTTAATAACTTTCTTCAGTGAAGATCTGCTAAATAAGCAAAGCATAAAATTAATTACATTTTAATTAAATTTCTAAAACTAATCACTGTAGAGAGTCACTGATAACAGCACATGGGGGGTACTAGATAACAGATTACAACACACTGTAATGTAATGGAAGTTTGAGAGGATTTTAATTGACTTAAAACTAGGGAAAACTTAACTTTTGTAAGTAAACTCTGATTAGATATAGTCAAATTCTTTACAGTGTCACAGTGGCCAAATTGTAAAATTTCAGTTGCTGAGCTTTCCTAATGTTTGTCAGAACATTAAAAAATTATAGAAAAATAAATCCCTCTAATTTCCAGATTGGATGTTTTGCTAATAGGATACATTTCTTACTCATTATTTTGAATCATCCTTGGTCTTTACATGCAAAGCTAGGTGCTTTTTCTAAGACTTAATCACTAATCAGATATTTGCTGTATATCGAAAAAAGAAGATGACAACTTGATAAATTTAAACATAGGTCTCAGTGCTTAAACAGCAGTAAAATAGCAACAATATGGTATAGTAATGATAGGCATAGAGCAACTCTTCATTTTTTGTTTATGTTTCTTGAAATCTTTGTTCTTTTAGTAGATTCTGATCTCTACTGTACAACTTTTATTTCTTTCTAGACTGTCCTTCCTTTTATTTATTTTTTTTTCTTCTCACTGGACACATTCCTATGCAACCTGATCTAGATGGACCTGCTTCTGCAGAGGGGTTGGACTAGATGATCTCTAAAGAAAGGTCCCTTCCAACCGCATAGCATCATGTCCAGGTGGATCTTGAAGACCTCCAAAGAAGGAGAGTTCACACCCACCCTGGGCAGCCTATTCCACTGCTCTGTCACCCTCAAAGTAAAATAGTTTTTAAATGGAACTTTTTTGTGTTCCAGCTTCATCCCATTACCCCTTGTCCTGTTGCTATATACAATAGAAAAAAGGAATGCCCCAAACTCCTGACATCCACCATTTAGATATTTGTAAATATTAATAAGATGTCCTCTCAGTCTTTTCTAGACTAAACAGCCCCAGTTTCTGCAGCCTTCCTTGTACGAAAGATGTTCCAGTCCCCTGATCATCTTGGTGGCCCTGTGCTGGACTCTTTCCAGAAGTTCTCTGTCCCTCTTGAGCTGAGGAGCCCAGAACTGGACACAGGACTCCAGATGAGGCCTCACCAGGGCAGAGAAGAGGGAGAGCAGAACCTCCCTTGACCTGCTGGCCACACTCTTCTTGATACATCCCAGGATGCCATTGGCCTTCTTGGCCACGAGACCACATTACTGGCTCATGGTTGGTTTGTTATCAATTAGGACTCCCAGCTCTGTCTCTGCAGAGCTGCTCTCCAGCTGATCAACCCCTAGTCCGGACTGGTTCATGGAGTTGTTCCTTTCGAGATGCAGGACTCTGCACTTGTGTTTGTTGAACCTCATGAGGTTCCTCTCTGACCAACTCTCAAACCAGTCAAGATGCCACTGAATGTCAGCACAACCTTCTGGGGAATCAGCCAGTCCTCCCAGTTTGGTGTCATCAGGGAACTTGCTGAGAGTACACTCTGTCCCCTCATCCAGGTCCTTGTTGAAGATATTGAAGAAGACTGGCCCCATAACTGATTCCTGTGGACTGCCATCTTTGCCATTGTTCTCCACCCTCTAGACTCTGTCGTTCAACCAGTTCTCGATCCACCTTAATGTCCACTCATCCAAACCATACTGCCTGAACTTTCTGATGAGGATATCAAGGTAGATGACATCTGCTGCTCTCCCCTCATCTAGCCAGCTGGTTATGTGCTCATAGATTGCTATCAGGTTGGTCAAAGGATTTGCCCTTGGTGAATCATCCATGTTGACTCCGCCTGATAACCACCTTTTCCTCGTGTGTTTAGTGATGACATTCAGGATAAGTTGTTCCACCATCTTTCCAGGTTAAAATTCATCTCAACTTTTTTTCTTTAAGCTCTTAGTAGTCTTAACTCCTTTAAAATAGATGCAAGACTATTTGAATTTACACAGTTGGGAAAAAACAATTGAGGAAAAATTAATGGAAAGGTCAAATAGGGTATTTTTTCTATTCTTACTAGTCCATAATGAGTGATTGCACTGAACTTTGTAGCTCAACAGAAACAGGTAAACTACCTGTATTTTTTATAAATAACCTGCTACACATATATGTTTCTTACTGAATTGACAGAGGAACTTCAGACATTACAAATATGTTATTAAATTACATTATTTATTCCATAACTATAACAGGACAATAAATCTACCTGTGAATATCAGCTCCAAAAATAAAACATGCTTATCTTGTATGAACTTATGTACACTAATGAACTTAGTTCTTCTCTTTGAGCTGCATCATCAGCTGCTGGCTTATTTGAAAGCTGGTTTATTTGAAAGCTGCTTTTGAGCACCTAAGCACCCAGAATTGCGGATTTTCCAAGACATTTAGTAAAGTACAAAATTGTAAGAAAAATGACTGAATAGTCCATTCTTGATTGTAAAACAATTATGAGACTATTAAATCAGGGACACATAAAGAGATTGGCAGGTGAAATATAACATTGATTAAAATGACCAAATATTGGTTCCCAGAATTATTAATTTAAAAGTCATCTTATAGGAATCTTGTCTATATAAACTGCATGTCTTGTCTTTGTGGCTTCATTTGTAGTACCCAGAGCTATTAAAAATCATGTTCCTTTTACTTCTGCAGTAAACCAGAGTTTTTTAAATAGAAGCTTGATTTGCTGCACTGATTTACCACTAATTTCTAGAAGGAAAATCAAAATTTTTTAGACATTGTTCCTAATTTTAGATGGTAATTTGTACTGAGTCATACTCATCTCTTCTACTGGAAATGCACAGATCTGTACAAAATCTGATGTGGACATTTTGCTCACTAAATCAATAGCAGGAGATTATCTCTGCAAATCTCTTTATGACAAAGAAGTCCAGAGAATAAGAATGAAGAAATCTGTAGGAAGCTCCAAACTTGTGTGAAAGATTCAGCTTATATTTATGGTTTTTTTGGTTTTTTTTACTGAAATTATATACAAAGGAAGCTTCTCAGAATGTAGTAGTTTTTTACTTTTCTTGGACAGAAATATGTAGACCTGTGGTGTACAGTCACATGCATCTGCTGTATACCAGAGTTATCAAATATACTGTCTAAACGGAACAGGTGGAATCTTGTTAAATTAAAAGCTGGTTTTAACTACCTTTTTTTTTTTTTTAAACTGTAAATGTACATATGTGTACATATTTCTAATGTTGTTCTTCCACTTATTGCAGCAAACTTGTATATATTCTGTACAGAGGAACCTGTCTAGTCACAATCTATCAAGTGCTGTGCCTTTTCAACATTTGCACAGGTCTTTATTGAAAGGATGTTGTAGAAATTCAGGATTTCCCAGATGTATCACAGAGGTTTATGCACATGCTCTCTCAGAGATCACCTGCTGCTGTGTTCTTGTTCTAGCAAATCCCAGAGGAGTGTTAAAAGCTCTCACAATTTCTAGATGAGTTTTCCAAATGGAAAAGAAGAACCTGGAGAAGTCTTAGTGCAGGTGCCAGGGGACATGGAGTTCAGGTTTTTTTCATATGTTTTGCTTTGTTGATTCTTTCGCTACATTTTAGTCCTGTCTTAGGTTTCAGTGAGCTCCTCTCTAGACGTAACCTTTCATGAATTTTGATGGTAAATGCAAAGAACAGAATGACTCAGCTATCAGATTACTCAACAAAGTTGATTACTTCCTGAAATATTCATTTTCTTCCTTCGTGATATAAACATTGTATAATGTTATGATTTATGAAACTGATTTATACTGAGAGAAACTTCCTATTTGAGCTTGAAGATATTAAAACAAACATAACATATACTTTTTAAGAGAATTTAGCTGGTGTGATAGAAGCTGAAACTTTGTTAAGTAGAATTATAAATAATGTAAACATTTATTATTTAATAAAAGTAATAGTCAGTATGGGCAAGAAAACCCCAAAACAAGCCATGCTCAACAGTTTTTCTTCTATTTTTTAGATTGCTATATGCTAGTTCAAGTAGTGAGTATTTCTAAGAAGCTTATCATTTATTTCAGTACCATAAGACAATAAGATAGGATTTTAATAGATATGTAAAAATAGAAAGGAAGTAAGAATGGGAAAGACTTAGAAAATAGATAATGCTGAGAGTGATAATGAAGGAGTATACACTCAGCATATGGGTAAAAGTTTACAATTTGCTTCTTCTAATTACTAATATTATTTCATGTTGAATAATTTAACTTCATACATTTTCATGTTTTGACCTTAAGATCCCTATCATCTCATCTCATTTTTGAACTGAACTGGAAATTTTCCGTGGGACTTTAGAGAAATTATTAAAGCATTTGTGGTTGTTGTAAGAAAATGTAATAAACCCTTCATAAATTATTTTAATTCATGCCATTACCTCATTTCATACTGAGAAAGATTTTTCAAGGAAGATCTAGGACATTTAGGATGAGTAGGATTACAGGGAAGTTTTTGGAAATTAGATTTAATAAGCTTCAGAAATTTTTTAATAAAATGTAGATTAGTGGAAATTATGGGTTATATGCTAAAAAAAATTAAAAAATGAAAAATATAGTGAGTATTGAAAATTCACCAGCAGATAAAAATGGCAAATGGAATGAAAGACACATGACCAATATCTTCAGATGAAGATTTAACCAAAGTCAATAATACATTTGGAGAAAATAACAATTTAAAAGACAAAAAATTAATTGAATGATCTGAATGTGCAGTTTTTGTAATATATCGTAGTCATCCTTTAATTCAGTTAAACCAGTGTACGTGTTTCTCCAGCTATAAGGCATATTCATTGACTGAAGGAGTCATGCTTATCAATAACAGGTATTTATGAATTTTGATAAAACCAATATAAATCCAAATTAGAGGTTATTCAGCTGACATTGTCTACATCTTCCAGACTAATTATTTGAACAGGCTGAATTTGGGTCTCTGAAGTATTAACTGAGACAGGAAGATATAGTGCTTGTATCTTTCAACATTATGTGGAGAAAATATATCACTTGTATAGTAGTGTCTCATATGACCACCAACAAAGGATGCTACCCAGCCCCTGTTTTTCTGGTCTCCTTTGAGACTAGACTTATTTGCTAGTAAAACACATTAATCTAGGGTGAGGGAGGGAATGGGTTAAGTGAAAGAATATGGGAAAGTACATCAGAGTCCCTTAGCGTGGGAGGAATAAGGATGTTCAAATTTTTAGTGAACTCTACACACAAGGAATGGAAGAACTCAGCACTATCCTCTGTAAACATTTTTCAGGACACAGAGTATGAAGCTATCAAGTGAATACACTTGAAGATGGCTAGCAAGAGGAACTCTTCTAGAACACTATTACTCTTTTTTCCTAATTTTTCTTTATAAGTAAGCTGGGAATGTCCATTATAATTAATATTTTTAAGAAATTAAATGCTAATGCCAGTATTTAAGCAATTTCTTTGTTTTTTCTTTTTCTAACATTCTAAAAATAATAATTACAGTTGATCATGCTTATGTAACTGACAGAATGTTGTTGGACTAGTTTATTTTTGAACAGTTGAAAAAGTATACATTTTTTTAACCTTTATGGGAAGATAATGATTTTGATAAATTAATATATTAAGATTAAAGCTTAAAGCGGGATGAGTAGCATGCTTACTACTGGTTTTATATGTCTTGGCAGCCTTCTAGGTAGGAGACGAGAGCAGTTGGGAAAAAAAAGTGTGCTATGATAAGTGTAACAATTCTGAAATATTTTCTAATAAATACTGTTACAAAAGTTATGGCGAACCTAGACATTTGTGAAAAAATATTTAAAATTATTGGAAGCTATGATTTTAGCATCCAGTGAGCATACAGAAAATGCTAGTTTTAAACAGTTTCTCAACTATGTAAAGGAAATAAGTGTCTTAATATGAGACATAAGTCCACCTGCATGCATGTTTTTCATGCTGGTTATAAAACATAGTGGAAGGAAAGCTCAGATACTGCAGAACAAATATTCCTGCTTGATAATAGCCTATTGCAGGCTAATGATCCTTATCATCTTTATCATAATCACATGTAAGCTTGATAGTTTGTGTTGCTGTATGAAATACTGTAATTGTCTGCTTGCTTTTGCATTTAAATGACGTGTTCCTGTGGTCTGAATGCAGAAACGGATAGATAGTTACTCTACTCGGCACAATTAGATTTGTATGATTGGTGTTTGCAGATGGTTGGTGTACAGGTGGCACATCATGTACTTTGGGTTGGTTATCTCCTGAGAATATGTGTAGAATTAACATGGGAGAAGAAGTTACATCTCAGAATAATTTGAAGCATGTGAAACAATTCTTCTCCAAAATGTAATTTACTCTATGGTTGTATATGAAATAAAAAATATTATCTTGCTTAATAAAATAAATACAGTAGGCTATTTTGAAAGAAGCTCATTTATTCGCCCTTCATCTTTTATCTATTTTCCACATTTTCAAGTAAATTTGTCCTTGTGATAAGAAATAGATGAGAAAAGATCTTTTTTTTAAAAAAATCATTATTATTTATAATTAAATGTAAACACCACTGGTTTAAAAAAATGAAACAGTTCATCATCTCAGTTCATCATTGTTTCATCATTTCAGCTTTTGAAAAGCATTTCAAGTTTCAGTAACTTATCTGAGTCTACAACACGTGGATGAATTCAGATCAGACAATAGCATAAAGAGTGTTGTTTCAGTGAATACTCACAAGTAAGATCTAGGACTCACTTTTTCTCTGACACTTATTGTGTCAGAGCTTCTTTTTTCCCTTTTGTCTTGCTAAGAATGTTGTTTATCAATATTATAGTATATATAATGAGTCAATGTCCATGATGACCTTCAGGAGTTGTACAAGTACATGTAAGTGTGATATTTGATAATTTACAAATTATGGATTTCTGCTTTGCTCACCAGCTCTTGTAGACATCGAGTACAACATTTCTCAAATAAATGTCCCACTCTTATCACCACAATCTTCACCTTCTTAGATGTATTCCTTTTTTGGACAGTCAAATTTAATGGAAAATATACTCCTTTCCATTTGAGGAGACTTCTATGAAGTTTAAATTCAACAAAGATGTCAAGGAAAGAGCTGAGGATAAGAACAAGAGAGTTTTTGAACAGTTAGATATAATTTAATTGAGTTAAGAACAAGAAAAAGTGATCTATAAAAAATATTGAATGGAAACCACTCTAAAACCTTGCAGAGCTTAATAGTTTTGTGTTCTACATCACTTTTAAGCTTATCATAGTTTCTATTCTGACAGTACACTGATCTACTAGATGTTATAAAACTGGTTTAAAAACAAAAGAAAAAAATGAACTCCGATAATCATGTACCAGGCTGTGCAAAATAATTTATCATTTGTATTTGGGAATTGTATTTGTTTTCCTGTTACATTGTTGTTTTTTTGTGCCATAAAAATTTTTTGGGAAGCAGATATCAAAAGTGGCTGTACCTTCCATATTAAACTGATGGCTATCTTGAGTAACAAACAATTAGGGTAGCGTCATGCGTTTGTGAGGAGCCACTGTTGTTTGCATTTTTGCATTGCAGGCCTGGTAGAATTCTTGGACTTTCCCCCAGGGGTTAGGACTCACCTCTGGCTCAGCTGGGCCAAACTGGCAACTCTGCAATCTCTATTTAAGGACAAGAATTTGGAATAAATAGAGGGAGATGGAAAGGAAGGACAAGGTGGAGGTGACTACATGGACCTTGCAGCCAGGAAAAGATAGAAGCAACAATGCCAGACCAGAGACGTCCTTGCAGCCTGCCACAAGAAGAAGAGACACTGTAACAGAAGGGATGAGATCTGGAGACTTCAGGTCAAAGGCAGTGAGAACTTTAGACTCCAAATTGGACAAGATGAACTGGGGTTGCAGTGTCCCGTCAAGAGACTCTGAGCTGGAGCAGGGCAGGGCTGTTGAGCAGCACTTTTCCTCGGGAGTGCGATAAGCATCAAGAGACATCAGGAAAGGACTGACTGCACCCCCCATTCCCTGCCCCTGGCACTGCTTATGGAGGGAGAATGTAAAGACATTGTGCTCAGTGCTCTGAGCCTCAGAGGAGAGAAGAACTGGAAAGGTGATCTTAAAGGGCTGGTTGCACTTCCATCATTCACCCTACACTGTATTGGTTTTTGGTTGTTTTTTTTGTTTGTTTGGGTTTTTTTGTTTTGTTTTTTGGGTTTTTTTCCATAGGATATTTCTGTTTGTTTTGTAATGGTATCAGTGACTTTTAAATCTCTCCAGGGATGGTGACTTCACCACCTTCCTGGGCAGCCTGTTAATGGTCTGATACCTTATTGGTATATTCAGTCTTTCAAAAATCTTCTGTTAGTAGTCTTTTCTGCTTGTAACTGAATATCATCTCTCAGTTTTAAGTCATTCAGGATAAAGTAAGAGGAGTTTTAACTGTACAGCTTTTGTAATATAGTTTATTAAATACCAGTGGGACCAAAGATTTTAAAGCAGAATATATTTTTGACATTTTTATCGGATACAGTCCAGAAATATTTTGCATTTGGAATATCAAAATAATGATGATTGAATAGTAGTCTCAATATATAGCTTTCAGTAATAAAACTGGAAATTACAGCAAGACTTGTTCACAGAAAACCTATGATTCTTTACAAAAGCTAAAAAGAGTAACTGACAATGTGCAATGTCCCTTATAGAGTTGTGCATAAATACAGAAATCCATTACAGTTACAATGCACATTTCACCACTGTGGAATTGACAATATGTTTCTTAATTGAAGGAGTAAAAATAACTTGTTAGATACGTTTCAAATTTATCAATGAAACAGGACTAGTAAAAATGTTGAAGCAAGCTTGAGTAAAAATATTGCAATTAGGGATTAGAATTGTTAGAGGATACAAGGACCAGAAAAGAGAAGATAGGCTTCCATTTTTCTATACTCAGTCTAAGAGAGTTTATAACATTTCCCGAGTCTCAGTGCAGCTTCATTTTAAAGAGAAGATGTTAAAGCAGTCTGTGGAAAATTTTCTCCCTGTTTACATACACTGGCAGAAGTGCCAAATGTTGGATCTTGAAGCTTCTGTACAAATCTACAGCTATAAAATAGTCACCCAGCTCTGTGGTGAGCTCTTTAACAATGAACCCTATGTCCAGAAACAAACCACTAATGTTGTAGCCTTTGAGGGTCTGCATTTTCTGTGTTCACATATGAGGTTAATATTTTTTTCTATTTCACACCTTCTTGATGAACATTAACAGTAATTTAATTAATTAACAGTAAATTCATTAACAGCAATTTTAAAAAATAAAAATAAAGGTTTAAGCATCTAGGGAACAAGGTTTTACACTGACTATTGAAAATAATGGTTAAAATTTAGTTCATGCATATATACTTCAGTAATGGTTGATTTTTTTTTCTTTTTAAAATGTCCTTTAATAATCTACAATATTCCAGTAGAAGTTTGCATTTAATAGTATCAAAGACATTTTTTATCTTTGCTTCAAATTTCAAAACTGCAAAAATTTTGTTGTCTAAAAAGGCTTTGAATAATGCAAGACATGTTCTGGGCATAGCACATTTTCAGCTGGTTTCTGGGTTTTTTTTAGGAGAAAAATAAATTTTCATTTTCTTAGACTGGAATATGCTGCAATGGGCTAAATGTGACTATTCATTAGTTAGATAAAATAAACTATTTTTTGTGTATGTGTCGAGAAAAATCTCACTGTAAATCTTAAAAGGTTACCTTGTTATTTCTAGGTTTAGTCAATTGTAAAATAAATTACCTATATTCACACACATGCTGTTTTATCATTCATATGCATGCTGCTTTCTAATATGAGTAGAGAAAAGGTTGCACTTACTGAGAATTCTATATTTCAGATTCGAGAAAAAAAAAGTTACTGGCTCTTTGAGAATTTAATATACCTCTCCAACCACCTTAATGATGTCTCATGGAGTTAGTCCAAATTGTATAAAAGAAATCTTTGACAATTTTTCCACTGTCACCTCAAAAATTATTCTATTAGAGATTTTAAAAGGCTTTCTACGTGAGCATAAGCACAAACATGCAGTTATTTAGATAGTATAGGTTTTGTTGTTGTTATTATTACATTAAGGTATACTGAATTGAATAAAAGCTAATGCTTGACCTGGTATACCAACATTTCCATATAGTAAATAGTATCTCAAGAGCAGAGGCTCTCTTGTACTTACTCATGTGAGTAGTTTCAGGGATTTTAATGGTGCTACACTGATATGTAAAGAAGGCAGGACTGTGTAATTGATTTTATTTCCAGTTGCTGAGATTTCAGACTATAATTCCAAACTCTCTGAGCAAATATCTTCCTTTTCTTTACTTCTTTCCAGGCAAACTGATCAGAGGTGCTTTGGGTATTGGCGGTATGCCCAGTTTCCACAAATGCCAAAGACTCCTGCACATTGAGTTAATTAAAATTGACTGCTTGTCTTAGGCAGAAGAAACAGGCTAAATTCTGGCTTGTTCTAAAAAATGACTAAACAATTTACACAAACAAAATAACTTGCTGTTGAGCTAGGGAATAAAAATAATGTATTACTCTGCCTTGAAAAAACAGATCATATTTTTATTTTGTTTTCACTTCTGCCTCAAAGGCTTTTTTTCTGTTGTTTTTGTGTTGATTTTTTTTTCTTTTACCCTGCTGCTGTGAATTGTAAATTGTTAGATCTGTATATCCCAAGGACAGGAAGATATATATCAAAAGAAGGATATAGACAGATTTCACAGACTCGAGATATAAATGACAATAAAATTCTGATCTTGCAGGTGTTTAAACCTCACAAGTATCTTTCCTTTTGACTGAAACTTCCCCAGCTCCTGAAGTGACTTTCTCACTCAAGTGCACCAAAACTGTGACAGTGCACAGAGCTCAGCAACTATTACGTGTCCAAGAGCAGCCAAATACCAAAGGTCTCCAAAGGGCATTTAATATGCATTTCCTAAGAACAACTGACTGATATTGACAGTAGAGCCCTCAGTGAACTAAAACATATTCAAAATTTATAGCATTCATACATTTAGGTTCAATGCCCTCTTCAGGTTAAGGCACTAAAATCCGCACATTCTTGAAAGCCTTTTTCTTCTAATGTACACTATGGACCGAGGTTAACAAGGGGAACCACTCACTACTTCTCTCACTCCTCTACAGATGATTGAAAGGAATATACAGAAAGATGTGAAAGATTAAATTACTGGGGAGTGAGAAATAAAGCACTGCAAAGTAAATTATTCAGCATTTATGATGTTCATAAATTCTGTCTTTGCTTCAAGATTCTCTTTTACACATTTTAGTAACCAGTCTTCTGGTTAAAAATATGAGAAATCCTTTTTTGACTATGCTCCTGATGAGTGCCCACTTCACAAAGTTATGGACTCATGTGCTGGGTGTTTCTAATGGGTCTTGAATTGTCCTTTGTATATTTATGGATCTTTGTCTGGCACATAAAAAAGGTCTCTGAAGAAAAATGGCCTATAATTTGTTAGAGCATTCTTCAGGGGAAAACTAACGTGAGTTTGGTGATATTTGACATCATATAATAGCTTTATTTTGAAAAAGAATTTGGCTTTTTAAAGACTATATCTCAGGAGACAGAAATGAGGAGAAGTGTCACCTTATGTGACTTACTCCTTAGATGCTCCTTAGAGTTTCCTGTTGATTTCATATATATGACTTTCCCAGCACACTGGCTGTTCTGGTTTGCAGTCTGAGATTTTATCATCTCCCTAGGGATGTAACAGATACTCTCAAATCAATATATATCCTCAAAATGATTTTTTTAGGTAATATATTTTTTTATTTTCCCAAAGGAATTTGATTAAAAGCATATTTTAAAAAAAATGTTTACAGCAACCTGTTTATTGATGTTACTGCTCTATCTACCTAATTGTGATAGTGTGGAAACCTGTCAAACTCTGATCATAAAAGCAGCGTGATATTAACTCATGGAGTGATTGAGGATCTAAATGGAGTATTAAGTAATTCTGGTGGAGTATTTGTGATATGAGTGATGGAAGGAATCAGGCAGACTAATTTTGGTATAGACATGTGAATCTCTCCAGTGTTTTTTCAAGACATGGATTTACAGGACTTAGGAACCCTTTGGAAGGCGGACCCAAGAATCAGCTGCTCATGTGTAGGGAGTCTGTAGTCACTGTTGCAAGTGGGACTGATCTGAACACATGAGGCTCTCTCCTTCAAGAGAAATGCACTTTATCTACAATTGTGCCTTTCTGATGGTCATATATCATTGTGCCTGTGATACACTATCTGTACGTATTGCCAAGCTGATAATGACTCAGGCTGAAGTGGTCAAACCCAGTCTCAGTATGTGTTTGACACTCAAGGAGTTATTATTATATAGTTATGATTATTTACCAGCTTGAACTCAGCTTGGAAGTACTTTCTTTCTCTTGAATGAATTACTTAGTCTTGACCATACACAAATGGTAGTTGTCTTCTCATTGACTCATTGACTTCTCATTGGTAATATGGTTTCTAGAGTTTCATTTTTATTTGTTCAAATGAAGTGAAAGAACATATTGGAATGATTGCACATGGAAAATATGTTTGCTACGTGTGCCTTTGTTTTAACTAAGTGATCCCAAGCCACAGGCTTTAGGAGGAGAGCAAGTGCAGATCAAGTTGTAATAGATATGTTCTAGGGTAATGTCAGCATATATCAGATTTTCTACTTTGCAAGTACTATAAAAAAGTCCAGGCAAACACAGGGTGAAGGCTTCATCTTGTTTGATGTTTTCATGCACACCTTTGTGTATACACGTGATGACCTAGGTCTTCTTAAGTATAAGCCAAAATTTTATATGACTTCCTAACAGTTCACAGCTTATACAGATGTGCTTTTAGTCTGTATCATTTAACTCATTTCAGCCAGTCCATGGGTAATAATCTGCCTGGAAGAATGTGAGTTTTAAAGATATACATTTTAGTTACATGGTTTGATCTTTTTGGGTTCAAACACTAAATGAGTCAAATTATTCATAAGCTGATGAGGAAAGATTTTATTACTGTTTTTATATACATATTTTATAGAACATGGTACAATATCAGACTTGCTTTTTGGATGTCAAATTGAAAGAGGAAAAGTTCCAGTTCTGTTTACATATCTGGCTTTCAGAAGTACTGTGTTTAAACAAAATTTCTTCAACAGCTGATATAAAGAAAACATTTGCTGCCCATCATTTTCCTGAAAGTAGAAAAAAATGTTCAATTTCAAGGAGGAAGGAAATTAAGAGTAAAGGCTGAGAAAAGATGAAAAGAAAGAGGGAAAGAATAATTTTGGGATAGACTCTTGGAGTATTGTATGCATCATGTACTGTATGCATGCAGGTACTGCCTGCAGGGATTTGTGTCATGTCAAGATTGCTTTGTACTTGTTTGAAAAGAACACTATACTTAGGCTAGGCATCAAACAGTACTACTGTTTGGAAGGGTTCTGGAGGAGATGCAAGTAAAATTAGTAGCAGACCCACGTTAAAAAAAATATATATGTTAAGAAATATATTACAAAGGACATTAAATTATATATAAAAAAAATAAATGTTGCTATATTGGAGAAAATACTGAAAACAAATAGGGAGGAAAGATATTTTTGTCCCTAATTCTCTGATGAATCCTATGTGGTTCCTCAATAGATTCAAGTTTTTATTACTGCAATATTGAATTATTTTGCATTCTACTTTCAGTAATTTTTTTGTTAAAATACATTCATTGGGTAAAATGCTCAATGTGCCTTTGTATTCTTCTTAATTGAGGAACCTGTATGCAGTATAAATTGAATAACTAACTTCCTTCCTAATCTGGTTTTCATTGTGTTTTCAAATGTCTATTGGATGAAACGTTTCCATTTGGGGGGATTTTTGAATTGAGAGAATAAAAGGGAAATACGGTCATGACAAATGCTTGTATATGTCATATTCTTTACTATCTTTTTGCTATTTGATTACTGTTTCCCTTTCTCAATGAAAAGACTTGCATTGAACTGAAAAGCATTACTGAAATCAGATAAGTAAATCACATTTTAAAGGAAAGAAAATACATTTTTTTTAAGCAATTATAAACTCCTTAGCATTGACAATGAGAGATTTCATAGATATTTTATAGAAATCTTTACTTTCTCATGTTTGATTATATCTTCAATGTGCAATGTTAGCTACTCTCAGCAGAACAAATTAATCCTGGCCTTTAATTGCTCCTGGTACCTCATTTAGAGCTGGTTTAGAAGTGACTTGGGTATATTGCTGAACTGTGAAACACCTAATTTTGTTTCTTAAAACATTTCTGCATTTTGCTTTGTAAACTATTTTTTATCCCTTTAGTTCATTTTTTTCCCCCATTAGGTACTTTTATCAATAAGCTTATATGAACACTGATTATTTAAATGTTTCTAGAATAATTTTTTTGTTGTATAAACATTTTTGTTGCCTTTAACTATAAATATGTTTCAAACCACTCTTTAAAAAGAGATCTAAGTCTATAATGGGTCAGAAGCCAAGTGTATTGTAATGCAGTTGACCTATCCAAAATGAAATTATTAAAAAATAAAAAGTTTACAAACATTACATTTTAAAATAAAACTATCACACACTACTTGTTTTCTTCTTTGTACTGAGTTTTGTGTTGCTTAGAATTGCTAATCGTAATATACATGGAAGTAACAGAAAAATATTCTATACGGATTTCAGTTCTGGAGAAAATGTATCTAATACGACTGAAAAATCTGTTTACAGTCATCAAAATGATGTTGTCACGATCAAGGCCAAGTGTAAGCAAACAATCAAGTTTACCTAAATTGCTCAAAGAACCATAAATCAGAAATGGTTTGAAAGTGAGATTATTCAAGGTAACTTGTATTAAAAGATGAGAAACCTTACACAACAGCAAGGTAGTTATCACAGCTCTAAGATAAAATTCATCACTTGAGAGATGAATTTAATTTGTTCTTAATTTTCTTTTAAATTTCAGTTTTCATTTTGTTATAGAGCTATTAAAAGTGCTAACACATTGAAAGTAACATGATGAAAATAAAACATGCACCATCTCTTAATAATTATTCTAATACAGCTTAACACATAAACACACACTCTTTTCACATACATTTTTCAGAAACTTTGTTCTGTACTCTATTATTCATTTACTAGGTACTTCAACAGAAAAAAAAAATAGAATTTAAAAGCAAATGAAAACAAATGACAGTTATTTTAATTTCATAACCCTTTGTCCCGGGTTTGGCCAGAATAGGGTTAACTCTCCCCAGCTGCCGTAAGGGGGCGTGGCCAGGCTATTCAATCCCATGTGACCTCATGGATATAAGGGCAGCAGCCTGGCCTGGGTGGGTCTGTGGTTAGTGTGGAAACTGCATCTTGGTGGCTAGTGGGAGGTGGTGAGTAGTTATACTGGGCATTGCTTGGTGGTTTTTTGTTGTGTTTGAGTTTTTTTGTATCCTTTGGCCGTCACTGTAACTGCCTGCTCTTTGTGGTGTTCTCTTAACTTGTCTTATCTCATCCCACAAAGTTCTAGAACTCTCTTGACTCTCCTCCCCATCCTGCTGAGGTAGGGAGGAGTAAGTGTGTGGCTTGGTTATTGTTCAGCTAGAGCTAAGCCACCACAGTCTATTTGGCACCCAGTGTGAGGCTTGAGGGTTGTGAGGAGTTTGAGATAAGGATTGCAATTGGGAGTGGCAATTGTTATGAGTTAAAGTTGTGAAAGCGTGTGATGAATGTGTCAGAATAAGATAATTCTTACATATGTGATTCACAGAGGCAAGGGGTGGAATGTAGTGGTTTTGCCTGGGCCAGGTTTTTTGGTAGCGGGGCGGGGGGGGGGGCTTCTTTAAACAAAAAGAAGTGCCAAAAGCTTCCCATGTAGCTCACAGGATTGAGACCTGACCCAGGTCTAGCCAATTAGTGATGGAGGTTATTCACCTCTGTGAAGAAGTTGCACAGTTGCCAGACTGCATCAGCAACAGGTAGGGAGAATGTGAAAACATCTCTGCAGACACCAAGGTCAGTGGAGAGGGAGGGGGACGAGGGTGCTTTAGGCACTGAAAAGGCTCCCGTGTGATACGTAGTGAGGACTATGGTGAAGCAGGTTGTCTCCCTGCAGTCCATGGAGGACCACTGGGAAGCAGAGACCCCCTAGCAGCCTGTGGAGGAGCCCATGCCCTAGCAGGTTCACTGTCAGGACTTGTGCTCCCATGAGGGATAGAGGCTGGAGCAGTCTGTCCCTGAAGGACTGTTCTCCCAGTGGATGACCCATGTTGGGGCAGGGTGTGAGGAGCTGCCCCTGTGGAAGGCCCCATGCTGGAGCAGTTCGTGAGGTGCTGCAGCCCATGGGAAGGACCCCCACTGGAGAAGTTCATGAGGGACTGTCTCCCATGGGAGGGACCCCATGCTGTAACAATGGGAAGTATGATGAGGTGTCCCCCTGAGTAGCAGCAGCAGCAAAGTCCATCTGTAATGAACTGACTGCAGCCCTCATCCCCTGTGCCACTGCAGGGGGAGGAAAGGGAGTCCAGGGAAGAGGAGAGTTGGGGGAAGATGCTTTTAAGATGGTTTTATTTCTCATTTCCCTGTTCTTATTGTTTCTTTAGTAAATCAAAACTTTTTCTCCCTGAGTCTGTTTTACCTGTGACACTAATTGCTGAGTGATCTCTCCGTCCTGAACTCATAAGCTGTTTGTTATATTTGTCTCCTGTCCAGTTTAGGAGAGGGAGTGATTTTATGACTGGGTGGACATCAGGCTAAACCACCATAGTCTTTTACAAGCTTAGACTCGGCAACTTCTCTCACTGTCTGATTCACATTACTCAAATGCCATTAAAAAGAGGAAAAAAAAGTATAAGTGACTCGAATTTGCATTCTGCTCAGTTTTAAGAAGTCTGTTTTACTTTCAAATATGCATTAATTTTAGTCTTCATTATTATAATCACTTTGCTTATGTATCGCTGATAGATCATGCAGAGTTTTAGCAATTAGGTGATGTGTTTTGAAGGTCATTTTATATGTATTGGTCTTGGACAAACTCAAGTCTTGGGCAGAAGGACAAAAACACAGTAAGTTTCATCCAAATGCTTAATCCTGAAATAATTTTTCTCAACAATTTCTCTACAGTATTCTCTACAGTTATCTTGAAGTTCAGATTTCAGTGTGATATATAAAGCAAGGTGTCTTCAAGATTTTTAGCCTTTGAATTATCTAAGTTTAAGGTTGTTTAACAGAAGTAGAATAATCATTTCCATAATACAGAAATGTCTGTTCTTGTTTTTTTTTTTTTAAGGGAAAACCACCTTTTTTTTTTTATGAAATCAGTTCAATCTATGCAGTACACCTGTCTGCTAGGAACGTGAACATGTATGAGCAAATGCGACCAATAAAATGTTCCTCATTTTTTTCCCTTCTGTATTATAACAGCAAAAATTGCAAATATTTTGGAAGAAACACAACTTTTACCCACCTTGAATTCTGCCTGCTAAAATGGTTTCCTGTCCTGCCTAGATGTTTGCTTTAGTCCCATATGTAGGACACTTAAAACAATCCAAGAATCATATTTGTATTTGGATGTGGACATGTATATCTGAGCTAGCCCTTTGAGGGAGACAAGTCAAAAGAAGTAATAGAAGGTTTCTTCTCAAGAACATCTAGAGAAGGAATGAAAAATGATTCAGTAAAGTTCCTAGAAGATAGCCAGTTCTACACTGAAGGTAGTATAAAATAAGATCCACAATGACCAACCAAAGATTAACATGTTCAGCAGGATCTGATACTTCCATTTTCTCCTTTACTAAAAGAGTCTTAGAGACCATTGAAACTGGGTGGTTTGTTTTTTTTTTTCCATAAAGCATTAGTTCCAAATCCTGTGCTTGGACATTCTTTTGTTTTCTCTGTAACTATTAAAATGGATTTATGATGTTAAAAAAAAAAGGGGGAACCTAAAGGATAGCTGTTTTTACCCTTTATGTAAAGCTCAGTCCTATAAGAATACATTCAATGAGGTCTGAGAATAATTATTAATGGCAAGTTTTATGCAGCCATCTCACTTTTCCCTTTCCCCTCACCTTTCATGCTGATCGGAGTATCTAAGATAGAAAGACTTTAACATCAGAAATGTAATTCATGTTCCTGGAGGTTACTGCTGACCTATGGACTTTTGCCCGTTGGCTCTGTCCAGGGTATGTATAATTTTCAGACTGAACATCCTTGATATTGCCTAGTTACTCGTTTCAGCTCACATCGTTCAGTCTAAAGTTATTACTTCAGTCTCACTCCCATTGATGCCGCTTTCCGCTCTTTTCTTCCTTTCTTTTTCTCTTCTCTCCTATCAGACTGACCTACCTTCCCTCATTGATCTTCCTTTAACAAAATTCCACTTGACAAAGGCTGGATACAGAAAACCGGAGAACCATCAGGAATACTACAAACCAAGATATTGTTTACTTTTCTCCTGAAAAGCTCATGTCCTTGGTCTCCAAAAGACTGTAGAGCTTTTGAGATGCCTCAGAAATTCTCTTGCTACCACACATAAGTGATAAGTAGATTAATTTATTATCTTTGTTTTAGTAGTGAAGGCAAACCCTAGAGGGCATTTGACCTGCAATTATTGCCATGAATTTTTGTTTCCGAGTTCTGTCTTCAGGTCACACACACTTTGTATTACATTTCTTTGTAAATCCAGAGGTTAAACTGGAAGTCTTCTACGCTACCTAGGAAGGAATAATAACAATTTTCACTTTTCATGTTTTCAGTAACTACTATAGTTTTAAGAAGTTTATGATTTTCTTCAGATATTCAGTTTGTCTATTTCTGTTTCTCTAACCTAGTACTGAAAACATAGTGAGCCTAACAACAAAGCTTAAGGGAAAAAAAGGATAAGCTTAAATTCTGCTTCTCATGCCTCTTCATGAATTTGAAGTAACTTCATTCAAGTTAAATGAGTTAGAGGGAACAAAAACAAATCAGTTTTTCTCTGTATATTTACTAGTAGCAATTCTCACTTTTTCATATTGTCTTTAGGGTCAGTGACAGAACTAGGACAAACAGGTAAAAAGGAGTAAAACCTCTGTATCATTAGTCAATACTATGACAATGAATGATGTAAGAATAATACAAAAAATTAGTTTTTCTTACAATGAGAATATGTATCTAAATCCCAAGCTGATCCATAATAGACTGGTATTTACATACCAAAAATAATTAAAATAATCCTTCGTTAACCAGCTGTTGATATATCTAGAAATAAAGGACAACATGAGATAGCTGTGAGTTACTGTCTGGTGAATTAGTATGCTGCAGGTATAATCAAATTAAAGCTAGACAGCAGCACCTGCAAAAGCCCCATTTTCACATTGTTAGTAAAGGAGGCAAAAAGCCATTTTCGTTCTATAGGATTTAAGGGTCTCAGGTGTTCATTACAGCTAGTACTGATTCATCTCATGATTACATTTCTTTTTGAGAATGTTTCCTCTGTTCTTTGTTAGAAGTCCAAATAGAGAAGTTTTATCTTTCCTCTAGAGATCTGCCTTTTGCATAGCACAATGTCCCATTTACAACAAGGGCTTAACAAGATTTTCAAGAGGAAATAATGGAACTTCCTAACCTTGCCATGGTGTATAAGGGTGATAAACAGATTCTGAGCTGCTGAGTAAGGTGAAATTGACTTTATATGTTGGCAAGCTGGACACTAGGTTTGGGGAAACAGGGATGTAATGGACACACAGCCTTTAAAAAAAAAAAAGGTTGTAAGCATATCAGATAAATAACTTTTCTCTTTAACAATAAGTTAATAAATGGCTGTGAATTTGGTCATGCTGTACTTGCTGAGAAGGTACCTTCCAGCAGGAGCAAGGCTGATAGAGTAGATAATAGAATCTAAGTCATTGTCATCTGAGAGACTCAGCTTAGAAAGTCAGCTGCATTCACAATGTTCTTATCAAATGACTCAACACAGGAAACACATTTCTCTCACATTTTAATATTCAGAAGTAAAAGCTCAAACCATCAAAATTTTCACAATCGTTGTTCATAATTTGATATTTGGAAAAATTATGGGTTGTTTGTGCGCAATACAATGTTGGAAGAGCATAAGAATGTTAAATGAAAACTTATTAACATGATGACCAAGGACTCCACCTCAGGGTTCTCAAATAATAAATGATGCAAGCAAAGCAATTTTTATCAGCAGAATATTTTTTTCCTATTTCCTCCAAGGAAATGGAAAGAGGATGAGGTGGTTAAGGAGTCCATGTTAGATACATTTAAATATTTTTAATTTTTTTTTTTGCATTAAGAATGTGCTGTGAAGAGTTGAGATGATGTCAGAAGGAATGAATGCTTTTGTAAGCTTTTACAAATTAGTATATTAAGTTCCTCAAATACATCAATTGCATGATTCGATAATGCTCTTAAGTTTTCTATTTCCAACATTGGTTGTACATTTACTTATTGGAAAATTTTATCAACTATTAGTAAGCTTAAATTTAACATTTGTGGCTTGGGGAAATAACTGATGGACTGGTGTAAAGTATCCATATTACTGTGAACTTCCATTAAATTGTCAACAGTTTGAAGAATGCAACCTTACTTTTAAGAGATACTTCAAGGGCAAGACTGGGACAAATCATCTTAACACTGGCAATTTCTTGCAGGATTAGCATGCAAATCTTCATCTTTAATGCTCCTCTTAAAGAACCATAGAATGGTAGGGGTTGGACGGTACCTTTAGAAATCATCTAGTCCAACCCTGCTGCAGAAGCAGGTTCACCTAAATCAGGTCACACAGTAATATATTGAGGCAGGTCTTGAAGGCTTCCAAGGAAGGAAACTCCACACTCTCCCTGGGCAACCTGTGCCAGTGCTCTGTCATCCTCACAGTAAAATAGTTTTTTCTTATATTGAAATGGAACTTTTTGTGTTCCAGCTTCATCTCATTACTCCTTGTCCTGTTGCTAGATACCGTCAAAAAAAGTGATGCCCCAACCTTCTGACACCCACCATTTAGATAGCTGTGAATATTAGTAAGATCTCCCCTCAGTCTTTCTTTTCTAGACTAAACAGCCCCAGTTCACTCAGCCTTTCCTCATAAAGAAGGTGATGCAGAAAGTTATTGGCACTGACAGCTGAGCTGAGGTGTTTTTGGTTTGTCACTAAAAGTTGGATGCGTTGGATACAGCACCAAGTGGAAAGAAATCTTTCAAATACAGAATCTAATTTAACTTTTTTTATGACTAATCACAGGATTTCTAGAAGAAACTTATGTAAATTTATTAAGAATTCTTAAGGAAGAGAAAGCTTTTTTTTTGGGGGGGAGGAGTCTGCTGGTTTTCTTGAGGGCCTGTAATGTCTAAATTCATCAACACCTTGCTCTGATCAGGACTTTGGAATAGAGCAGGTGTATATTTTTTTACTAGGATTTTATGAAAAGTGAAAGGTTCCAGGACAAGGAAATGAATGTGCAAGCAATAGTGTGCTTGTGTTGTTTTATAAACCAGAAAGAAGTACCAGTAAAGTAGCATAAATTAATCATTATGTGAGATTTTCATAGGTCTCAGCAGTGGATTTAAGGGTGAAAGCTGTTGAAAAGAGAGGCCCTGTGTCACAGAGAAGGATGCTGTGGCTGGCCTCAGGAGCGTTGTTGAGCTGGGAATTGTCAAATCTTGAATCAATTATCACTCACTGGACTTGTAATAATTATTTTAATTGTAACTGAGAAAACCACTTCTAAACTCATAGGTGTGATTTCTCAAATTTGAAATTAAAACATGTCCAAGTACAATTTATTGAGGTTTAACCCCAGCCAGCAACTAAACAACACACTGCTGCTCCTTTTATTCCCCTGTGATGGACTAAAGACAGAGTTGTATGAGTAAAAGGGAGAAAAATATTGTGCTTAGATAAAGACAAAGCAAAAGCCATGTGAAAGCAAAGCAAACAAGGAATTCATTCATTATTTCCCATTGACAGGCAAGTGTTCAATCATCTCCAGGAAAACAGAGCTCCATCACAGGTAGTGATCACTTGGGGAAACACATGCCATACCAACAAATACCTCCCCCTTCTATCTTCTTTCCCAGCTTTATAAGCAGATCACAACATTATATACTCTGGGATACCCCTTGGGTCAGCTGGAATTAGATCCCTGGCTGTGTCCTCTCCCAAGTTTTTGCCGACCGCTAGCCCACTTGTTAGTGAGATGATGTGAGAATCAGAAAAAGCCTTGGTTCTGAGAAAGGACTGCTCAGCAGTAATGAAAACATTCCTGTATTATCAACATTGTTTCCAACACAAATCCAAAATATAGCCCATACCAGCTCAGAGAAAATTATCTGTATCTGAGCAAAAATCAGCACACAGTTTGAGTTTTCTGGCTACCATTTTCCTCTGTTACTTCTTTCCTATTGTTCCCAAGCTTCATCTTTACTTAGCAGGGTGGTGTAGAGTATTAGCAATACTGCTTTAAGTCACACAAAATAACTAAAGAGCTTGTATTAGAAAAAATGTGATCCTGTAGACATTGAAAATATCTGATAACTTCTTTTTAAGGTCTTCCCATATCAAAGATTTTTTTTTTCTTCTTGGGTTATTTTTTTTTTTAATCAAATCAGTCAAAGATTCTGCAATTGCAGTGATAATGCTTTAAAGCTTGAAATATTTCCTTGCAGCATCCATTTAATCTCCTTCCACACATGGATAAATGATGTCAAGGATCTTTTCAGTTATTCCTTCTTCAAAACTTTCCATGTGCTTTTCTCATTTTTTCCAAAACTCCTTAATTTTAACAAAATAACATTATAATGTCACTATTGTGGTAAAATTTCAGTGATATTTGTAAATAACTATCCATTTTTCTTCACTTCCCCTGGATCTTTCCAGAACAATCAGAAAAAACTGTTTGAAATATCTTCACTCTAAGAACAGATTGACAAGATAAAAGATTACAACAAGAGTTCTCAGGAACTATTGCTACCTTTTTCTATACATGAAATGATAACATACCCGGTTTTATCTGTACTAAGCAAAATAGCATAAACATACTGTAGATATAAGAAATAATGAAGATATTCAGCTCTTTTGATTTTCAGTACCTGCTACTTTTGATGGCAGATTCACATGGCCACATGAAACTTTGTATGTAGATTTATGTATTTATCTTTGTAAGGAGAACCTTATAGGTATCATATAAGTACACTTGCATGTGCTTCATAAGCTGAATACTCCTTTCTCTGTTAAGATCACAATGTCTTTTGTAAAGCAGAAAAAGATCATTCTGCTGCGTCTTCAGATGAAGAATAGGGGTAAAAAAAGCTATTTTCTGAAAAATTACAAATAATATGCTGTCTCAAATCCAGAATTTTAAAATGGTACATTTCCTTAAGCATTATTATCTTGACCTTAAGACATAAACAATCATATCACTTTCCAGCTATTGATGATTTCTAGAAGTTGGAGCCCAAAATGAGATAGAGTGGTCTGAAATTACAAAACTCACTCTTAATTATTCATATATATATATAAATAGCTAGCTACAGAGAAGTCAAAATTCCGTGTTCTGAGTCAGCATAAAATCTCCCAGAAATTCCATAATTGGAAAGGAACCTTTTCTGCAGGGTTTTGAATAAATCCTTTAAGATAGACAGGAATTAGAGCTACTTGTAGACTCCCTGCACATAAATTTTGAAGATCCCACCAGGGGGCTAAACAGGGTCTTTAAAACTCTTATCTAAAGCTGTTATACTGATAGGAGAAATGCATCCTGTATTTAATCTTTTAAAAAGCACTTTGCAGATAATTGTAGAGGAGCTTTGAGTATCTAGCCAGTGTAAACAATAAAGAGAAAATGAGCCAGAGAAAAAACAACTTATTTGTGGGCATTACAAATTACGTACATCTTTCAGTATGTCTTTTTCTCTTACATGAGAACATAAAAATATGTGTGCATATGAGTACACTTGAACATGTTTTGGACATGAGTACATATGTTTTTCCATCTCTGTGACGTGGGCTGGCATTGTCCCATTTCTCACCAGTGGAAAACTTATGCAAAAATGTTGCCAACAGGTTGAAGGAGGTGATTCTTTCTCTCTACTCAGTACTGGTAAGGCCACATCTGGAGTGCTGGGTCCAATTCTGAGTAAGGGGCCATTAAGAGGATTAACAGACTGAAGGATCTCTCCTATGTGAAAAGGCTGAGAAAGCTGAAACTCTTCAGCCTGGAAAAGAGAAGGCTATGGGGTGGACCTTATAAATGTGTATGAATACCTGAAGTGAGCATGCAAAGAAGACAGAGGCAGGTGCTTTTCAATCGTGTGCAGTGACAGGACAAAGGCAATGGGCACAAACTGAAACATGAGTCTCTTCTGAATATCTGGAAACCCTTTTTTACTGTTAGGGTGACTGAGCACTGGAACAGATTTCTCAGAGAGATTGTAGAGTCTCCATCATTGGAGATAATAAAAAGTCATTTAGATATGATCCTAAGCAACTATCTCTAGGAAGCTCAGCATGAGCAGCAGGTTTGTACCAGATGACCCTCAGAGGTCCCTTTCAACATCAACCATTCTGTGATTCAGTACATCCTATAAATAAAAAAAATAAAGACTAGGAATGACAGAGAGGGGACTCATCTGCTGAATGATATAGACTATGACAAAATATCCTGTTGGAGGTGGGAACTGGGGGTGTTTAGTCTGGAGGAGAATGAGGGGGGATCTTATTAATATTTACAAATATCTAAGTGCTGGGTGTCAGGAAGTTGGGACATCCCTTTTTTCTACTGTAGCAAGTATATAAATGGTGGATGTCAGGAGGTTGGGACATTCCTTTTTACTATTGTATCTAGTAACAGGACAAGGGGTAATGAGATGAAGCTGGAATACAAAAAGTTCCAATTAAATATAAGAAAAAACTATTTTACTGTGAGGGTGAGGGAGCCCTGGCACAGACTGCCCAGAAGGGTTGTAGAGCCTTCTTCCTTGGAGGTCTTCAAGACCCACCTGGACAACCTGATCTAGGTGGACCTGCTTCTGCAGGGGGGTTGGACTAGATGATCTCTAAAGATCCCTTCCAACCCTACCATTCTATGATTATAAAAAAAAAAATGTTTTTCCCATGCAATTAGTTTCTCCCTTTTCTTTAAATTTAATGGCAACTTATCTAGAAAGAGCAGATGCATTGTGAGAAAAATAAATTGCTATTTCAAATGTCACCTCAAGACTCTGACTGAGCTATATTAGTAAAGTTATCCTACTGTGGCTATTAGTCATACTTAGTGTCTTTTCTAGATCAGTTAAGGCAAACCTGGAAAGTTCTGAAAATGTTCTCTATTTTATGATACATAGCCCTAGAGACTCTTCAAGCCCCTTCAAGCCTATGAGGAATCTTTGAGTATTTGTCAACAGAAGAAACAGGCATTCAAATCATATTTGCTTTTGTGTTTGGGAAGGTGTAAAAGACTTCATAGTATAAAAAAGGTCCATCAATCTCTTATGAGTTATAGTACAGATAAAAAAAGAATCCTGTATCTAGTTCAGTGATAAACTGCATCAATAGGTCTCAGAGACTAAACTATGCCTGACAATACACCATTAATGAAGATTCCTCCTGAAATGTGTTGTTGTAATGCTGTAAGTTTTGTAGTCTGTTTTCCAACCTTGTGTTGCCAACCTTGCCAACTTCAATTATTCTCCAATTCAATGATTTTATAATCGCATGATCCATGTGACTTGCAAGTCACAAAAATCTTGAACAGGAATTATTTCATTGCCTATATAATAGCATCCTGATCAAAAAACCTGTGAAGGTGTTTATCTGCAATACTGAAAATATAAAAGAAGGATTAAAAATAATCCCAGTTTATTCAAGCCTTTATCATCCAGGAGATCAGCTAGGTGATCAATTTTTGAAGTATGTTCAGACTGCTGGGACACTGTGAGCCACTTTATCAGAGTACTGGCCAGAATTGCCACAGCTTAATTAAATGTTTCAGAGCATTAACTGAAACATAGCCTTCAGCTATAGAAGGTACTCATGAATTATAGCTGTGGGAACTACAGTTTTAAATGCGTATCTAACAAATTATATTTCGGCAACTAAGCAAGTGATCTGAAGACTTTCAGATCTGAATATGAAGTCTCATGGAGAATTGAGAAAAGTGTAAAGATTTTTTTCTTCTGACATATTTGTAAATATTGTTAAACCAAAACTCAGATAGTAAGACTCTTTATAACAAAGATGCTGTTCACTGAAGAAAAAGAAAGAAATAAGAACATTTACCCAACTTTTCATGCTTCTTTTTCTTTGTTCTGTTTGGTATTAATTTCTGAATAGGCTTTTCAGATTGCCTGTGTGATTTAGGCACTTTGACCTTATAGAGATGAGGTCTTGGCAACTAACTTCTCAAGGCTTTCTGGAAATCAAAATACAAAACTTCAGGTGTTAAAGTATTAGCTGTTAATCTCACCTAAAATCAAGGCTTTGTTAATAATTAGTCATTACTAATGTCTATATAAATTAATGGATTTTGAGCTTCTTTTTAAAATGTATTTCTCTGAATTATACACAGAATTCCTTGCTTATTTCTTTACTGTAGACTGTTAATAAACAGGTAATTTCTAATCCACAATTAATTGTTAATTTACACTGTTGCTTAGCAAAAGTACAGGTTATTTTCTATTGTCTTATTTAACCAGCAATGCAGGTTGGTTTTTTTAATGTCTCGTAACAACACTCTCAATTCACAGTACCATTCAATTAATTAGATGTTACAAAATTTTCAGTCTGTTGCTGGTAACGTAGGAGAAACAGACAGTAAACATTTTCAAAACTAAATGAACCTGTCTATGTAATTATTTCCATTATATACTCAACTCTAAAGCTATATACACAGATAAAGGTACAAAGCTTTTGGTTTTTTGGGTTTTTTTCTTTTTAGCTTGGAAATTTTTGCTTGAATTAATATCACCAGCAAATCTGCTTCTATATTATATACAGCTAATGTCTTTTGTTTGATAAACAATAGCTGTTTACATTCTTATTGTGTCAAGCAAGTATCACAAGGCAGGAGGAGACCACAGCACCAGTCATCAAAATAAATATAGTGTCATATAAATGACATTTATATTTATAAGAGTACTGCTGATCTCTGTCAGGAACACTAGGGTGTTGTAAACACCTTTTACATAGTCACACACAACATATCAGTTACTATGCTTACTGTTGTTTAAATATTCAGTAACATTCGCATTGGAAATTTGCAAACTAGCAATGGACTGCCATACTCTTAAATTTTTCTAGTTTTTATTATTTCAGTTACTTCCTCTGCTGATAAATATTCCAACTTTCCTCATTATTGTTGGAATAATGACACAAGAAGATGTCCTTTAATCAACATCTCAAGAAGAAACATAACTGACATATAAGTAATTCTCTGTTCCACTGGCACTATGGACTTCCTCAGCTCTAGGTGAAGACAGGATTGTGACGTATCTGAAATCAATCTGCAAGACAGAAAGCTGAGGCATCAGACTGGGCCTGAAAACAACAGGAGAACAGAAATATGCTGAGGTAGAATACTCTAGTGAGCGTAGATATTTTGTGTTCCAATGGTTTCTTTTATGACACACTGATAAATTTCTTAATCTGCATATTTCAGTCTCAACTGTTCAAAAATCTAGGACATCTCTTGCAAATTTGATTTATAGTGTTTAGGAAGACTAAACCATCTAATTCATCTATTTATGTAAGATAATAGTATTGTCTAAGTAATGACAGTTCTCCTATGACTTTATGATTGTATGATCTGATGTCTCTCATAAGGTAAGAACTGTCATTTTCATATTATGGAAATCATAATAGGTCTTGGGCAGATGTAGTGTCTTATATCTAATAGGACTGAAGCTTATTTTCTCACAGAGCACTAATGCAGGTTTGTCTCTCTACATGGCTACTGATTTTCCTGAACTTTCTAGGAAGTAAATTTGGTTTTTTTTGCTATGTGTGGTTCATTGAGGCCATTAAATAGAAATTTTTGAAAGGTGAGAAAAGCAATGAGAGTGGCAAATACACACAAAGAAATACACAGCACAAAACTGCTCAAACTTCTATTCCTTGGGAAGCTGTACTGAATTAATAACATAATTATCGTGCAAATTTCAGTTACATGTAAGCAACGCTAGTAATTAAAAACTCAATTTGGAGACTGTCAAGAATGCCTCCAGCTTGTTTTAAAGTATGCTTTTAAATCTACACTTATTTAGAAAAGCAGTTAGGCAGATGCTTAGTCCATTGAAGTTAATGGTTTGTGGGTTTTCTCCTGAAGTTTATATAACAAAATGTCATGGTTTGGCCCAGCTAGCAAAGAAGCACCATGACAGTCTCTTGCTTGGTGCCGCCATTCACCCCCACCTGTGTTAGGATGGCAGAGGCCCCAGCGAAATTGGAGTAAAAAGATGGGCAAGGTGTTGTTGTGGATTAAGACAAGAACAGGGAGGACTTGCTGCCAATTACAGTTCTGGGCAAAACAGACTCTAGTACTCGATTTAGAGAGGAAAGTCCATTCTACAAGAAACAGAATGGAATAAAAGCAATAAGGGAGTAGGACGATGAGAAAATTACAACCAGCATTTTCCTCCCCCATCCCTCCTTTCTTCCCAGGGCCAGCTCACTGTTTCTGATATCTCTACCTCCTCCCCCCTCAACGGGTAGGGAAAGGGGGATGTGGTCAGTCTCTCACAGGTGGGCTCTGCTGCTTCCGTCTTCTCAGATGAGGGTGTGTCCTGGCGTTGTTCCCCTGCTTCAATACGGGGTCCCTCATACAGGACACAGTCCTTAACAAACTCCTCTAGTGTGAGTTCTTCTCAGCAGCTGTGGCTTCTGCTGATACAAGGTCCCTCAAGTGGGACATAGTGCTTAGTGAATATCTCTGGCATGGGTTCTTGGTTCTATGGTTGCCATTTCTGCAGTGTCCTGGTTTAGGCCCATCAGGGAACAGAAGACCACAATTAGACTGAAGTACCAAAAACCTGAGAATTGCCAAAGGGCAGGGAGGGCTTAATTGCGCCTTAAGATCCAGGACAAAACAGATAAGGCTACATGGCTTGGGGAATAAAATAGAAAACCAACTAAAGCATTACCATAAAACCCTAAAACATAACCAACATAAACCAACACAGAGTAGTACAATGATGAAGGGCACAACCAGCCCTTTAAGACCACCTTCTCCCCACTTCTTCCCAGGCACAGAGCCTTGACCCAGGTGTCTTTATCTCCTCCCCTGCTGAACAGCTCAGGAGGGCAGGGAATGGGGGTTTCAGTCAGTTTATTCCTGATAACTTCTGCCCTTTTTTCTCTCCTCAGGGCAAGTGGGCTCCATGCCAGTCCTCCCTGCACCTCAGCAGGGTACCTCACACACACAGCAGCCCTGCGCAAGCTGCTCCCATTTGTGTTCATCCCAAAGGCTGCAGCTTCTTTCTGCCTCTTGTGTGGGTCTGCTTTGCAGCCCGCAGGCTCTTTAGCATGGCCTGCACCATGGCTGCCTCCTCACACAGTCTCTCGCTTGTCCAGGTACGCTCACCCAGAGCTGCTGGTGGCTCTCAGTCCTGCTGTTGCCCTCCATGGGTTGCAGGGGTACAGCCTGCATTCTCATCGTGGGTTGCAGAGTGGTCTCTGATCTGGTGCTCCTCCTTCTTTCCTCCTTCTCTGACTGTTGGGTCCATGTGGTCACCTCCATCTTGTATCACTCTTACACCTGCTCTCAAGCACTTCAAATTCCCATCCTTAAGTAGTGATCACAGAGGTGCCAGATTGGCCCAGCTGGGTGAGAGATGGGTCTGAACCCAAGAGCCAGGGGAAAGTCCGAGAACTTTTTGCTGAGTCTTCACTACAACCCCTCCCCCTGTTACCAAGCAAAAGTGGCTTGTCGCTAAACCATGACATGCAGATACAGGGTCCCTTCCATAGGACACGGCCTGCTCCTGCCATTGTGATATAGGCTCCCTCCCTTGGGACATGGCCTCTTCTGGACATAGTTTTAATGAAGAAAATCACTGCCCCTGACTCAGGGGCTTTAGTGAAGTGATTGGGTCCCTCCCATAGGACACAGCCTCCTCTGGCCTTAGTTACTGCCCATGGCTCAGAGTTTCTAGCAAAATGAGTTTCTGCCCCTGATTCAGGGTCTCTAGCAACATGAATCTCTGCCCTTGGTATGGGGTCATTATCAAAATAGTATCTACTGCTGATGCAGGATCTTTAAAGAAATGAAAATAAATCTCAGCTTCACCAGTCCTCTCTGTAGAATGCAGGGGAGTGTCTGCTTCAGCACACCTGGTCCTCTCTTTCATCACTGACCTTGAAGTCTGAAAGGTTGTTTCTCTCACTATTCTTACTCCTTGCACCACCACCAGCTGAAGGAGAAAGGGACAGAAGAAGAAAGAAGCAGGAAGAACCCTCCTCTTCTGGCTTCTGAAGATGTGATTGTGGAGGCATCTAATTGGCTCAGCCCCAGAATTGTCTGGTGCAGAGCTGGGGAGAGTTTCAAGCAACTTCTTACAGAAGCTGTTTTTACAGCCCCTTCCCCCTTACCAGAAAAGGCTATCATGTCAAACCATGACAGAAAGCTAAAACAACAACAAAAAGTTAAATCATCTATACTTTAATAGTGGTCAGAAGAACCACTCGTGTCATCTCACTATTTGTATTCAGTGAGCTACAGATATTGTTAGTGATCAAAAGTACAACATTGCTTTTTTGTGTGTGCAGCACTGCACTGTCTCTGTGAGATAACTGACTTCTGGCATATAAAATTTAAGAGAAATTTTAAATTACTTCATATTACAAAAGACATTGATTTTGATGAGAAAACCAAGGAGAGTTCAATTAAATCTTTATATAAACTGTTCTAGATGTCTTTAGGCTGACTTTTAAAAAGTTCATAGTTTATTTCATTATTATAATGAGAGTTTATCTGCCTTCATATACTTTTCTAACTTGTCAGCCTGTTCCAGACAACAACTTAATGGAAGATATTCCAAAGACAGTAAATAATTATGGGTAGGGAATACTCAAACATTACTTTTAAAGACTGATCTTACATGGCTGTCTAGTTAGGCAAGGTGTATCTTCTGTCTGGCTCTAAAAGATGTTGTCTCTTGGTCAATATAGAAACTAAAAGAGTACATAGAGATTTAGGGACAAAATCAAAATATGTAAAGGAGATTAGGGCTTGAAGCATGGCTTTGGGAATAGAATAGTTGAGTTGTCAATACAGATTTAGGCAGAAAAAAAAAATTAACATGACTAGAATATTAGGGAGAATATGCCAGAAACCTATAGGAAACAAGCAGTAGTTTTATTACTCTTTAATTTGGTCCTTCCCTAAATCTATTTTTTTTTTTTAGCTTACCAATTGGAGTACTTTGTCTTATATTTGACTATGTAGCACATAAATGGTATATATTGCTTATAGATACTAGCTTTAAATAGAGAATAATTACAAATCTGATGGATTCTTGCACATACTGCTCATATGTGTGTGGAACTTCTGCACATCTTGGGGATCCAAAACATCGGAATAGAGTAAATGCTGTTTAGATATGTTTGAGCATTGATGACATCTTTGCAGACTATCCAGTACCCTTGTTAATCATTGGCATTTTTGCAAGCCTAGGATCATAGCTCTCTTAGTTTTAACAGTGTCATAGAATCATAGCATCTTATCTTCCCTTTTGGACTCTTTCTACTACTTTCTTCTAGGTTAGACTATCTCTATAACATCACAGAATGAAAACAATTGCCAATAACAAAAATAGCTTTTCTGTAGTATTTTTTCCAACATAAAAACTGAATTTATTTTCTGTCCAGGACTGTTTCTCAAAATCATCAACTTTCTTCAACTTGGTAATTACTTTCCTCAGAATCATATCCGTATGTTGTGAAGTATGTCCCCAGAAAGTTGCATTTATTTACTCTTTCTCACTTACATGATGACTAGACTTGTACTAGATTTCACTTTAAAGTTTTTACTCAACATAAATGAATCTTGTTGTACTCATGGGATGAGGAATGGTCCACTGCCATAACTGAGGAACTGAAAGATAGTCTCCTGCTGACATCCTTGGTCGAGGCAGGAAATGGAGATCTTTGTGACAGCAGGGAGGCAAGCATTAATGTGTTGAAAGCCACAGAAATGCCTGAACATGGTCCTATGGTGGTTAGTAATTCTTCCCCCCAAGAGGTGGCTGGATTGGCAACCCATCTGAAATGCATCTACGCATGATGGGCAACAAACAGGAGGAGATAGAAGCCGTAATCATTATTATGGAAACATGGTGAGATGAGTCATGTGACTGGAGTCCCTACAGGCTTGGTGACGTGTGGTTGGGAAGCTGCTTAGCGGAGAAGAACCTGGGTGTGTAAATCGACAGCTGGCTGAACATAATCTAGCAATGTGTCAAGGTGGCCAAGAAGGCCAATGGTGTCCTGACTTGTATTAGAACTAATATGGCCAGCAGGACCAAGGAAGTGATTGTCCTCCTGCACTTGGTGCTGCTAAGGCTGCACATTGAATAATGTGCTCAGTTTTGGGCACCTCACTACAAGAAGGGCACTGACGTGCTGAAGTGTGTCCAGAGACAGGCAATGAAGCTCGTGAAGAGTCTGGAGCACAAGTCTTCTGAGCAGCAGCTGCGGGAATTGGGGTTATTAAGCCTGGGGAAGAAGTGGCTGAGAGGAGACACAATCACTCTCTATAACAACCTGAAAGGAGATTGTAGTGACTTGAGGATCAGCCTCTTCTCTCCAGTAATGAACGACAGGATAAAAAGAAAAGGGCTCAAGATGCAACAGGGAAAGTCTAGATTGAAGATTAGGAAGAACTTTTTCACAGAGGGAGTTATTAAACACTAGAATGGACTGCCCAGAGAGGTGGTAGAGTCACCATCCCTAGAGTTATTTAAAAGACGAATAGATTAGGTGCTGAGGGACATGGTTTAATGGTGGGCTTGGCAATGTTAAGTTAGCGGTTGGACTCAGGAATCTTATAGGTCTTTTTCAGACAATATGATTCATATTCTTTAATAGCTGTGTATTTTAACTTCAAAATGCTTTGCCTGCATGGTTATTACAAGAAGTAAATGGTTAAGCTGTGCTTATCAAAAAAATTTCCAGATCCTTCTGTACTTGTACAGGGCTTAAATGGTAGTGTATTTGTACAGATACTGAGAAAGCTGAAGCACAAGCTGTTTTACATACTACCCAGTGGAATATCAGTCGCTGCTACTGTTATTAAATTGCAGTTGAATTACACCATGACTAACTGATAAGGTGTTTAAACTGGTGCAGAAAAACAGAATGAATAGTATGGAGGCTACAAAGCATAGGGAAAAAAAAAAAACAAAACATCCTTGCTTTATTGGAAAGGCGATTGATGTGATGTTTCAGCACCCTCCAAGCTGTAGTCTCGGAAGGCCTGTGAGAGGATTTTGTGTGAGGCCCAGAATGTAGTATTGGTAAATAAATGTAAACCTATTTGTAACACCAAATAAAAGCATCAAAAGGTAATAAAACATGATAAACTCTTCAAGATAAAAACAGTAGGGAGATAGCTAGTCAACAGCTGTGAAAACAGAATTAAAACTTGCATAAATTGGAAACGGTATTCCCCAAACCAAAGATGAATCCAAATAATACAGTATGTATAATCTCAACACAGGATTCAAACTGGGTCAACAGGACATTGTGACTAATTCTGTGGATGACTGCCAACAAACTCAGGCAATCATATCCTATTGACCAATGTCAAATAGTTCAAATTTGCTTTCTCCACAGACCTGAATTTTTCAAATAAATATATCTTAGAGCAAATGAGCCAGTAACTACTCAAAAACATAGTGCTGAGTGTTCATTTTGAAGCTTAAGTCAAATCACATTTAAACATATTGAAATATGTTACGTGGATTATAAGTGTAAGGCTTTCAAACATACATGAGATTTGGAAGAGTGAAGGAAGGACAAATTCCTCATAGTATCAGGGCTGATTAAAGAAAATTTTAAAAGATACAAAACTATAATAGAAAGGAACATATGAGTTCCAGTTGGGGAAATAAATTTTAATTGCTTTGCATGATCTATTAAAGCAGTCAGTTTATTTGCAAAAAATATATTTTATATAGTTTTTCTGTTTGTCTTAATTCTTTAGTTTGCAGACAGCTTAAGTATTTTTTCTGTTTGTTAATCTTCATCATTCACTTTACCTTTTCCTCCCCATAGAAATTAAATGCCAACTATGAATATTATTCTGAATATTTACACTTCAGTTGCAGACCAGATTTTTTCTAAGTCTGCATCTCCTCTAGTAAATAAACCAGGGACAAGGCGTAGACTCAGACATGTCTGTAGTTTTTACCTGTTAGCTTATCTTCTGATATTGTCCAGTATTAACTATCAATGCTCTAGACAGTGCCTCAGTATGGTCTGGACAAAACCAAGACTCTTCTTTACATAGGCAATTTGAATGTGGTCTCCCCGTTTTCGAGTTAGATGTTTAGACAGGGCTAGTCACCATGAAAGCCACAGTCATCTTTATACTCAAAAACTTCAGACATGTCAAAAGTACTGAGATCTCAGCTGCTATTGATGTTGGTTTCCTTATCACTTGAAAATAAAAGACACAGAAGTAATATTCTTTTTTATTCCTGACATTTATTCTCTTTCTCACTTTCAGGAGGGATAATGAGATGCTTCATCTTCTTCTGCATTCCTGTGAAAGAGTTTTTTATGAAATTGTCTATCCTATTCTGAAATTATCTCCTACTAGATTATTGTGACTCAGAGATCTCTTTCTGTATTTTGATTTGTTAAATATCTTGTCCAACCTCATGTGACTGTTTCCCCATACCTTTTCTGTAACGTTTGCTAACGTATGGTAACAAATTACCAGAATGAGGTAAATTGCTTGTGCTTCTTAAACTCACTACACCTTCTAGATGTGAACAAATATGCATAATTCATAGAATCATTACTCTCCTCACACCACTACTTGCACCGTGACTGTAAAAAAAAAATAAAAAAAATGGGACTAAGTGATTTCTAGATTAATTTTAATTGTTTTGCCCTTCCCAAGGTTATTTCCTCTTGTAAGTTTCACTGCTCTATGAGTAATACCTTCAGTCTTCTTTAGTTTATATTTTATTACTATTTAGTTTAAAACTAAATCCATGGTTTAAACACTCAAAGAGTATGAAGTCCTGCATTCATTATTCAAGAATGTTCCCACATGAATATTATAAAAGAAAATATATATCTTCAGGTCTGAGTGTCTTCAGGTCAGAGGAGTACTTGCCTAAATTATGATCATAATCATATTGGAAAATAATTATTTTACAAAGTTCATAGAAGAAATATCCAACCTTTATCAACTCTTCTTAATAAGTTAATAACAAAAAAAAAAAACCCCGTCATGCATTTCAGGTGTAAATGCTGGTAGATCATATGTTATTATAGTTTATATCTTGCCTCTGTCCTGAACTATTACAAAAAATGTCCACTGTTTTAAAAAGGCAATATTTGCAGTATTTGTATCTTAAGTGAAAAATGAATGCTAACAAATTTCATCAGCAGCAAAGATATTGATAGAAAGAATGAGTAGCTTACAAAATTATGCCAACTGAACCAAGAACCTGAGAACAAATTGTTTTACTTTGTTGTAGATTCCTGAAATAATTTCTCTGAATCCAGTTTATTTAGTGTCATTATGAGCTTGACAGTGCTAGGGTAGTGGTTGGACTCTATGATCTTTTCCAACCTTAATGATTCTATGATTCCGTGTTAAAAATCCCTAGAGATTAAAGGGAAATTATTTCCAAAGGTATTCAATATGAAAAATTACATCTAGTTCTAAGCAGAATAAGATTCCAAACTGAGAAATAGAAAATATCTTTAAAATAATGCTCTAACTGAACAGTGTTTGACTGTATAAAAATGAATCCTGTTTAAAATCTGAATTAATAAATAAGCTGATTTTGTGCAGGAAATGTTATCTATCTTTTAATTTTTCTTATCTTCTTTTTTTTCTGGAAAGATATTATTTGTATTTAAACCATGTCCAATGATTGGTTAGGAATGGAGCTTTTCCTATCTAGTGAGAAGGTGTGCTCTAATTACACTTGAATTATCCAAGTGTATTTTTCATTTTGGAAGTGAAATATCATTTCTTGCTTTTACTAAAGAGTAAACAGGAGGGATAGAAGCAAATTCTGCCATCAAGATGAAAGAATAATTGACTATATTTAATAAAGAAAATAAAAAATAAAGAAAAATACAATCCAAGAAATGGAAAATCTGAAAGAAAGAGCTCCCTAATGAGCAAGGTTATTTCTTGTGTGCTAGTATGATATATGTTATTTTTAAAAGCAGTGATGGTAAGATTGAGAAACTATACTAATGTCTATGTAAATGTATGTATTCATTAATTGGAATACTACAGGTGAACTGTATTAATTGAGAATTTCAAATAGTGTTCTAGTTACTTTCAGTTCTCTATCTTCCTCCAAAAAGCCCATTATTCTGACTAATGACTTTGAGAGACAGCTAAAGCCTTAACATTATTCACAAATTATATATTATATATTTGTGATTATTTTCACTGTCAGACAAAATTTACATATGTTTGAAGACAAGAAGAACCAGTAAAAGGACAGATAATTCCTTGTGCTCCTTAATAATGTGGGAGTGGCTACTCCCTTGGCAAACTGGACAGGATATCAACAGTAGAAAAGGCAGAGATGTGAGTCTAACAGTGAGTGTCAACAGAACATCAAAAATTCAGAGGGAATTTATTCCAAATTGTCAATGTTAAAGAAGAATACATCCGTCAGCCACACTTAACAGTTTAAAAACAAAGGAGTCAGCTTGAGAAGTACAAGAGAAGCTTGAAAATTTGTAATATTGGGGAGAGAGAAGAAAGCAGCAGTGAATTAGTAAAAAACTGATTGATGCTATCAGAAATCACCATACCGACATTGCAATCTGTACCTCAACCCTACTGAACATCCATCAAATGCTGCCTTGGGAGGTGTGCATCTAGCTCAAGGAGTGACAGTATGAATGCAACAAGTAGAGATGCTAATTTCTAATGTACATATGTGAACTCAAAGTGGGAGTTTTCTCATGAGAATATTGTTTGTTGATTTGTAGACTGTCACAAATACAAATAAGATCAGAACAACTACATCTTGAGCAGAAGGATACAGAAGTAGAGGAATCCTCACTCCCAGAAAAGTATCTGTGTGTGTAGTGTGGGGGTGGCCTTTGACAAGGAATGTATGTGTTTTTTGTCTTGGGATTTGCTATAGAAGGTGGTTTAGAAATGTATAGGTGTTTGAAGTGTCTAATACTGCAGTTTAAATATCATGAATTCATAGTTCACTGATTGCTAGTTGTTTAAAAATTATTAATAAATCAAACCATTTCAATTTTGTTTTTATTTATGCCATGTGAATATATTTTTTTCCCAAATGTTTCCTTCTAGGAGCAGTTGATCAACTTAACACATGCACATCTACTTGGTGTAACTAAAAAAGAATGTTTGATTTATCTCTATTTCTAAGAAATACCTTTTAAAGCAATTGAAATATTTCTAGTAAATGAGATCCTAGGCCAGTCAGTGTGAATATGTCTTTAGTTAGTTCAGTCTGTGGTTCAGAATAAATGTAAAAGTGAAGGTTTGGGATTTTGGTTTGATTTTGTTTAATTTGTTTATGGACATTGTTGTTTTGTTCAGTCTTCTGCTTGAAGGAATGAAGTTATTATGAATTACATAATATTTTCCTATATATACAATCCTTTATACTTTGCTGTAAGTACATTTCATTTTGTGAACTGGCAGGATGAATAAAAGGAAATTCAGTTCTCAGAACAGCAAAATGTTTTTGGAATATTGTTGAGACTTTATCTTCTTCAGTGTTACCCATCTGGGAAGATTTGCAACCTCAAACTCCAGCTGCTGATGACTAATATTGAGTAGAAATTCTGAAATGATGAAGCCGGGCTCTCATCTGGGACTGGATGTTGGTATTCCTGTGATCATTCATCTTGTCTGAGTCCCTGATGAAGAAATCAGAGTTTAAAAGTACAGGGCAGATGAATGTCTTACAGTTTGTCTAATATAAATCTCAATCTCCAATCAATGACTATGTATTTTTATACAAGATAAAGATTCAAGATGCAAAATAAAGACTCCACTCGTCACCTATCAACTCAGTATTAAGTATTTCCCAGAGGAAAAACACAAAGAAAGAAGATCTATTATCTATTGCATCCAGAACTTTCTGAACTACTAAAACCAAACTACAGTTTATGTCAAATTATCCTGTATTATTTCTTTTAATCCAAACCTTTTTGTTTACACTAATTTGTAAATGGCTTAAGGATGAACAAAAATACAATTATTCAATTAAAGTGATGCAAAAAAAAGATATCACTTACCTGTAGGTCTAGATCCCCACCTGTTTAAAAAAGAATGATATAGTATTTTATAACTGCACTTTTCATCTGCTTGAAATGACTGACATTTATAATCACTAAACTTGATCCCCTATATTTTACAAGCCTTCTTCACAGAAATAGTAGTGAAGCCTCAGAGAGAAAATAGTATATGTTTACAAAATCTATAAATTTACAAGTTAATTCATCTCATTCCACTGACAGGAATATATGGTCAATAGGTGTACTAGAAGTAAATTGGGAAAAAATGCAGAAACAATGTATTTTTTAATTTAAAGATGAAAGTAAAGAGAGATAGTAAGAACTGTACAAAAATGTGTAATTTTTCTAAAGAGAATGAAATTGTTACAAGTCCTGTGGACATTAAGAAATCCATATTAGTTCTACAGATGTGAGAACAAATAAGATAGTTAAATAATTTAAAATTAGATATGGATCTGCATTTTAAATTTTGGAGGCAAAAAATATTGATTCAATTTCAGATTAATTAAAAGCACAAACATGCCTGATAAAAATGTTTTCTATTTGTCTAAAACGGTTATCAGGTACTTTGGAACAGTAAACACATTAAGTATCGCACAAATTTCTGAATATTTTAATAGAAATAATTTAGAATGTCTCCCAGTGAAGGACCATGACAAAACAACCACATTGAACTTGCTAATCAGTGCCACTGTTAATACTTTGCATGTGGAAAACAACATGAAACAGTCATGAACTGACTTGCAGCTAAAGTGGGACTACCGCTTTCTTTCCTTTAAATGTGAGGAAAAGGGAGCAGACATTTATCTCTCCAGCTAATGTTATCTGGGAAGTGATAAATTCAGTTTAACAACTCTTGTTTATCCCTTGTTTTAGAAATAAGTACAGAGAGGAAGAGAAGAGAGTGGAAGCAACTGAGAAGGCAAGAAAAGTGCAAAGCTTTCCTTTTTTTGGCAGCTACAAGCTATTAGAAGAGCTTGGCTGCCCATGTAACCAGAACCTAAGGCAGCTGAATGCATGTCCAGAGTAGAAATGGAAACACAAGGGGACTCAGATGTTTATGGGATTATTGTGAAGCTGAGAGAAGACTTGTGAATGCTTACATGTTGAAGTTTCTTACCCGAGTTCCTCCAGTGACAAGAAAGCAAATTTAAAAGTTTTTCCTTTCTCTCATACGTGGTTAGATTTCTTGTTGTAGTTTAATTTCTTTGGGAGCAGCTCTGAAAAGTTGTGCCTTAAATTCGGATAAAGTAGCTTAATTTATCTTATTTTAGCTTAAAATGAGCAGCTGAAAATCACATGATGCAGCTCGAGGAAAGAGGGGAGAAGTTTGATTCTTCAATAAATAAAACTGCTTTGGAATACTGTAGTTAGAGAAATGGTCTCTAAATAAGCCTTAAAGCAATTGAGATTTTATAGATTTAGATCAGAGTTGTACAACTGGAGAAGACAGAAAAGCACATGCATTTTATAGCATACTTTTTGTTGCATTAGGACTTTACTTGTTAAGATGCTGCTGACTTGAGCTGTCTCCTGGAATAGCAATGCTGTGTGCAATTACGATCAATCAGAAAAAACCCAAAAGTGTTTCTGGTGACCGAGGCCAAGGTAGAAAGACAACCTTGTATTTTCCATCAGCTAAACTTTGTGGAACATGGAAAACATTCAAAGTCATTATTGGTAGAAATATAAATATCTGCTCTAGCATACTTTTCCTGAAAAAAAATTGTTCATATAGAGGCCATATCGGCACAGCTACATGAATATGCAGAATGTTGCTTGCACTTTTTGCATTTAAATTCTTCTTACTGAAGTGATGTTTCTTTCTTGAGAACATTTGTTTCAACAAGTTAGCAGCTGTGCAGGCTCCGTGCTTACAGCATAGTGAAGCAGATGTTTATTGCTCTACACTATATCAGGTGCATCCATACACCAGGCATACTCAAGTATGACTGCGAGGTTTAAGACAACATTTAAAAAGAAAGAGCTGATCCTTCTTCATGATCTTGCACAATGATTAACATGCTGGAGAGTGACTGGAATCGTGACTCTTTCTGTAAACCAAAGAGAATAAATTACAAGGGTCACAGATTGGGAGAAGGACCCTAGTGAAAGGCAAATGGAAAATGATTGGAATAATTACTTAATGTTTTTGCTCAATGGAATGATGGAAGAGACATTTAATTTTCATGATTAGAAAGGATTTGTGAGGTGTCATAGCCAGTACATCTGTTAAAGACTCCTTTAAATCACAGTAAGGCAATTCTATCCCTAACAACCAGCATATTAACAGATGAAGACAAATTAACGCTATTATAGTAATTTAGGAAATGTATTTTCAATATTATGAAAGTTGTGGGAAAAAATTCATACATGATGCTATTACCTTTTTCTCTGTCTTTGCAGGTTTCTTTGTCATTTTTTTTAATCTTTATACTCTTGTGAGGATTCTTTCTGTTTTGCAGCATATCTGTTTAGAATTCTAGATCTACCTACACTCCTTTTATCTACATTGGTGTTCCTGACGCATAAGAGTGGCAAATTGATAAAATTAATGATAAATGTTTGTCCCCTTAGCATCACAGAGTCTTGGAGTGGGCACATCCAGGGACCGGTCAAGGCATTGAAAACTTGTTAAAAGAAGATTATGCTGAAGATTTGCTGAAAACCAGGTACTCATGGGCCTTTTATAATCTAGGTAGCAATATAAATTGGAAACAAATATTTATCTAAAGCATAGAAGGCTTGACTCAAATTTCAATACCAGGAAACTTAAATGCAGTTTAGAAAAGAGTATGCATCATAATCTATAAAAATGCTAAAAAGTCATTACTTATGAAATAATATTTTATTAGGGTCTCCCATGCACTTAATCTCAAAGATTGAGGATTTTTTAAACTTTCAGGAACTTCATTCCCCTCTGAGATTTTGAAAATAAGCATTTGGATGCTTCACTTTATCTCAGAATATGGAGGTTTCCTGAAAGGTGTATTGTAACATCCCAACAGTAATTTTCACAGTTACCCAGAAACACATCTAACATTTGGTGAGCTACTCTTAGTGAAAAAAAAAAAAAAATCAAGAAAATTGAAGCCAGTGCTCATTTGGCTGGATTGCAGAGCTGTGAAAGCTATCGACTGAACTCACAGTTGAAGTTCAATGAATCCATTTTGGTCAAGAAAGCGTGCCTGAGACCTTTCATTACAATTATTACAATTATTACAATTTTGTCCCCACAATGCAGTGCAGTGTGATTCACATATCAATGCATTGAGATCTATGCTCTTTTGTTGAATGGTTTTGACTACTTGTGGAAATAGAAGAGTCATATACAAAAGACACAGAATTGGAGTTCAGTTCCCAGTTTGTTTATCAGCCAAACTGTATTGAACTTGAGACTGTTATATCTCATCAAGTACCTGTTTTCCATTACCTTTCTTATCTGTTAAAATGTAAATTAATAGAATTTTTCTGTGTTTGTGCAACACCTCATATAAACCAGTACCAATGCAGACTAGGGATAGCAGAAGTTGTTCGCTCTTTTGTTAGTTCAATCCTGTTAAAAGTAATCTAAAATGAGAACAAATATCTGTGGACAAAGATGATACACAAATATACTGTAATGTACACATAAAAAAGACATATCATTTCAATGTGACATCAAGAATGAATCAATAAATAATTCTGTTTAAACTCTTTATCAATTAACTGTTCCAGTGCTTATATATGATTCTAAATATGCCAGGGAAAGAAGAGTAATTAGCTATTATAAACAGGATTAGTTAGATATTTAAATTCTGTTACTCAGCTGCTGGCCATGCCTTTATACGTTACCACACCCTCACCCAAAATCCTTGTTATGCTCTTATTTGATTACTTAAAATTATTTACTCAATTCTAGCTGATCCACAAAATATTTACTAGTAAAACTTGAGTACTCATGTTAAAGATCTACTTTCTGATGCAACTAAAATTGCTTGTTGCTTTGTTTCAAAGATTGTTTTCAAAAGGCTTTGTGGTCTTTTATACCAATTTATCATGCCCACGTGCCAGAACCAACACTCGATTTGCTACCTGCTTCAACAGTGAATTCTGATTCTCTGCACAACAGAGTGTTTTGTTGTTGCAGAAGGATAACAGAAATAATGAGAACACATATTGATCTCGTAGATTAGTGTCCCAAGATTAATGAATCACGGTAAGTACTGGTAAAAGACATGCAAAAGAAATGTACTTCAACTGTTTTCTTTAAAGGTCCTCTAAATTTCAAGGTCAAATGTTGTTCATCTGTTTTCATGTCTTAGCAGAACTGGCCACTTCAAACTTCAATATTCTCCTTATTTTTTCCCTAAAGAAGGTGCTGAATCTAATAGATAGAGGTGGTTTATTTTCTAAGTTATTAACGATTTTCAGTTTTACTGATGTTATTACGAAATAAACACAGTTTGTCTCAGTATGGTGCAATTACATTACTTTTTCCATCTGAAGTACTAAAATCTTAACACAACAGTATATATTGTCGATTTGAGTTGCCAAATAGTGTCAAAATGAATAATATTCACTTATTTATCTGAGGATTTGTGTTTAGATGAATTACAGGCCTTTTGGTGGACAAGAAACAAGAGCTTAAAGGTAGCATACAGAAATTTGGATCCATCTAATAGCTTTCCCCTGAAAGTGCCTTGACTGAGGATGGATGTTTCTACTCCATGCCTGGAGCATGCCATTTCTAACATACCTGAGCAATTGATTTCTACCTGATGCCTATGTATCTTGAGTAGTATAGTCTGATGTGTCTTTTCATAGATTATTCTAGATACTGCATTAGTGGTTGTCTCTTTCTTTGTAATCTTGGGGAGAAGGCCAAGAAGGCCAATGGCATCCTTGCTTGCATCCAAAATAGTGTTACCAGCAGGACCAAGGAAGTGATTGGCTCCCTGTACTCAGTATTGGTGAGACTGCACCTTGTTCAATGTATTCAGTTTTGAGCCTCTCACTACAAGAAGGACATTGAGATGCTGAAACGTGTCCAGAAACAGGCAATAAAGCTGGTGAAGTGTCTGGAGCACAGGTCTTTTGAGGAGCAGCTGTGGGAATTGGGATTATTTAGCCTGGAGAAGAGGAGGCTGGGAGAAGACATGATTACTCTCTTTAACTACCTGAAAAGGGATTGTAGTGAGTTGAAGGTCAATCTCTTCTCTCCAGTAATGAATGATAGGACAAGAGGAAATGGCCCTAAGCTTTGCCAGAGGAGGTTTAAATTGGAGATTAGGAAGAAGTTTTTCACTGGGACGGTTCTTAAGCTATGGAATGGACTGCCCAGAGAGGTGGTGGAATGTAGTGGTTTTGCCTGGGTCGGGTTTCAGTAGCATGGGATTCTACAGGGGGTGGCTTCTTTAAACAAATATCTGACAGAAGCTTCCCCTGTAGCTGATAAGGCTAATACCAGTCAATTCTAAGATGGACCCTGCACCTGACCAAAGCCTGACCAATTAGTGGCTGAGGTGACACCTCTGTGAATAACGTCATTGAGAAGGAAAAGAATTTACTGTGCAGTGACTAAACTGCAACAGCAACAGAAAGCAAGGATTTGAAAACATCTCCACAGATACCAATGTCAGTGGAGAAGGAGGGGGAGGAGGATGCTTAAACCCTGAAATAAAGATTTCCCTGTGAGCTGTGGTGAAGACCGTGGTGAGGCAGCTGTACCCCTGTGGTCTGTGGAGGCCACCAGGAAGCAGAGATCCACTTGCAGCCCATGGGGAACCCCATGCCGTAGCAAGTGGATGCCTGAAGGAGGCTGTGACATCCTGGAGCAAATTCCTGGAAGGACCTGGGAGTCTATGAGGAGAGAGGATCCCATGCCAGAGCAGATTTGCTGTCAGGACTTGTGATCCTGAGAGGGACTCGGGCTGGAGCAGTCTGTCCCTGAAGGACTGCTCTCCCCATGAATGACTCACACTGGGGCAGTGTGTGAGGAGCTGCCCCTGTGGGAGGCCCCATGCTGGAGCAGATTGTAAGGAACTGTAGCCCGTGTGAAGGACTCATGCTGGAGCAGTTTGTGAGGGACTGTCTCCTGTGGAAGGGACCTCACAGCGTAGCAGTGGGAAGTGTGATGAGGCCTACCCCTGAGAAGAAGCAGGAGCAAAATCCATCTATAATGAACTGAACACAACCCTCATTCCCTTTCCCCTGCGCCACCTGACAGGGAAGGGGAGTCCCAGGAAAAGGGAGGTGAGGAGAGGTGTTTTTAAGACGGTTATATTTCTCATCATCCTGCTCTTATTGTCCCTTTAATAAATCAAACCTTTTTCTCCCCAAATTGAGTGTATTTTGCCCGTGACACTAATTGCTGAATGATTTTTCTGTCCTTATATCGACTCACAAGCTGTTTGTTATATTTCTCTCTCTCTCCTGTCCAGTTTAGGGAGGCGAGTGATGTTATGACTTGGTGGACACCTGGCTAAACCACCACATGAAATCATCATCCCTGGAGATACTTATAAAGTGTGTGGATGAGATGCTGAGAGATGTGGTTTAGTTTGGCAGTGTTAGGTTAGTGGTAGGACTCAGTGATCTTAAAAGTCTTTTCCAACCAAAATGATTCTACAATTCTATGATTCTAAGAGATAGTGCTCACTTCTGTCCATAGGATAATGTAATTCTATCTGTGTTTGAGGACTTTTAAGCACATGCTTTTCAAATTCAGTCATAAGGCAAGATGTTGTTGGTCCCAGCCTTTTGTGTGTCATTTTGTGACTGTATATTCTGACCACACAATCTAGGACTCTTGGGCAAATATAATAAGAAGCCACTAATGGAGCTGATTTTCTGTGTAAGAGTTAAGATGCTCATCTAAGTAGGGATCTTCTAGGCCTGTGGACTTTTGTTCTTGCTCTTTAACATCTCTGTTGTTTTTTGCCCAATATCTACTTATATAAAATACAACCAGACCAGGAGATGATCTAAGGAACAATTTCAAATTGCAGCATGAGGGAAAAAACAAAAAGATGAGACCCTGAAAAGGTGTGTTTTAATCTTTTCTGGTAACAAAACTCATACTTTTATTTGCCAAAGCCTTTCCCAATGCAAAACATTGCCACTAGGTAGCTTTAGAAAATAATATTTCTTCTGTATCTGTTCTTTTAAAAAAAAGTATCTGAAATGATTATAAGACACTCTTCAAGGCATAGGAAGAGTGGATCACTACTTACCTATGTCTTCAGCACTCATTGTGTAGCTCCAAGTACTAAAATTATTTTTTTATTAGAGTGCGGAGTAAGCTGCACTTTCAACCATGAGTTGGTTAAAAATCAGAGACGTTTAATTCAGGGCTCTTAGGGAATTTTCATGCACCCAAGACTGACTCTGGATCATTAGTTCATCTTTCTGGTAAATAGATATACATCAACTAAGTGTATAGTGTTCAGCTACCTTTCAGTGGAAAAGGCATCAATGCACTTCTGCACATTGGCATGATAATGTACCCATGGGAATAAAAATTTTCCATTACCTTTCTATCCTTTTTGCTTTCTTTTCAGCTTTGCAGTACCATAGATTTAGGAAGCAAAACCATGAAACAGTTGAAGAGCCAGTCTAGTTGAATACCACATACACTGTCACTTCTCTTTTAACAGTATAATTAAACAGGAGTTAGAATTTGCAATGTGTTTACATTTTATCAACTAAAGATAGACAGGGGAGATACAGAAGTAAAACCAAAAAAACATGAGAGCTTTTGTCATGTCAGTTAACTCCATGAAGTTACTCAGAAGTGCGTATTGTTACATCCAAGATACAAGGAATTTCATTCTTTTTTATGTTTAATGTACAAAGTTCAGTAGATACTTATTTTCCATTTTGTCTTTTCATTTTATTTTCGTTCACCGCTATGCTTTTCCGGATGTTGCTTTGCAAAAATAGTTAAAACTCAGTCAAGCAAATGTACAACGGTGGATTCTACATTTTGATGAATTCTCTAGTGCAGCTTTTGAAGAAAGATTTTCACCTTGTTTATGCAGGATTAGATTGTCTTCCTGCCCTACTGTCCATGAGAATCAGTGCCTTTGTGGTATAATTTAGAATATAAATATTGTGACACAGTCTCTCTGCAGGATTTGCCACAGAGATTATACATGCTTCTCTTGGCAAATGACACCATGGAGATGGTATAGAAAAATGTCTAATGATTCACTTCAGACTGTGTGCTTAAATTTTTCTTGTTTCTATGGACTTGATCAGTCCTGCCATTGCCCTCCATGGGTTGCAGGGAGACAGCCTGTATTCTTGCTGTGGGCTGCTTCTCCAGTTTCACACTTCTCCTCCCTTCCTCCTTCTCTTAACTCCAGAGTCTGTACGGTCACCTCCATCTTGTCCAACCCTTTCACCTCCTCCTAGAACTGAGATTTTAGATGAAGTGAACTTGTCATTGGGAAAATATTCTCTCTTGTTACTTACTTAAAGTAAAACTTTCTAAACAGCATAATAAAAGGTAAAGCTTTCAACATCCATTGAAACTGTTTACTTGTGCTCCTGAAATGGACAACGCATGAAGCAAAGGAAAGTAAGAAAAGTTTATTCTGCAAGAAGCAGAACAGAACAGAGATAAAAAAGAGCAAGATGATTAGAAAATTGAAACCAGCACTTTAAGATCTGCCTCCCTCATCCCTTCTTTCTTCTGTGAGTTTCTCACAGATGGTGTCTGCTGCTTCTCTCTTCTCAGAGAAGGACGATTCCTTGCATTCTTCCTCTGCTCTGCTACACGTTCCCTCCAACAGGACAGGACGCAGTCCTTAGTGAGTATCTCTGGCTTGGGTTTTTCCCAGCACTTACAGTTTCTGTGAATATGAGGTCCCTCACATGGGACATGGCCTCCTCTGCACATAGTCACTTTCCCTGGCACGGGGTCTTTAACAGTGAGTCACTACTCCTGATGCAGGGTCATTAACAAAGTGCAAAGAAATCTCTTCTTCACTGGTCCTCTCTCTTCCCTTGCTGACCTTGGAGTCTGCATGTTTGCTTTTCTCTCTCTTGCAACATCTTGTGCCACCACCAGCCAGAAAAGAAGGAAAGACAGAACAAGAAGGGACAGGAAGAACCCTTCTCTTCTAGCTTCTTCTTAAAAAGTGTGGAAGTGTCAGATTGGCTCAGCCCCAGAAGTGGATCTGGCTCAGAGCTGGAGAGTCTTGAGTAACTTAGTCAACTTTATAGTCCCTTCCCCATTATCAGAAACTGCTCCATGTCAAACCGTGACACTATATTATAAGAGTTCCTCACCATTTTACTTGATAACTGATTTCTCTATCTCTATATTATCTTGATTTCCCCAAATTTTATTAAAGATAATTGTTTGGAATAAATGAGGAGTTTATGTAAACATACTGTTGCAGGAACAAAGAGCAAATGCATTGTTTAGCACTTACAGAACCTTAAAATGACTGTTATGTCTTTCAGAACAAGATAAGAATAGTATCTTTTCTGCAAAATTTTGTAAACTCTTGACATTTCTTTGAACTTCTTTAATACTATTACAGATGTTTCTTAGGTCGCAGAACTGTGTAATCTCCATTTTTCTGATGTAAACATGCCTTTGGAGGGTGGTTCTTAAAATTTTTTTTTTCTATTAAGAACGTATCATTCTCACTCCATGTTAATTTTTATTGCAAAATCTCATTAATTTTTTTTTCCTTCTCATGCTTTTTCTTTCTGTTACTTAGAACCATTTTAAAAGTAGTGACCATCATCAGCAAACATTATTATTGTTATTATTATTATTATCATTATTATTATTAAGAATCATAATTACATATTTTTATGCACTAAGCTCAGCAATGTGACTCAACATATAATACTGGAGCTGGCATTCCTTCATTCTGTATTTATTTATGTTGATTAGACCCTCTGTTGCAACACCTCTTTTAATAGAAACTCACCACCTTTCTTTTCCATTGATCCTAACTTTAAGTGTGGAAAGTGAAGAAATCTTCATTTCATATTCTAATTCTAACATTGCCTTCCATAAATTCTGGAGCAGCTTCCCTAAAGTAATATTTTTTTTGTGTGTACTTGTCAGTTACAATGAGTACATAATTGAATACTATATATATATATATATATATGTATATATATATAAAAAGACTAGAAATTTTTTAACAGATTGGGAAGATACATCCTTTGCCATGATGGAGGAAAAGTAAAACTCCTAGTTAATAAAGGATATCAATCTATATCAGAAAACTTACTCTTTTCAAACTATCCTTTAGTTTTTTCTTTTTCTCACAGCTTTTTTTTTTCCCCCTTTTTTTCTTACATACATCTCAGTGAGTTTTTTTTTTTTTCCATTGCTANTTTCTTTGAACTTCTTTAATACTATTACAGATGTTTCTTAGGTCGCAGAACTGTGTAATCTCCATTTTTCTGATGTAAACATGCCTTTGGAGGGTGGTTCTTAAAATTTTTTTTTTCTATTAAGAACGTATCATTCTCACTCCATGTTAATTTTTATTGCAAAATCTCATTAATTTTTTTTTCCTTCTCATGCTTTTTCTTTCTGTTACTTAGAACCATTTTAAAAGTAGTGACCATCATCAGCAAACATTATTATTGTTATTATTATTATTATCATTATTATTATTAAGAATCATAATTACATATTTTTATGCACTAAGCTCAGCAATGTGACTCAACATATAATACTGGAGCTGGCATTCCTTCATTCTGTATTTATTTATGTTGATTAGACCCTCTGTTGCAACACCTCTTTTAATAGAAACTCACCACCTTTCTTTTCCATTGATCCTAACTTTAAGTGTGGAAAGTGAAGAAATCTTCATTTCATATTCTAATTCTAACATTGCCTTCCATAAATTCTGGAGCAGCTTCCCTAAAGTAATATTTTTTTTGTGTGTACTTGTCAGTTACAATGAGTACATAATTGNCTCAGTGAGTTTTTTTTTTTTTCCATTGCTAAATTGAATATATATTACTTTGATCTGAACAGGTAGGGGAAATGTATGTGCCTTGACTTTCTGCCATTTAGGCAAAGCATTGACATTAAGTTTGGGAAAAAAAAATCTTAGCTAAAACCCAGGTAAAAACTAAATGGAAATGATCTTTTTAGTGTCTTAAAAAATCTATTTCCTCTTCAACATACTGAAAGCCTTTTTATCTTTGCATTTTATCCCCCTTCCACTACAGTTTTATATATGAAATTGAAATTTTGTGGTTTCATCTGGTGTCATCATGCTCCCTCTTGCCTGCTCTGCTTCTAGTCCTGCAACTATACAACATATACATCCTGTTGCACAAAATGAAGACCCACAATAGCAAAGTAAAAGTAGGAAAAATATACTTTCTGGGTGATGCTTTTCATACTCATAGTACAGACCATGAGAATGAGTTGGACCAAAAAGCTGCTAATCAGTGCAAATAATTACATAGTGGAAAATAATTATCTCTCAGACCATTCAGTACTGCTGCACATTTGTTAAGATTTCCATTTTGCTTTAACTTTCATACATTTCTATTATAACACTTGCTTGCATTTTATATAATAAACTTTCCAGACAGAGCTCAATTCCAGTTGCCCAAATATTAGCAGAATGGAGAATTTTTCAAAATCGTGCAGTTTTGATCAACTTACAGCATGTGTGAGTTTGGATAAAAAAGAAAAATGGTTACAGGCTAATTAAGTGGGTCAGATTTAATTAATTACTATATCATCAGCATAAAAATTATTTTGATATAAGATTTCCTCACCATTCTCTCTTAAAATCCTTCCATATTTTCTTTAATTATGTTCAGAATCCAACAATTCTAAGAGAGTGGTTGGAGTGATCTGTTATGGGAGGAAATCTCAGAAGTCTTAATCCCTGTCAGAATTGATTTGAATTTCAGATTCTTATAAAAATACCCAGAACATTGTTTCATTGTTTCTCATTTTTTTTGTTGTTGTATAAATATTTGGTTTTATTACTGAAAGTAAACATAGGGAAAAAAAAAAAAAAAGAAAAGGTTTTACAAATTATTTTTTACATAATCCTCTATACTAGTATTCATCTCTAGGACTAAAACATGTGAACTGGCTATTCAAAATAATGTAATTTTTTGCTCTTCAGGAAAACAGGTTAACTGTCTGGGTTATGAGATAATTCTACAGCAGTTTTCACATACCAGCTTCCAGAGTTAAAACTGTTTGAATGAATTTTAAATGGATAGAGAGAAAAAAAACCCAAAACCTCTGATTGTGAGATACGAAGAGCTTCACATTTTAATATCCCTTTTTAAAGTCCAGTCTATTCTATCTCAATCTCTAGTGGGAAGGGAAGCAATAGGAATGCATATCTTAAGATCTATTCTGTACATTTCACAGTGGCTTACTAATCAGCTCTTTTATATGAAAAATGAATATGAGGGTAGAAAAGCTTCAGATAGAGAAAAACTGTATTTAAATTTCATGTATCTCAGGAGAGTACTGAAAGGCATGTCCCTCTCCACCTTGGTTATTAACAACACATGCAGAATCATGCTCCCTCTTGCCTGCTCTGATTCTGGTCCTACAACTGTACAACAGTTCAACTCCTTATTCAGAGGCTGGGGACTGTGTTCTCACATGAAATAAAGGTATAACTATCTTACTTGCTTTCTTTGGTTTAACAAGCTTTAGATAGTATTTGGCATATTTGATAATTTCTAAAATGCTTTAGTTCTTATTTGATATTCTAAGCAAATGATTTATTAAATGCTTTAATGTTTCAATGATATACAAAGCAGATTTCAACCTCACTCTTATGAAATAGCAATAATTAGCTATATAATTCTTGGAGAGGATTTGCTGAAATGTTTGGAAATATTTTTGTTCCCCTAAATACACTCTTAAATACATGATATTTATAGGCGCTTTATGCTGAAAGATGGAATACTTGGCCGAACAGTAGTGAAATCTTCACATTTTTTCCCTTTGCAGAAATTTGTGGAAGTTGTGATTAGGCCACAAATGGCTTTTTAATCTCTCTGAGACTTCCGAACAGTAATTACAGCTTCAGATACGCTGCTACTTCTAGCTTTCAGATACGCTGTAGGAATGTAGATCTTCAGTCTGGCAGCCTTTTCTGATTGCTGAGGTATCACAAACAAACTTTAGAAATAGTTATTGTTCTTTCTAATCTGATTATACCTTTTCCTCTGCTTTTTGCTCTACATGAAAGGTGCTTCTCCATCAAGACAGCCTCATTGAGCTTTAAAAACCTTTATTGTCACACCTAGGCAATATCGCAGTATTACCACCGCTGCAATTTTCAGCTCAACAGAAGTACAAAATAGAGAATTCAGCTCACAGTTTAGTAAAGCAATCTCAGAATATCTAGCAACATTTTCCCAGTATCAAGCAGAATGCAAGAAGTATGTATGAAGATTCCAGCAACCATGATAACTCTGAACATGTATCGTTTCTCTAGAATCCATGCTGCTTACCTCAGTCTGCTAATTTCACTTGGATGATTAATAAAGATGTTGCAATTCATTTAGTAGACAGCACATTACCCACTTTGAAACGTCTTTGCCTAAAGCATGTAAAGAGATCAGAATCAGACACCTTTACTTTCGTTTTAAAACCTTAGCTCGTGTATACCCAGCCTGCTTCTTTCCCATGAGGCAAGATACATGGAAACCAGAAAGATTCTTGTGGATTAGGTTGACATCTCCATGTCAAAGAGGATTATAGAGGAAAAGGTGGATAATATAATCTATTCCATTGAGAGACAGACAACAGCGCAGCACAGAAAAAAAGAAAAAGAGAACAAAAAAATGTTAATCAAGACACACTGTTAATCAGTTGACATTCAGCACATTCAAGTATGTGCCTACCATTGCACACAATTCTGACTTGTGTGAGTTGTTAAAATTAAATGTACACTTTATTACATTTCTGGATAGGTGCTGTTCCTGGAACACACGCTATGCTGTTAGCGTTAAGTTTTTACATATAAAATGAAAGCTGAAGAACAACGGTAGTTGGGCAGTGTGTTGTGGCAGGATGTTTTGAGAGGTGAAAACAGCCATTTGGAGTGGGTAGATGATGTGCTCATGACCAGGATATTCTAAAGCCTGACAGCTGGGCACGTGTATACATGAGCTCTTCATCCACTGTTGTTATATGCAGTAATTAGGGGATATAGCAAACTCAAAGAATATCTCTCCAAAATTCTCAAGCAATATATTGCTACATAAATCAGATGGCACGGAATACTTTTTTTTTTAATTAAAAAAAAATATGAAGATTCTTTTCTGCATACTTACATTATTAAAATTCAACATTAATTTTTTAAAATTGTTGTTTTCATTTGCATCTCTTGTGGTTTCTTTCTATTTAATGCAGTTTCCTGTAATGTCTCTATGGAATATTCAATTGGAAATAGTATTTTTTACTTGTTTCTTTTCTTGAAACTCCTCAGATCTTCTGCTTCTAGGAAAAGAAAGCACCAGTATGGACAATTCCTACTGAAGGTTTCTAGGTGAGAAAAGGCTTCCGTATTTTCCCTAAGTGTACTCTGGAGTTTAAATCTTAAGTTTGACAGACAAGAGATACTTATTAAAGGAAGTGAGACTGTAGTGAAGACGATAAAACAACGGTACCATTGTAGTCTTAGAGCATCAGATTTTAAAAGCTATGCACAGTTTGTCTGTAAATCATTGGTTCAAATATTTTCAAGGAAAAAAAAAACCCAATCTACAAAACTAACCATGAGATAGGTTTGTATCCTTAAGAGCAGTGGATCAATGTTCTGGGACACTAACAATCATGTTGCTGTGACATACTTTAATAAAATAAAAACTCTCCTAGTCTGGAAGCATAATGTATCTTTAGACGTCTTCTCACATCAAATAGCATGTTAAATAATGACAGAAAATGATTTCTTATTTCTCAAACGCAGTCTTTATTCCATCTCAAATGACTTCATTTTTTTTCCTGAATAAACCTTTTCTTTTAGCATTGGTTTGTGCTTACAGTTGAGAAATTTTCCACCAAAGTTGCTCTACCTTAGTCGTAGGTACATTGATCTTTTAACTTCATTGAATATACTCGTTTCTGATGCTGTTTGGTTCTTTAGAAGCATTAATTTCCCCTACATTCTGCTCTTTTGTAACCTTTATCTTTTGATTTGTTTGGTATATTTTTAACTTTATTTTATTACAGCAACATTTCAGACATTATATTTATTCTCCTTGTGTAAATTCGGTTTCTTTCATTCACTTTCTCATCTACTGTTGTAGTTATACTCACCAGACACTTAATTGATCTCACTTTTAGGGCAGCTCTGTCACTGATTGTATAAATACATTTTCTTGGTCAATAAAATGCCAAGCCACATGCACAACATCTTTATAAAAACCAAAAAAACAAAAAAAGTCTGACTGCTGAATCAGTGCTTCAAATTTCAGGAAGATTGACAAAGAACATGAATGCTTAGATAATAAGAGTTTGATGTACTGATATAGAAATAAATGGTCTGGGAGCACACAAGGTCTTTCAAGGTGACATGCTTGTAATTTAGAAACGTGAGATACAAATGGAGTTGTCAATTCTATCCTGTCAGGAGCACATCCTCTAGATGTCAAGGATGGCAATCTCAGAGGAGAGATTTAACAACTGTACCTTGCTAAGTGCATTGTGATAATTTGTCCTAATAGACAAAACAAACGTGCCTTTTCTGCTTTGTCCCTATTATAATTTCAGTTCTCCAATGACCTTTGCTTGTGCTTTCATTCTTGGAAAACAGACTGTTTTACCTGACAAATGTCATTTAACAAAATAGATGAATGGTCCAGTTGAATGGGAGTTGGTTTAGTACACAGTTATAAAGATAACAGGAGTGAAACATTTCTTGTGTTCTGGAACACTTGTTATTTGTACTAGAGTATTCACACAACTTTTTTATCAGCTCCATCTCCTCTATCAGAGGCATTTCTCTGGAATTTGAATGATAAATTCAAACTCTGGAATTTCACTGGATTTGAATGATAAATTAACTGAAGTTTTATGATTGTAAGTTCCTTCGTGATCATAGTGAGCTCAAATCTTGTCACCTTTAAAATAGAAGATCGATCTCTAATTCAAGTCTGCCTTTTATGTCAGAGTATCATCACAAGGCGTTTGTCAGAAAGACAGATGACTAAAGGAAATTGCAGATTTAAAAATGTTAAAAAGTGTAAGTGAGGAAGATTGTAGATGAGGTAGATTGTCTTTCTTGACAGGAATTACATGTTCTCATTTGGAAAAACTGTAAATCACTAATTTTCTTACAGACATAACCTTTACACAGCAAAAATCTCAGTCATTATGAACCTCTACACAGAAATGAACAGTTCCTGCATTTGACCTTTCTATCAGAGGTTATCAAAGAGGTCTTCAGTCTCCCTTGTTATATTTCCCCCATTCAAGTGCCCTTTTGAGCTGCTGTCTCAAAATGTACAACATTCGTTAAGCATGGACTGTTAACTGCAGAATAGGAGAAACATGACATTTGACATTTTTATCATAGGTCACTAAAGGTCATTTATTGAGCAATATGTAACATCAAGCAGAAAGTAATCATAAATATGAAGTCCTCAGCTTGAAGTCGTGAGTTCATTTACTGTCACCAAATAATTTTAATGGTCTGAGCAACTGTGTCACTGATAATCACATTCTCTCTACCCAATGTCATAAAGAAATGCAGAATAATCTCTCAAACAATGTATGATAGACATTTATTAATCACACAGTTAATACTTGCCATTGTGTTATCAAACCCAATGTAGGCATGCCGTTTAGGTGATCTATGATCTATTACAAAGTGATATTTGAGAGTGATCAGAGCTGATTTATAAGACTTGCAAGTGGATATATAATTCTTTATTGAGAGCATGTCCCTTGGCCATAAACACCTTATTTGTACTTTTTTTCCTAGTTTTTTTAGTGACTGCCATCTATCAAAAATTTCCCTGATTTCACTGATTTCTTAAGAGAAGATAGAGTGATAATTTACTTCATATAAGCCTAAGTGCTATATTAGTAACAATATAAGTTATATATTATTTAACAGTAAGATTTAATACCTTTTAAAAGACACATTTTTTTAAGAACCCCATAGCTATGAAACTGTAATCTTACTTTTGCATTTATTTTCATTGCAATATTTATTTAATGTAAACAGACTGTCAGTCTGGTGGAAGGATGTCTTGGGGGATTTATAGTTTGGATAGCTATAAAAGAAAGGGCTGTCTTTTCCCACTTTTAATCAATGTCACACTGATATAAGTGTGTTCCACTGCGATGCTGAGCATGGACGTAGTCTGATACACCTCCTTTCCATCCCACAAGCTAGCACTTGTGTCAGGAACTTCATTTATAAAGAGAAGGGTGAACTTACAGAGAAAAGAAATAGTGAGATGAAATTAACAGAGTCTGCTCTCAGTCTGGGCAACTGCTGTTCAGCTTCTCAGTTCCAGGAAGGAACACCGAGCTATTTACAGATGGTCTTTGAAAGGGAAATAAAAAGTAACAATGTCATTCAGAGTAGCATGAAATCAGGTATTACAAAGTGATTTGAAAACATTTTTTACTTTCCATAGTGAAAAGGTTTCACTGAAAACAAACAGTTTTGCTTTCCATGAACTCCACTTATAGATCTTTACATTTTATCTGATTAGACTGTAAGTTTCTATTTCACACCATCTTCACTGTCTAAGGACTTATGGTATTTGTTTTATATCTTTCATTGTTGAAGTAGCTCCCAATTAATAAGCTAGGTCCACAGAATACATTTTCTCTTGCTATGTCTGAAATATGATAATTTATGTAAAAATTATTATTTTTAAAACATTATGATAGGCAGGATTCAGAAATGAAGACTTCACATGGAATCTGAATTTTCAACTATCAATTTTTAAATGATAGCATATGCATAGAAATCACTTAGTGAGTAGCTAAAGAGCAACTAGAGAGATGGAAGGTGGTTTTATTATTATTCTGCCCATGACAACACTTCTGTACTGATCAGAACAACTGTTTCATTTTATTTGCTAGTGCCCAAGCCAAATAAAAGAAAGATGTAGTAACTGTAGCACCAGATGGCTAAGCCTGTGTGACTAACAGTGGTTTTGTATTATTTCTAAGAGTCAGTGATAACTTTTAGTTTTGTGCAGTGTTATTTCGGTCATGTCTATTCTTATTGTGTTACTACATTAGAACTTCCTGTGACGATCTGCTTCATGATAAGTGTCAATTTAAAGGCTGTGGAAGAGGTGAGGTGTTTGTTTCCCAGATTATTACCAAAAATAAGGATTCTTCTCTTAATATGACTACAAATATCATCAAGCACACAATTCCATTTTTGTTTAATTATATTGATGGAAGTGGCACTGGGTTTGTGGGGAGCACAGGCAGATGATTTTCCTCCGCTCCTGCTCACTGAACGTTGTCTGTCACTTGTAGTTCTTTGGAAAGTAATCAGCTTCTCACATTAGCTCCTTATAAGCTGATGATTAAATCAGGAGTTTACACCTTTATTGGCTCATGTAAATCTAATATGGTGAACCTTAAGTTTACTGTACAATAGCATAATCATTAAGATGATGGTGCTTCTGGCATCAATTGCACCGGATCAGCATTTACTTGTTAACATTTCAGTGCTGATCTGATAGTTCTGAAGATACTCTATTAGCAGAGTATGCTATTTGAGCTTTCCTTACAATGAACTTTGTAAGATCTCTTCCTAAGCTACAAAGAAACAAAATGTCCAGTTGTAATGAACTGTTTCGTGGAATGAGACTACCTTCTAAGTAAAACTACACTTTGTCCATATTACTGTACATTTTGGTCTGTTCAGAGCTATTTCTAATGTGTTAGAACTAATTTGAGGTATGTTTTCCTGACACGAACAGTTAGGGTGTTTGTTCTTTGTGTAGAAAGTAAAGACAGTATTGATAGGTTTCACAGTGTCCTGTCACACAAATATAATGATCTAACTCTTTTTCAATTGAAGTACATAAATTTACTTCTTTAAAAATGCTGTCTGTTGTTATTTTCATTAAAAAAAAAAAAAAGGTAGTTTGGTTGGGGTTTTTTTTTGTAATATTTATGTATCTATTTGTTATAGGTCATAGAATTTCTGGGTGCTTGGTAGCAGGTCACAAAGGCAGGTGAGGTGGCCTGTGCAGTCCTTCATGTAAGATGCCATATTCAAAAGAATACATTGTAAATAACAGTAAGCTCTCTTAGTGTCTGCGTTTATATCAATACCATCTATTTGATGTCTACTATCAGCTTCCAAGCACTAATAATAAAGACTTTAAATCTGACATTTAGTATGCAAAAGCTTATGTTTCTGGAGCCAAAATGCTAAAATCTGATCTTTTGAAAAAATTGCACTAACAAAACCACAATTTTTTTCTGAACATTCAAGATTTCTTGACTTATTAAAATATGCAAATCACTCTAGCACTTTGTTTAATTGCTGTTTCCTAAACCCCATCAAATCTTCCTAATTCTTCTCTCCTTTTCCTTAATTAACACCCATTCCCTATTGGCTGAAGTGTAACCCAGAAGACCAAAGCTTGTGAAATTCCCATCTTATTAAACCTAATTGCTGTAATAATTAGCAACCATTGGCAAAATACTCATCACACAGAAAGAATGAGGGCTTCTAATTAACACTCTAAAAATGCTAAGCATTCACTTCTTGATATTTTACCTGCCATTTCATGCCTTAATTTCTGGAGATATATGACATAACACTTTGTGTTAAGGAGAAATAGGATAAGATTTTTTTTTTCTTAAAAATATGGACTTTGCTAAAACCAAATCTCTTCACTGAAACAACCAAGCTGTGTTTTTAAATCTTCATTTAAATTTAATTTATCAGATTCTCTTCCCAAATGGAAATCTTTGCTAAAAGAGAGAGCAGCTCAGTAGCTCAGATACTCTCTGGGACATGAGAGAACAGACCAGGAACATCCTATAACTAGTATGTGAACCATCTTCACAAATCTATTGCATTATCTGAAGTTTTTTCTCTTGGATTGTGTTTAATTTACCCTTTTCTGAAAGGAATAACAAGATAGAATCACATTTTAATACTGGTATGAAATTATGAACAGGAACATTCTTGAAATTTCAGAGATACTTGTGTGTCAAGGGGAAATGTTTTTTAAAACAAATTGGAGAACAAAAACTTGGTGATTTTTAGATAGGTAGAAAATTCTAATACATAGTTGTTGGATCTCATGTTAGAATTTGCTTTAGTGCTTTTCTTGAATGTTCTCTTGTGGCTATTCCATCCCTGATTTCTATTCTGGTTTCAAATCAGACATATTTGCAAGAGCTGTAAAATATACAAGTAAATTTAAAATCGATGAACACATACCAACAAAAATATACAATGAAAACTGAAAATCACAATAAAGCAGAAGAGTTGAGTGGTGACTCTGTTTCAGTTAATGAAATTTAGAGTCCAGCAGGGTTGTCTACAGGTGAAACAACATATAGTGTGAGTTGTTCAAACTGAGTTTCATCCAAGGGATCAAAGATAATCTGTCATCACTTGGATATGATACTATTGTGTAGATAGAATGACTTGTATTTTCATAAAAATTTGTGATTTTTATTTTCTTAAAAAATCATAAACTGTAAAAGATTTAGATTTTTTTCCTGTCTTTAAGCCTGAAGATATATTGTGAGAAGTTTATTTTTTAATATTATTTTAAACCATGGATTTGAGTACCATCTAGGTTTTAGAACAGATAAATCATGATCTGCTCATGGCCATTAGGGCTTCCACAAGGCAAGAACTAATTTATATGGTGTCATAATGTATAATGTAGCAGTTACTTTCTAAGTGTCTAATAGATTGTCCTGGAGTGTGTCTAATATTAAGTTCCTTTCACTTCAGACCATTCAAACATATGTGTATAATGTCTATACGTGTACATATACATACATATAAAAATCCTGCTCTTTAAAATGTATGTACTAAATTCTTCTTGATTATGAAGTCTCTCAAATACATATTATGATATAATATTATAATTACTTAACATATGAGCATTTTCAAAATATAGCTGTTCTTAAATTCAATTCAGCACCCTAAAGTCATTGCAAAGAGAAGTTCAATAAACCTCACTAGGTGTTAATTTCAAAGTAAAATGTTATACTTCTTTTAAGCCAAGGAAAAAATAAAAAATCTATTATGTAGCTTGAAGTTTTCTAATTTATATACCCTCTTAACACCAGATGAGAAAACGGGTTTCTTTCTAATGTACCAGGGTGTTCCCATTTGGTTTTGGTTCCTATATGACATGTAGACTCAGTGATTGCTTACAGTAACAATGGCAATATAATTTTCTTGATTTCTTGCTTTTAGTTTTGTACTGGATTTTTCATTATTTTGTTGGTGATTTTAAGTTGTTTTAAGAAAGGATACTCTTCAAAATGTTATTTGATGCCAATATGTGTTGAATTCAATAGGTTATTCCTTCAACTGACTACTTTTGATACAGAATTTCAAAATCTGAGGAGATTTTAGAGACCAAACCAAGGCTGCAGGGAAAAAAAATTCTATCAGTTGTCTTTTACTCTGTATTACACACCTTAAATTCGATACAACTTAATCGAAGATATAATACCATGTTGGTACCTTAATCTTACTTATTTTGATTTCCCGAAGAATTGTTCAATAATGCTTCCAGATTTACAGAGTTCATAAGAAGTTAATTAAAAGTTTTAGTTGCATACTATTGGATTTACATTAATAATTTTTAATACGTGATATTCTCTCTTAAGGATTTAGATTTCAATAGGTTATTCTGCATTGATCACATCCTGCTATTCCCTCACCCTCCCAGGTTTATGAATTTACATAGACATCCTCAGTACCTCCTTTTATTCACCAAGTGCTCTCAAAGGTTTCTCTTGACATCTGATTTCCTGTGCAGACATGGAAGTTTGGAGGTTGCATGTTTAGTGTTACACTCTGTATCTTATCATAGAATCATAGAAGCGTAGAATCATAGAATGGTAGGGATGGAAGGGACCTTTGGAGATCATCTAGTCCATCTTCCCTGCAGAAGCAGGTCCACCTAGACCAGGTCACATAGGAATATGTCCAGGTGGGTCTTGAAGACCTCCAAGGAAGGAGACTTCACACCCTTCCTGGGCAGCCTGTGCCAGGGCTCCATCAAGCCTCACAGTAAAGTAGTTTTTTCTTATGTTTAAATGGAACTTTTTGTGTTCCAACTTCATCTCATTACCCCTTGTCCTGTTACTAAATACAATAGTAAAAAGTGGAAAAAGTGTAAATATATAGAGTAACAAAGAATCTTTTGTGAAAAACATTGGAAAAAGAACATTTTGTGTGTACCTGATAAGCAGCATTTTTCTATATACAGAAGAACAATGAGACTCTCAGCCAAGTTAGAGTAAAAAATAAAAATAACTTCTGACTATGCTGTAACAGCTTTATTTGCAGATTTAGCTCAGCAGTAATGGCTAGAAGAAATGCTTATAATGGCTTTAATTTAATAGGGGCAATACTATCTTTATTTGTCAAGTCACCAACTCTAAGTACTTTACAGCACATTGGATTGGTTATTGAATTTAGGGACAAATGCGTCCTCTCAAATTTGGTGATTAGTTTGTATTGAAAAAAATCAGGTAACTGGATAACACAAATATTTATTCCAAGTATTTTAATATACTAACAACTCTTAGAGACTACAAGATAAAAGTTTCAGAAACATATGAAATTGGTTTATGACTTTCAGAATTAAAATACACTAAGTGTTAGAGTGATCATATTTCTTTTGTGTCTGTTATTATGATACATGCTACATGCAATTGCTACTGCAACAAGAAAAGGAATTAATGTAACAAATCCTGAACACTCTCCATAGTGTAATTTAGCAAAACATTTCTGCACTGAAGAGTAAAATAATAGAAGTGTTCACAAGTGTACTGCTTAAGAAAAAAAAGTTTCATAAGCCTCAAGGCTATTGGCAGTTACTTCCAGTTTCCCTTTAAATATTGAATATTGTGCTTTCAAGGTGGATGCATTAGCTTCTTTATTTTATCACAAGTTAATTACTTTTAAACATCTTCCACCAGGTAAGTAAAGATTAATAAAAATAAAATAAATGTTCAATGTCAATTCACTCTGGACTACTTACAGGAGAATATGATATCAATTTAACAATATAAACCCCAGAAAAACACAGGACAGCCTCCTCTCCCTAACGCAATATTTTCAGGTTAGCTCTAAACCTACATTATGTGGGAGCCCAGCATGCAGAATATTTCTTTACCCTCATCCATTTGAAACTTTTGAGGATACAAACACTCTGAACAGTATAGCTGACTCCCTTAAGACTCTATACTCACCATTCAGCCAGTTGTGTTCACAGAATCTGGCTGTGCTGAACTCATTATAGAATCTCTTTTGAGAAAATTATATTCCTTTCTCTTGGTAACATCAATTGTCATTGGAGCTTATTTGCAAATGCTTGTCTTGCTCTCTCTGATTAGCAACAAATATTAAAGGATAATTTATTTAAGAAGAGGATCAATAGGCTGGCTGAGAAAAAAAGTTTTGTATTTTAAAATGATTACAAACACAGATTGGGTTACTGATAGTGCAGGAGAGAGTGGGAAATAGCTAACTGTTTAGGTGAGTCATTTGGGTAGATGGCATTCAGATTTATGCACTGAGTTTGAACAAATCAGCACTTCAATCAATGTTTCCACACAACTTTCTGGTTTATGGATGTGGCTACTCTGTGAAGAATTCACTTTTCATCACTTTTCATCCACCTCAAGCATTAGAGGCCTCACCAGTGCATGGTTTGTCAGTAGAAATATACTTGTCAGACACTACCATTTTCTGTTACATACGCTTTTCCTCCTCATCCCAAATACTGTAAAATCAGTTTTATGATCACTCTGAACCACGTTACCTTGATTATTTAGATATTACCATTGGGGTCTAACAGTGGCAATATAATGATATGTGTCATGGTTGATACATTTGAGTATTTTCATGTTTTGTTTTTTTCTAAGCCATGGAATCATTATCTATGAACTTTTCTAGTTGTGCTAAATATGACTTTGACTTTGCTGAAGCAAGTAGCCTGAGCTATTAGAGTTTACTTTATCAACTTTTCTTCATTTTACTTTGTCTGCTTGTATGCTGAATATAGGTCTGTTAGGTACCCCACACTTTTGTGTGGTGTTCAGCTCATGGAAGCTGGAGCTTGATTTTGCTGCTTAAATGCAGGTGCAGTGTCCTTTGAGATATCCTGTGTGCCACGTCATGGCTAAGATATACCTATCCAAAAGAGCACAGGTCTTCCATGAGTCATTTATCATCTTTATCACCAGTTCTGTCTCTTAGATATCTTACAAATATATGTCTTTGTGTAGGTAAGCAAACCTAATTCTCAGATTTAGAATCAAGTCAGGATCAAGATACTTAGACTGAGGTGCATATTAATGAACTTAAGGTCTATTTATAAATAATGCTCAGTGAAGTTTAAACAGTCATTCAGATTACCAGAAAAGTACTTTTCCTGGCTAATCAGCTAAATTTATTTCAAGACTTTTTAAGCTGTATTAACTAGGTCTTCAGAATAGGCTTCCACTAAAATTATGTGTAGACACCTGAACTTAGTTATTTTAACCAAAGTTATAGTCCCTGTTTTAGACCCTTCATCAGCTCATATGAATGGTGAACCTAGATGAACCTTAAGTTTATCCTGTATTAGAGTCTTTCTTTCCAATATCCACATAGAAATTGCTGCTTCTTACCTTGCAGTGGTTTTGTCTAGGCCAGGTTTTGGTAGCAGAGAAGCTTCTTTAAATAAAGAACTGCCAGAAGCTTCCTCATAGCTGGTAGGTTTATTGCCAAACAATTTTAAGAAGGACCTGCAGCTGACCAAGGCCTGGCCAATTAGTGGTTGGGATAATGCCTCCGTGAATAACGTAGTTGAGAAAGAGAAGAGGTTGCTGCGTAGTTGCTAAACGGCAGCAGCAGCAACATGGAGTGAGAATGTGAGAATGTCTCCACAGACATCAAGGTCAGTGGAAAAAGAGAAGGAGGAGGTGCTTAGGCACTTTAGGAAAATACCCCTATGACTTGTAATGTAGATCATGGTGAGGCAGCTGTACCCCTGTGGTCCATGCAAGTCACCAGGAAGCAAAGATCCACTCGCAGCCCATGGAGGACCCCATGCTGGAGCAGGTGGATGCCTGAAGGAGGCTGTGACTCTCTGGGAAGCTTACCCTGGAGCTTGAATAAATATATTTATTGGTAGCTCAGAAGAATGGAAACAAACACTAGGATTTACCTGTAATTTGAACGAACGTGCAAGCCAGCATGTAGATAGCCTAAGATGTAAGTGGGAGTTTGAACTACCATAGTTATACAGTCATTGTGTGATAAGATAATCAGTCACAAACAAGGGATAATAAGTCACTGTGGCAAGAACTATTTCTTATATATAATGCTGAGCATGCACTGTCAATATTATTAAATTTCAGTTCTATTATTGTTAGATAGTGCATGAAACCTATGCCAGTCTCTAAAAAAGAGAACCTTATGTTATGAAGGTGTCATTATGCTTCAAAATGAATTACTATTGTTTTTTCAATTCTTCTCTAGAAAAATATATATATGGGTGTATATATATATGCTGAAAAAAAGAGGACTGTTTTCTAAAAATTATATATGAAGACTAACAGCTGGCTCAGACAGAGAAACCACATCTCTGATCAATTTATGATGATTTAGTCATTTAATAAATGTGTCAAGATATTTCTTCTCTTTTGGAAAACAATAAATATTAGAAAATATTTTATCCTGCTTTTCAAAGTCAATTAAAAAAGTGGCTTTCCATTAAAAATAAACATATACTACTCTTATAGCTGTTTGAATTGAAGGAGTGAAAGGATACACAGATAATAAAATCTGTACAAATAACTCTACTAAGAGAATTTATCTGTATTTTCAAAAGGAAACAGTAATGATAATAAGAATTTTTCTGGTGTCTTCAATAGAATTCTGACCCATAGAGTTGAAAAAAAATAAGGAACTCTTGCAAGGGAAATCTGATTATCATGAATTGTCGGTTGGAAGGATGATAGAAACACAGTTTTGGGATTCATCTTTGCTACGATGAGTGAAAACAAATAAAGATCATATATGTATCAGTCATCAAGATGCTTCTGTCAGATACTGGGCATTTTAAAGTCTCATAATGCATAAATAGGCTGTAAGTGGAGCTTGAAAATATCAACAGTACGAGTTGTTGGAGTTAGCACTGTAAGGAGGTGTTATTTGAAGTGAACAGGAAACTGATTTCATATGAAGCAACTGGGGAAAATAATTCTACTTTTTTTTTCTATTATCTCCTGAGTATGCCCTTCAGAAAGTAACTTTTTCACATTTCATTTTTCCTAGCCTCTCCCTTTTAGGAGAGGCTATATTTGAATGATTTATCTTGACATGTCTTTTCAAATTAAATTTACCTATTTCAGTAGTTTTTTTCCCTCTAGAAGGATTAAAATCAAGCCATGGTACTTTGACTTTCTAAAAATTAAACCTTTTGATTGTCCTGAAAATGATCGTTTAAAACAAACATTGGAAACACTCAACAGGTTACCTAGAATGGTGGTAAATGCCCCATCAATGAGAATATTCAAGGTCAGGTTGGACAGGGTTCTGTGCAACCTGATCTAGTTGAAGAAAGACTCTTACAGGGATTTGAACTAGATGACCTTTAAAGATCCCTTCCAAAATGAACTATTCTATGATTTTAATTTTCTGTGTGCGCAAAGCCTAAAAGCTGCTTTAGACTACCGTTATTGCTTTCACTTCTTCTTCATCTGGGTTATTCCATCCCTCACGTATGATGGCCCTTGCAAAAAGCTATCTTGTTGCTCATATTTGGCTTTGCAATGAAACAATTTAAGGAGCAGAACTGCATGATGACTGAGTACTATATATAATTTAAATATCCAAGGATTAGCTAAAATTATAAATACATCTTCACAATTATTATTTGTAAACAACAAATCCAAAAGTTTTTTCTGTGGTCCTCTGACAAGGGCCATCTGGAGGGAGATTCTGCCACAAATAGCCATATCATTCATAACACAAAGACTCATAAAACACTTTTAACACCTTGCTCTCTCTGGTGTTTAACCATACCTCACACATTTAATTTCAGGTGATGATTCTGAACAGTACATAACAAAAGTAGTGGGAGCAAAGGAAAATTTATGAAGTACATATGTGTCCACATATTTCCAAACTATCTTCACAGTCTTGTTTTCCTCACAGAATCTGTTTCACTAGCTTTCCTTCAGACTTTGTTGGTCTTGATTAGGTTTATGACTCCAGAATCTTCTTCTAGAAGATGGTATTAGAGTGGAGAACAAAACTACTGCACTTAGAACTATTTCAATTATTTCTGTGCATCAGACTATGAAAATCTATCTTAAAGTTTCAAAGTACCAGACAGAAAAGGAATTTTTCCTCAGTAATATTGCTGAACATTACTTCAGTGCCATAGGACCATTTCTGTTAAAACTGAAACCTAAAAAAGCAGGTTTGTCTGTGTATTGTTTTCATAGAGATTTACTTCAAACAGATGTGGAAAGGTTGTTTCTTTAATGGGAGCTTTTTTTGATTGACTGTTAAAAATTTATTCAGCTTTTTCTTCAAATGTATTCCTTCCTTACACAGAACCACCGTTGCTACTAGTTACACATACTCTTTGTTTGCATGTGTAGCATGGGAGTCTCCTAATTAAACAGCTGCCTACCCAAGCCATTTAGAACATGGATTCCTTAAAAAAACAACTCGAAACTAAACCCCTAAACCAATAATTTCTTATAAGCAGTGCACCATAAATACAGTGATACCATGTATTAACAGGCCATATGTTAACTAGTGTAGTTTATTTTATTCACTATATGAGCCTTCTCTGCAGGTGAAAGTAAGAATTTTAGGAATACTAGATTTTCTCAGTGTAAAAAAACACCTGCATTTCAACAGTTTAATCTAATCAACTGTGAAATATTCACAATGTTCAACAGACCTAAAATATTCTAATTTTTTACCCGTGATGATCCAGTGCCTATGTGTTGGGCTCCAGCATGAAGTATCATTGGAAAAGATCCAAGACTCTTTAATAAAGCTCTCTTCTTCCTTTTTACACTATATTCAAAGAACAACAAATAATTGTTAGAGTAATTTATTTTTTTTCTGATTTACACTGATCACAGGTAAAGAGCCTTCAAAGATAATATGCAAAAATAAATTTATAAGTGTAAGCACAAAAGAAAAGGAAAAGATTAATATAAGATTCAGAGTAAAACACATATTTCGACAATAAGTTTTGTTACTGTAGAACAAAGAGAATTTCCAGAAAGCTGTTCTTGCTGAAAGTGAGAACTGTGAAAATGTATGATTGCAGTATCAGTTCAGTTATACATTTATCAAAGTGTTGGGAATCTATTGTTAATTCAGTGACACAGATACACCTTGTCAGAGCACTCAGCTACATCTCAGCAATGAGAACAACGCATGCTTCTATTAGGCCAACAGCAAGTAATCAGCAATGTGGCCAAGTATTCTGGTCACTGACACTAGGAAAAAAGATTTCTATATATATTTTTTTTGAATATTTTATTTAAAATGTCCTGATCTGCTTGCTGAGGGAGAGAGAAAAATTATCTATTATAAAATAAGTTTTTCTCTAGGTAAAAATAGTTTATATTTGCTGTTGGGTAAGTGTCTCTCTCTAATTAGTCCTCCTTATCTGCTGTTTGGTAACAGAACAGTTTGAGCATGCAAGTTCACAAGTTATTAAGAGAAAAACATTTTCCCAAAGCCAAATAAGTTTAGAATATCAGGATATCTGAGGTTTATTTCTATCTGTCTTCAAGAATATGGGCTCCAAACACGAAACTTTAAAAAAAAATCACTGTTTGTCTATGTTAAAACTGTACTGGGACTTGAACCACAGAAGTTCATTAAGGTCATTGAAGGTCATTCCTGCACTTCCAGTTCAGGAGGAAATTGTAAAAATGCCACCATAGAGCAACTGCTAGATCAGTTAGCCTATTATTTGGTTGACATCAAACATCAAAGAAAACTTCCACACTTCATGCTTTCATTTATTAAACAAACTGAAACCAGCTGATGTTCCAATTTGTTGTGAGTTTTTATTCTTAGCTGTTTATTTGACATTCTTCTTGTGTTATTTAGAGATATCTGTATCTTTCTTAATGGGATACCTTTGAAAACTTGGGCTTTCAACCTTTAAATATTTATTCCCTTTAAACATTTATTGAAGTTCAGCAGCATTATTTCAACAGTGCCAAAGTCTGACAATGGTTTCAAGCTGCAGAAGGGCTTTGAAATTATGACAGTGGCAAAGTACAGCTTTTGGGAGGTTAAAAGAAGGGAGAAGACAAAAGCAGCTAAGAGTGGAGAGTACTAGTCAGCAGAAGATATGAGAAGTGAAACCTTTTGACAAGCAAAAAACTTTTGAGAGGCACTGAGTTAGGATAAACAGGATTTATTTTTTGTAGTATTTCTTTTTGAACACTGTCCAAGGGGAGTGCTTTGATGCAGAAATAATGTGTAGATGTCCAAAGCTACACTGTCCTTACTGGCATTGTAAACAGGGTGAGTGAGCAACTGTGTAACACAGAATATTAAACTGAATCTTCTTATTGGTTTTGTCTAGTTTTGACTAACTTTTACAGTTATTAATTATGGTTACCAAAGTATTTGAGTGCTTACTTCTCATTTATACATTTGCTGAGTATTTCAATTATCTTGCACCTCTTCCCTTGAGACCAGGGCCTATTGGGACCATGCAAGGTATAAAACTGCTGAATAAAGGTTGTGCAACCATATTCTGAGATGGTCTGTCCTGTGCACACTTAGGTAATGGAAGAAGAGGTAGACAAAAAAACAAACTGAAGAGAAAAGGAGCAGGATTCCTGGCCTGAGTGTATGTGCCCAGCGTGCAGGGCTTACTGGACACTGCAATATCAGAGAGATCAGGGTCTGGCTGTGGCTTTAGCAACAGTTTTGGCAGAGTAGATGCCAATCTGAGAAACTCAGTGTCACCACTTGACGCTTAACTTGTAGGAGCCCTCCAAAACTGCACATGACGTTTCTGTGATAAAATGTTAAGAATTGATTGAAGTCTGCATTGTCTTGATTGCATTCAAATATTATAAATTCCAGCTAAATGCCTTCAGCTGTGTGCACCCACCTGCTTCTCTTATTTATTTATTTATTTATTTATTGTTAGCTGTGTCTAATATAACTTTAGTATCAACTTCTAAATCAAAAGGAAGGATGGTACAATGGTTTTCAGGAAAGCAGAATTCTGCTGAAATCCCTTAAAGAGTAAAAGACTTACTATGTGACTTTTGGAATCCATTTAATATCTTAGTGCCTTGACATTCCAATCAAAACTCCTACAGTGAGATTTTTTGTTTTACAGCACTGTCAGTTACTTCAATGCTCTGGTGGTTAGGAGAATAAAATCTTTAGGAAGAAGTGGACCGATGCTGTGTCTATGAGTACCTCCAAAATTAAGAATTTTTAAATCTCCTTTTCAATGTGAGATTGCTATGTAAATACCATATACTCCGAGTGACATTCCAAGGAATAAGATCCTCATAAGAAGCATAACAAGGAATATCCCCTTACCAAGATATCAGATGCTAGTTCGTAATTCAGGACCAGTCAGTTCATTTGCATTTATATATTTCAATATATAGCAGAGCTAATGCTAGGCACATCACACTCAGCAATTTCTTGGACTGAATAATAGAATTTAAAATGAGGTTTAGATTTTTCAGTTAACCTGAGTTCAGAAATGATTATTTTATCAGGTTTGACTGTGTACAGAAAACCCATGAAGTTGAAAACCAAAGTCTCTCAGTTCATATTTCTTTAGATGTGCTGCTTTCGTGTGTCTAATAAGATGGCCTATTGGCCCTGCATTATATTAACTTTCTCTCAAGTTAAAGTATTTCTCAACTTTTTGATCATACCTCCTGCTAGCCAATATATACTTGTTTTGTATTGATTAGATGGGAACTATTCAGAATACAATACTTTTGAAATCTGAGTTCTTCAGATTAATATTTATATAATTAAACACTATATTTTCAATAGAAAAAATTATATCATGATTTGGTGCAGTTCATTTTCAGAGGCATGTTTTCAGTAGCTTCTTCAACATATATTCCTATATGTGAGAAAAATAAAAAAACTACATCTTTCAAATAACCACTTGAATTTCTTTTATTCAGATAATATTACCTAATATTTTTAAAGAAGTGATAACTATTTATGGTGTGATGAAAACAATAGAAACAATGCAGAAGTGGTTTTTTTTCCTAAGTTAGGGGACTCAAAGTATTCAGCCTGATATTGTAAATATAGTGAAATGAATATAAATAATTGCCATGAATGTTGAGGGATTAACAAATGTTTAGCAGCACAGATACAGTCTAACCAGCTTCTATAATAACTACTCATTTGAAGAATACTTCTATAAACTTATATCTTTGAAAATGTATATTTTTTTTTAATAGAAAATCTTGCACCAAGTTTAATATTATGGAAAAAATTGACTGTAAGCTTCACAGGATCACAAAATCATTTGGTTTAGAAGAGACTTTTAAGATCAAGTCCAACTGTTAACCTTGTAGCTTTCAATAAATAAGTAAGATCCATTTTATTTTGTGGTTTGATGTTATCCATGCTGAAAAAATATTACAAATTAAAAATTATTATTAGACTGTGAAGCAGCAACAATGCAGCTGGGTTTGTGGCTGAAACAGTGAAAATGGATCACTTGTATATAATGGAAGCTCCCAAGGCATTTTGTTTATAAAAAAGACAAAAAATGTTATTGGGAGTTGCAGGACTCTAGCTCTTTGGAGTCTTAGGTGAAGACCCAGTCATGATCTTCAGATCTACTGCTGGTATCTACCTAATGTAACATTTTTCAAGCACCAAGTGAACGCTGTATTCCAAGCAGACAGAGACATACTTTTTATTGTGTAGAAAACTGTTTCATAATCTTTTTTTCCTCTATTGTTCTCCTTATGACTTTCAGTCTCTGTTTCGCATTGTTTATTTTCACTTACTCTTGTGATACTACTACCATGTAGTTTAACTAGTTCTTTCCATCACCTGATGTTTATCTACCAGATTTACTAAGAAATAGTTAGCTTTTCTTGCTGTTTGATGAAGTCAAATACTTTCAGTCCCATTTTATATTCTCTACTGTAAAAGTAGATCTTCTCCTGAATCTCATTCTACCATCTGTAATTTACTTTAAAATAGATTCTCCAACAAATAGGAAGAAGTGAAATCTAAATCATCTCTATACTCAAGATCATTAGTATGTTTTGAAGGTTTTGTGTTGTGCTAGTACAGAGAACTGCAAGACATAGGAGTCCAGCATGCAGAATGTAGACTAAATCATCTAGCCATTCAAGCCAAGCAGAAAATGCACTTGTTAAATGTATTTAAGTGATTTGCAAGAAGAAATAGTGCAGATCAAATATACATATTCTGATGCAGTCTAATAGGGTTCCCAGAGAGAAAGTCAGATTGTAATCTACCTCATCTCAATTTCCTTGTAGCTAATTTCAAAACATTAGGCTTTGGAGGGGCAAGGAACGGGAAAGAGAAATTATAAGGCATGTAGGAATACATGTGTTTAAGGTACATGCAAATAATATTGCAGAAAAAGCTTTGCATAAAACAGAAGCCCATGATTAAAGAGACTAAAACTTTGATTATTAGCCAGTAAGAGAGTAGTTCTTAAAGGTGTCAGACATCTTTTGCACTTCCTAAAATGATTCACTTACATTCTGATCAAAAGTTTACATACAGAACATAAAGAAAAGAGGCAAATTTAATTGGACTGTATGTCATATGCAAGATAGTCACATATACATATTTATATATAATTTGTAAAATAGAGATACTTAAATCTGCCAGCTGATATTTGAAAACATGGAATATAAAGTTTAATATAACTGTTTTATTCTTTAAAAGCTTTCTGAACTTAGTAACTGATCATAGAATTTCTCTCATAGGTGTTTCTACCTACCTTAATCAAGCAAAGTCTGTCAGATCCTCACACATCTTCACAGCAGTTGCACTGAGAGAGTACAGAATGAATTGTTTATCGCATATTTTTCAGAGAGGTATACAAGGCCAAGCTGTCAGTTTAGTTATAACCAACATTTTAGCTCCCTGTTTTCCCCACATTATACATTTTCCAGACCACTCTTGCAAATTGCATTTGTACATTCATGCAAATATCCCAAATGCAGCTTTCTATCTTTAAATATTAATTGATTACTTACACAAATAGAAGCTTTTTCTGCGGTATTTTTCTGCCATTGAGGGCAGCTGACGCTGTTGCGTTAGGATGCCAGTGGAAGTGGAATTTGACTGAGACTTTGGCTTCTGTGGTCAGCAGTATCTTGTTATTGCATTGGGAAGACAGAGTAATTAGGCAAGTAGAAATGTAGATAATAAGGGAAAACAACTCTAAAGGAATAGTGCTATAGCAGTAGAATCTAGATGAGAAAACAGCTGGCAGAAACAGTAGAAATCACATGGGTTCAGTTTTACATTCTTCCTTTAAATTAAGAAACTTAGCAAAGAATGAACAAACAACTTTACAAATACGTTATGTCTTAAAAGGCCAGTCTCTGCTGACTTATTTTTCTCAATGAATGATGTGTCTCTCAACTAATTCATCCACAGCCTGTAATTCCATTTTCTACCCATGAAAAATTGTTGTACAAAATCAGGAAATCATGTAGTTATCTCCTTAAATCTGCTTTGGAGTCTGTTTTGTTTTGCACGTCTGATCCAGCTGTAAGCAGTGCTGGTTCAAATGCAAGATCTGACTCTATGCTGATACATTCACATTAAAAAAAAGGGATTCTGTGACATACATAGGTCAGTTTCCATACTTCCTCCTAAAAGTGAAAATATATTTTTTGACAATACACTATATTCAGATATACCAAGCAAGCCTCACTTTTACCTTGTTAAAATTTTCCATTTTTTTTAACAGCTTGCAACTATATGAGCTTTAGCTGTGATAAAAAGAGTATAGAAAACATGAAATGTGGCCATAGACAACACCTGCTATCAGCACTCCATGAGGAATCCAGACCGCAAAGATACTCCAAAAACTGTGCTCAGAAACTGTCAAGACCATATGTATTTGGCAGCTGTGATTTTTTTTTATGAAGTGAATTTCACTGCTGAGGACCCTAACTTCCAAACCTAGGTATCTGTACTGAATGATTGAAGCTAGACATTGTGAATTTTCCTTATATAAGTTAAACTTGCATCTAAGTATTTTTCATCAGATTCACTACAACTGGCAAATTTTGACTACTACTATGCTAAACATAACTTGAATAAATATCCTTTTCAAATTCTGCATGTTCACATAACAGAAACAGAATTATAGCAGAATTCTTAAGTTAAAATGTAGATTTTTGACTTTATAGAAAATATAAAATTACTAAAAGACTAATAAGAAACAGAATTGCATCATTAGTCACACATAACACAACACAAAAATAAATTCTACTTCATGCCAAATTGTTAGGGAAATAACAATCATAAAATAAGGTCATTTTTTTTCAGAGAATCTTGAACAGTTATGGTATACAAAAATGAACCTGTGTTTATTAGTATACACACACATACACACAGAATATACACCAAATGTATATATATGTCTACACATATATACATGTGTGCATATGTATTGGATATGTGCAACGTAATACAAAAAAGTATTCATGGCTGCCACTTGATTTGCTAATGTCTTGTCTTACATAATATTGAAAGTAATCAGCAATATTTTGGAAACGATAACAAGTTTCAGAATACCAGATACCATCAGCTCTGGCTGAAGCATGTGCTTTAAACTGTATGAATTAATTTAGCTCAGAGAGATCTTTACTACACAGAGGCTAGAGCTTTTAGCACTTTGTCTAGTAATGAGGCCACAAATATCTACTGCTCTGACAATTTAATAGTAGGTTTTTATTGTGGTTTTTGTGGAATGAACTAGAGTAACTTAGTGGGGTACTTTAACACCATTTTACGTTGTTTATAAAACTGCAAATCCAGAATTTCAAATTCTGCACAAGTTACTTTGCTTTGGAATTTTGATCTATTGGGTTTAACAGTATTATTGTTTGTGGATATTCAGTGCAGTACAGAAAAAACTTAGCATCCCTGTGTGGTACAAATAATCACTCTCAAAAGCTTAGCTTCAGTTGATGTTGGTTTAACACCAGAAGGACTCTGAAAATAATGCTATTGTACACTTGCACAAAAGGATATAAGATCAAATTTCAAGTGACATTGCTGAACCTGATGCAGTTACTAATGTAAGTCAGCAGTGAAACTCACTCACACGTTGTATGCCTTGAGATTAGGTAGTATGTGAGACATAAATACTTCCTTATTAAAGGAAGACAACAGTTTGAAAGTAGAAAACTTCATTAAGGGTCATTGCTAGTGTTTGTCTTTTTTTAAGAATAGCACTGGAAAGCAATGCTGTTCAATCAAGTACTGCCACATGTGAACTGATGGGTTTACAAGTAGACTCTGGGAAACATGAGAAGCCAAAATAACTTTATTGTTTGTATTTCACTATAACCACTGCTTTCCTTACTTGATAAAAACCATCAGAATTAGTATTCTCATTAGAAGTGAAATTGCCTGAAGATAACTAATGCTACAATAATATAATATCAGCTATTACCTTGTGTTTCTGCAGAAATACTTTTGGATGGATGTAATATACACAAATAACTTTTCCAAAGTTCATATCCACATACAAGTGTACAGTCCTGGACCACAAAACCATTTTTTTCAGCTGTTCAGTGCTAGAATGTGGAGTGAGACATGTGCAGAGTCTAACAGATTTTTATAATATTGTAAACATTTATTTATTTATTTTAGAAATTAAAAATTCTCACTCCCAAAGATTTATTCTTTTTTTATATAGGCCAGTAAAATTTAGATATACAGCTTACTACTTAGAAAGAGTTCTACATTTTGATATGCTAAAATGAACATTTTTCAGTGATTGAGAGATTTTTTCATTTTATGAAATATGAAAAAAAACCTCAGGTGTAGCAGCTTCTGTAAAGATAATAAGATAATTGGGTTTTTTTGTTGGGTTCTTTCAGTACCATACATTCTTACCTCTAACACTATGGATTATATGGCTTAAACTATTTGTATAAAAAAATAGACAATATTTAAACTAGTTGCTTTTTAGAGCACTACTTAAATTCCATATAGAACGAGTACACATATACTATACATATACTATATGGACAATGCGTATATTCTTGCAGATATGTATACAAAACCACACATAATAATTATGTTATTTGGGAACAAACTGCTGAAGCTTTTTAGAGAGAATAGAATCTATTTGTTGGTTTGTTTCCACTCAATGTAAATGAAAAATCTGATCTTAAAGAGGAATTACTGAAGGCTTTCAGATTCACAAAGAGAAAAACCCGCTGTTGCTGTCAATAATGCTGTTTAGCAGTCATCCTGGACTGGATTCTATATGTGCTAATCAGCTAATCATTAATTCAAATCCCCTGAATTACTGTAATCTTGTGATAAGTGAATTCATGTACACGCTGTTTTCCTCTCAAAAGGAAGCTGTTTATATTACGTCTTGTATCAAAGACTTATTCTGTTAAAACAGTAAGTGCTCAGCGAAGAAAATTAAAGACCTGTGATTAACATTGGAGCAATCATTTTGACTTCTGTTGTGAAAATGCTACCATCCTTTGTTTAGATGGATATACTGTCAGGAAAAGCACAGAGAATTATTACCTTTCCCAGAAATCCCTCTTCAGCCTCAGTGTTCTCTTGTTGATAATTTCTGTTTCGGTAATTGCTGCTTTGGCACATTTGTAGGTCGTATGCAGCCTGCTGAACTTACGCTACCCAATATTCACATAATCAATATGAAACATAAGCACATACATATGGGATGCATCTACAGCATGGTTCTATTGAACATCTCTAATTACCAAGAATCCTAAAACTTTCCTTTAATTGTCTCCAGGTTTTGAAGTAAAGAAGATTGCTACCTACATGCAACAACTATGATATTTTGAGTACACCGAGATGAAGGCCTTGTAAATGAAATTACTATGCAATTATCCTTTAATACTCAAGCCACCTTCAGTACTTATATACAATTTAAGAAACTGCTAGTGTAGTCTAGGACTGCAAACAGTAGTTTAAACCAAGAACCTCTTTTTTTTGAGCATGCAATTCTTCTATAAGAACTAGCTTCTCTTGCCAAGGAAGTGGTGTATTAATCTTTTACATCAGACATCTTATTTGTGAGTATTTATTTATCAACAAAAGTTCTTGAACTTCTTCCTCAGAACTCTATTGGGGTTTGTCTTCTGAATGGAAATAGTGAGTCTGGCAGCTGAAAAATTGCTGCCCCTGCTTTGACATTGAAGTCAAGAACTGGTAGGCTTAATTGCAATAAACTATGGTAAATGTTTCTTAAGGGCTCATAGTGTATATTAATTGTGGACAACTTTGAATTTCTTGCAGAGTTGAAAAAATACCTTAGAATCATCATTGGAAAAGCAATCTTGCGAACATTTCTTAGATTATTTTTAAAATAATGTTTTTCATGAGAACCAAGTTAAAGAAATTGTCCATTAAATGACATGATGATCAAACGATTGATACCTGTCACAAATTCATTATAGATGACATCTACAGATACATCTGCTGAAGACATTACTAGTGATGTTAGAATTGATTAATAACGTTTGAAACTTAAAGTTAATTTTTTCTCATTAAGTGTCCAATCATTAATTCATTCAGCACTATTGCAAGGTACACGTTTCATGCCAAAAAACTAAGCAAAGCTTTAAACAATGCATTTAATTTGTTATACTATTAAATATTACAGTGGAATAATAAACTTCTTAACAGCTTTAATATACTGTGCATAACACTTCCAAAAAAAAAAAAACCAGAAAAAAAAACTTAATGAAAACCTAATGGGTGCATGATTTTAAAGCCTGTTGAATGAATAGCAATAGAGTTAATTTCCCTGATTTATGAGAGTGATTGAAGATTTCACAAGATATATTCGAAGGGAAAGGAATGAGAGTGATTAACTGTTTCATACACTTACTGAATGGTGGTCAGGATACAGATCTCAAATGTGATCAAGAACCTCCTTTGCTTATTTCAGAGTAATTTTTACTTAGAAATTCACAAAACAGAATTTTGCTTTTCAGTGACTGTAGTAAAGTCCTTTTCGTCCACAAGCATTACATGTTGCTACTACTCTCTGATCTTCAGGGGAGATCACTGTCAGAGTAAGATGTAACACATGGGTAAATACTCTTTGCAAGACTATATGGCACCGACAAGTTTGGTTCAGAGAGACTGTACAGCAGTTTTGACTTAAGAAAATATCAGTATGTCCATTTGTTGGTTCATGAATGACTTACAATTTAAAAACATGTCATACCCAACACACATGAAACCTAGTGAAAAAAAAAAAATTATAAAATAGCATTTAGGAAATTCCCCAGGTTTGGGACATACCGGTTCCTGTTACCTGAAACTACTAACATCCATAAGGATGTAACCACAATACATAATATACACGTATTTTTACTTTCAAACACTTTTTCTAGTTTTGAGTCACTCCATTTATAATGAAGATTTAAGAACATTGTATACATGAAATATACAGAGATATATTGCTGTATAAAGTTGGTTATATTTTAATTCCTTTCTGTTACATTATCCATTACATTATATATTGAGGATGAGCAGATTTTTACTCATAAATAATTTTCTCCAAAGCTCAAAGACTAATAGCAATGTTAATTTGAATAATACATTAGGTATTATATAATAAGTATAATAAAGAGCCAGTTTTTAATAGAATAAGTAAATGTATATAGGCAAAGATGTTAACCAGATGAGCTGCTTTATGCTATTAACAGTTGAATGTGATTTAGATTTTTAAGCAGTGGCCAAAGCAAAAAGCTACCATTCTATTAACGACAAAACATAGTATGCTCTTAACTGACTAATAATGATTAAAATGAAGATAATAAATTGAATGAAACATGGAGTGTTAAGACTTTACAGCATCCAATTTTCAATTTTGCTATTAAAAGAAGAGAAAAACTTATTTGATGTTTTTCGATGATACTTAATCCTTAGAGATGAAAGTTAAAAGGAACAGGTAAGAAAGCCAGATAAGACAGATTGAAGTTGTGGTTGTGGATGTTGTTAGACACTCCAGTTCTGCTTCCTTAAAGACTGTTTACAAAGTAAAGAAGAACAGAAAGGTAGAAATAAGTTCTTGAGTGGAAAAATGAAACAGCAGTAAGCCCACATGTACAACATAATATTTTTTATTTGGAAAGTAGATGGTAAAATTATCCCAAAGCACTTCTGTTCAGCATGGCTGAGATTTTGACACTGAGACACCTAAATTTATATTTATACTTGTGATATATGCATCTCCATCCCAACCAGTATTAGAGGAGATTGAGCTCACATGGTCAATGTATTCTAGGTAGCTTTTCAGTCTTCATCTACCAAGTATCAATGGTAGGGAGTATGTCTTGCTGAGGCTGCCCATCCTTTTCTTCTTTTTTCCGCAGTTTGGATATATTTTCTTCATAACAATGTGATCTGTTTCCCTTTCCAGATTCATTTATCAGATTCTCTGGAGAGTAATTGACATTTTCCATTCAATGGTGCCGTCTTTCCATTTTAAAATTTCCTGAATTTAAGTACTAATTTATGAAACAAGATGATCTGAATGTTTATTACCTTGAGCAAGTCTGAGACTCAACCTCCATATAATAGTAATGCTGGCTTGCAATATTTATAACAATAGCCCCGATCCTCTGTGCATCCTTTCTATCTAGCAATTAGACATATTTTTTATCATGTAAACACATACATTTTTAATATTTTATGTACATTTGCATTTTAAAAAAAGGAGCCAAAGAGAGCCAAATTAATTTGTGTCTAACTATACAACACTTCTGTATTTCCATTACTTTCAGTTTTGGATGCTGTCTTTATAAGCACTATTATCATGAAAATTCAAGGGGAATTACCATTGAATTTGAGGTCCATAAAATAATATTGCTGTTTGTGGATAACTGCTTTATTATCTTTAGAAACAAATGAACCACTCATTTTCTGTTGACAAATAAGCCACAAAAGGATTTTTTCAGTACACTCTAAGACAGATTTTGTTGCTAAGATATGAAGTCAGTGTTCTTGTTCTGCTTGACTTGTTTTGCATTGGCTGCATGACTTGTATGTGCAAGAAAAGGGCAAAAAGCTATTTATTAAATATAGTTCCCACTACAATAGCTGTTTATATTTTTTGAAAAGACCAGAAAATTTATAAGGACTGCATTTTTTGAACAATGTGAATTTTCTATGTCATAATTACCAAGCAGTGTCGAGGACAGAGAATAGCCAGTGAAAGGTGGCTGTGAGGTAGTTTTTAATGCCAGCTTTGGCAGTATCAATGCAATGAAGATGGAGATGGCTGTAGGGCTAGAGGGGACAGATTGAACTAGATAATGGAAGGGAGATTTAAGGAAGATGACTATGTGGACAACTGAAGCAACAAAAGAAACTCTGGGTTAAAAATAGACATTTGACCAAAAAAAATAATCCTTCCATCATCTCTGGAACACTTCCTTTGAAAGTTATTTCCTCTCAAGTGGAGAATGCTCTGTATCTGAATTGATGGCCAAAGCTTTAAAATAGAAAATCTGGTATCTTTGCCTTTCTTTACCTCATGGCTACTATTATCCAAGACAGTGTCTAGACATGGGTGGTTACTGCACCTTAAGTGGAGGCATTGCTAGAGAACAGTGTGGATTATCAGGAGATATCAAACAGCAGTAGAAATTATTCAGCCCACTAAAATAGCCACTATTTCAAAGAAGTGCTGCACAGAAGATTCAACCTGTTTCATCATACTCGTCTCAGGTGTATGATGAAAAGTCATTTATTTCCAGCTGTTCTGGTAATTGTTTTTTCATGCAGAGGTGATTCAGAGTTTCTCTTAGCCAGCTGTGTTGCACTGTCTCTGAATGGCTGTTGTGATGGGCTAAAAGACTGTTGTCAGAGGGACAGAATGATTGTTAAAGCTATACTGGGAATACGAAGACTTAGTCTCAACAAAGCCCTGTGAGTATTCACCAAGTGTGTATGTAAGGTTTACTGAGATGGTCTAAGACACCTTAGAGCTGTACTCACATGGCAGCAAGACTTCTGTAGCAGAGGTGGACTGTGTTAAAATAAAAACAGTGACAGTAGCTTAGGACTTTTGCATACAAGGAGATAGACTAGCTCAATAATTCCAGCAGCAAACTCAGCCATTTCAGTATATATGGAATTTGGCCTGTAGATTGAAGTAAAACAACAAGAACAAGGTAAGCTTGGAAAGGCAACTGAAACGTTAGGCCATGATCAACTGTAAATTTTTAAATCTGAATAAGGAGTCTACGGTTTTCTTCTCCCTGAGAGCCTCTAATCCTATTTTATCCATAAGAATAATTAAATTTTATACAATAGATTACAAATCCTACAAATATATAGTACTTTAAGACCATGTAGAGATGATGATTTAATTCTGTTTTACAGAAAAGGACACCACCTTCTCAGTCAACAGGACTACTTCCAGCAGTGGTCGTCTGCACCAAAGGATTATCAACCTTCAGCCTTGTTTGTTTTGGATAATGGAAAAGAGTCATGGCACAAGTGCTGTGTCTTAGCTGTATAATCTATATTTACAGTGCTAAACTTCGATATTTATTTTGCTGCTCATCTGCTGAACTTCCTTCCTGCCAGATACTATATTGAGGACAAAGTTCAATTTCAGAAAACTGACAAGTCCTCCATTTTTTTATTGATAAAATTATGAAAACTTTTAACTCATTTTAAGTCATAACATCTTACAACTTCGCACTTCTTGAATCCTTTTGCTTAAGTGCATTCTTTTCAAGTAACTATTTCATAGTTAACCTATACAAGGCTTTTTTTATCCTATGCAAAAAAGTGAGAGTATAATTCAGTATTGCATTATTGTGGTTTTTTTTTTTACTGCAAAAATCAGTGGCAGCTACACACCACCAACTATTATAGCAGCTTTGCTGATTCATTTCATTTGAGCTTCCACAAGGACAATGGTAATCTTTACTTACATAAAAAGAAAATAAGCAGTAATTTGAATTAATACTCTGGACTCTTTGCTTTTAGAAAGGCTTATAACCATCATCTTAGTCCATTGTTTTGCAGCTTCACATTGAAAAAAATCCCTCCCAACATCTCTTAAACATACAAGAGACTACAGATTAATTTAGTTTTGTATTTTTTTGAGGAAGAAAAGTATTCTTTCAAAGAATAGGACTACTTTTTTAGGCTTTTCGATGAAGTGAAATGAGAGATACTGTTCTGTGCTCAATGCTACATCAATGCTACAGCTCGAGATGCGTATTTCCTACATTTGCAACATTCACATTCCTTAAATTTTTTTTTTACTAATTTTATGCTTGCTCAGCAAATGAGAGATATAATATTTCTCTTTTTTTTGTCTCCTTACCATGGGATAAATCAGATAGCATTATTTGTGCCAGAAGGCCCATTAGGCACAGTAATATGTGTCTAATTTAGAAGGTTGCTGCCCACAGAGGCTGTGATTTCTCACTTCAACAGATCTCACTTCAATGGAAACAGCAGTGCCTTATTTAGTTTCTAATTTGAGAAACTGCTTGACATGTTGTGTCATACACTACCCAGATATTAAAGGAATCCTTTGACCTTCAAAAAGCAGATAATTATTCAAAATCATTCATTGTGTATCTTCAATGCTATGTCTATGACTAAGAAGCAAGGTATAGTTTTTTTCTCCACAGCTAGGATACTTAATGAATAACAATACATAGTGAGACTTCCAGATGTTTCAAAACTTTGAGACATCAATTAAGTTACATTTCTGAAGCATTTCTTTGTCTAGTCACTGATATAATGAACACACACTTTCCCTTCTTCTTTAGAGTTCAGATGTGTTGAGGAGAATATTAACACTGATCTCTATCACAACCTAAAAAAAATGCTTAAAGAACATTTATGCTGTCAGGTGTAAAAATGGATGCCTAAATTAACATTTTTTTTTCAGCTTTATTGATCATTTTTCCCTTATTCTCTTAAAAACAAACATTGAAGCAATTAAAAAACAACAAATAAACTGATAACAGATTCTCAACAGATGGGCTACACCTGAAGGAAATGTTTCTACTATGTGTTTAAAAGCAACACAGGTAAGTAAGATTAAATATTGAAGTGGTAATAAATTCTAGGGGTTTGCAGCTGTTTAAATTATTACTGTATATTAATAACTCCAAGTGGCTTCAGAGTTGATGAAAGAAATATTTTCTGTGATAAAGGAAGTTTTTTGCCAGGACTAAGATTTTTTTTTTTCCATTGGAATGAAATCTTGCGAATGTTGTATTTTTTTTTTTTTTAAAGTTTGGCCATCAAATTAAAAAAGTCTGAGAGAAGAATATAGCTTTGACTGACAAGTACTTGTCCATAAGTTCTAACAAACCATCACATAAAAGTGGTAAGAAGTCCTCTAAGCAAGTACAAACTAACAAGGTTTGTTATTATTTTGTCAACTATTTGGGACAAGCTTCCGGTAGATCAATGGGCATCAAAATTAATGAAGCACAGTATCTTAACAATTTCACTGCCATGATTGATTGACTTTTGTATCTAAAAACAACGGGTCTGTAAAAGACATATTTTCTAGGATGGAGCCCTTACAGGTTCTAATTTCCAGAGAGAGTTCTTCACAGGACAAGAAGGAGTGAACCGTCATCACTTTCCTCTCCATGGAAAAACTAAAATGTCTCTTCTTGCTGGCTACCTATTTTCACAAAACTTTTGAGAAACTGGCTGTCTATGGCTACTTTAGGCAACCTATAATCCACCGATGTCACAATAAAATTTGACCTAAATTGCAAATGACTCTTGTTTACCCAATTTCATCTACAACTTCAGTATCAAATCAAACTTAGTCAAACAAATGATAAAATATAATATTGCAAGAATCAGAGTTCTTTGTGGTAAGACAAGTGGGAATAGTATTTAAACAGTTTACAGATCAAAGGTGTTTCAGTTACTGTTAAAACTGTGAAAAACAATCCAGGTCAAGAGGGAGAGGTCAAGGCTGGATTTGGCTTTTTCTCGAAAGGAATCAAGTACGTTCTACACTGTATCAGAAAGTATTTTGGTTTTTATTTGGTTTTTTTTCTAAATATATTTTTTGGTTTTTTGAGTTTTTTTTAAATCTTTTTTCAGCAGCAAGTGAATGTATGGTGTGAACTATGGAATACAAAATTAAATAACTGTATGAAATTAAATAATTTCATTTAATTTCTAGAAATGACATTGGGAAAGGTGAAGGCAGGGCATTGGTTGGCTGAAAGTTGTTTGTGAAATTAAGTTCACTTTGTAATTGTACCCATTTATTTACTTAATTTTAAAAACATATATTTAACCACATCTACATTAGCAGACTTTATAATGTCATCAGGGACAATTTTTAAAGCAAAATAGTTTGTGTTGGAGCCCCCAAATTGCTCTGCTTGTGTTTTGGTGTATCTGTAGTTCGGAGTAGCCCTACCCTGATCCTCTGAGTAGAATGTCCATTAGTGACAAACTTCTTGAGTTCACCTCCTACTTTAGTTTAATCCAAAATAATTCCATTCAAATGTTCCATAGTGTGAACCAAAGCAGAGTCAATGGGGATAGTTGAAAGACTGACTTCAAAAATTTAGTTCCTGATAGTAAATCTTATATTTAGGTGTTACCCTAGATGTATCCTCTGGGAAAACATACATTGCAATCATGGTATATTTTGTTGCTCTGGTTTCTGGGAAGCTGTCAAAGAACATTTTTTGGAAAGGGATCTGAATAGAATTAGAAACAATAGAAAGAAACTTTAAGAGAAAATGTAAGGAAAAAAAACCCCAACCTTTATGACATCTCCATTTCTATTTAGTTGTCTACCTTATCTAGGGCTGACAATGACCAATTCTTGGAAAAGATAACTGAAGGAATAAGCAATGCATTGGCTAACTTCTCTACTCACTGTCTTGATGAGGATAAGCCTCTCTGTTGTTTATCTGTATAAGATTTGCTGTTTTGAATATTTCTTAAAAGTGGATTTTCTTTCTAAAATCCAATAACTTTTTTTCCCAGTTAACTTCTAGCAATAAAAACCTCCTGTTTTCCTTAAAGGCACTCTATTACTGATGAAAAGAAAATAATTTAAGTTTAGGTTTCAATTTTGTTGAATATGTCTTACAATGGTAAGCATAAGGGCTTCCTTCATTTCTCTTTTGTAACTGAACTATTTCTCCATTTGTCTTTTTTATAAGCAAAATTTGGATTTCATGAACATATGCAAACAAGCTTATGTGCTATTTGTTCAGCTATAATCTCTGAGAAGAAACATCACAATGAAATATGAATTTGAAGTTTCACATCCTTTCTACCAGAAAGAACAGCAGAACTGTAAGAAACAGTTAAAGATTGGTTTTCTAAGGTAGAACTTCAAAACAGAAAAATTATTTAAACTAAAACACCTTTTCTATGGAATCAGAGTAACTCAGATTCAGAAAAAAAAAACAAGACTTTTGGACCAAAATAAATAGATTTCTATTTTTTAAAAGTACACAATAATCTTTTATTCAAGAGTATGTCAATAAAAATGTGGGAATTCTGTATTTAAGATTTAAGAAGGTTAAGTAGCTTTATTGTATGGCTCTGTTTCAGGTATAAAAACCTTTTGAAATTCAAATCAAGAGCATTTAAAAAAAAAATAAAGTGTTGTTATCTTGTATAATTTGCTTTTAATGTTAAAATGCATTTATATACACAAATAAATGAATAAATGATAAATCAAAGAAATGTGTAGTTCTATTGTGTTAGTCATTCACAGTGGTAATAAGAAGTAACACCATACCTAATTTAATTAAACTAAATGTTTTTATCTTAATTTATCTAGCTATTGCAATTTAATCGCTGTTAAATGGGGATGCTAGTTTAATTAAATTTGATACTATTTAATGGTTTCAGTTATTGTTTCTATGAAAGATGTTGTTTTTCATGGGAAAAAAACCCCACAAAAACTTTTATGAGGTAAAGAAACCACTTACAACATTGCCTTAGGAACATTTCCTTCCAATTAAAGCATTCACAACACTATGAAAACATATTATTATGTTAAACAAAGGGTCGACTTGTTGCCTGCATTCAACCCCATCATACACACAGAGACAGAAAGAAAGAGAGAGAATCTGCAATATTTGGTTCTGAATTTACTCACAGGGAATCTTACCACTCTTTCACATTTCCAAGTGCTCCCCAAGTTACACCGTGAGGGTGCTGGGAAAGAATTAGGCTTTGTATGCTGCAGGAGTTTTCATCAAGACACAAAATAAAGAGAGATCACACAATTTTGACAGAGTTCAGGCCTAGAAACCTCCAGGTAAGTTGCTGATTCCAAAAGAGGAAAGTCTTGAATCCCAATATTTTTTCCCACAAAAAAAAAAAAAGCTTCATTGAGGTTGAGGGACTATTTGGGTCGTTAAATTGTTGATTCAGAAATTGATTTTATTAGAATTTTCTCAGGATAGGTAATTGGAGAATAAGTAAGAAAAGAAGAGAGAACTATGATGAAAATTCAGGCTTTGTCGGTTTTTTTTTTCATGATTTTCAGATATGTAAAGTTTCAGACAGTTTTGAACGAAACTGACTATGAAAGAAAATAAGCAAAAAATTTTCTGAAGAGCTAACTTTAAAAAAAAAAAAAGTACTCTTTAAAAATGTTTCAGATAGATGTAAGTACACACCAAAACAAACTCAAGATTAAAACCTTTTTTTTTTTTCTTTCTTTTTAGTGTTTGGAAAACAGAGATGTAAATTCCTCTCCTTTAGCTTTACTATAGGTTCCTCAAACTTTCAGCTTGCAAATAAAGGGTAGCTATTACTGCTTATAACCTCTCAACCCATTTTGAAATTCTTCCACTACTCCGACTCCAAGATGTACCAAAATTCTTTTTGCAGCTTCTAGGCTCTATCATCTGTTTCCTTTTTCTCTATCCTTGTCAGGTCAATGTACTTTAGATTGAATTTCCTTTAGATTCAATTTCCAAACCTCTGCAGAGTCATCAGTTCTTGATTATCCTCCCTTGCAGTGCTATTGAACATAAGCCTTGAATCCTTGTCTTATTACGAACTATGAGGATTCAAGAAATCACCCAACAGTGTAGCTATACTGTTATGCCAGAGGTTGTATAGCTCACCAAAAGCTTGTCTTTGATTATTGAGTTATCATAAACCTTATTTATGTTGTCTTTCACCTCAGGCTCAATAAGGATGGAGTTAAATGGTAATGATGACTGAAGCAACAGTAACCATGACCAGAGGCTGCTCTTACTGCAAATGCAGAAGGATGAGAATTGATTTGGTGGTATCTGTCTATCAGTATTTGTGCATAGGAAAAGGATCTGAGACAAGAAATTGACAGAAATCAAGATGTGATAAACATTGACAAGAGAGCACTGACAGTGAGTCAAGAGAAATGGAAGCTTTCTGCATAGGGTACTGGGAGACTTAAATGAGCAGAGAAGCTGCCTCTTGAAATCTGATGGTACTACTCTGAGAAACAGAAACTTTAGTTTGGCTGGTTTGCATTAGAACAATATCACTATCTGTTCAATTTTTTCACTGTAGTAAAAAAACCAACTTTCAAGGCCCTGAACATTACTTGACTGTTAAGTCAAATGGGAGAGCAATGCCACATAAAAGAAACTTACTCAGCACATTTAAACAGTATCTTATTCAGTAATGTAAGTATCTACCTTAAAACATTACCTCATGTTTTAGTTGAGCCATTATCTTTGATAAGTAGATTTTTAATCAAGGAAATAAGGCATAGTTAATTATGTGCATGGGTTGTGCTTTAAATTACACTTTATTAGCTGTGTTCATCACCTTCCATTCCACAAACCAGGTGTGACATGGCAGTTCTTTCTTTAACTACTGCTTGCAGAGATTACAGCCAGAACCAGACTTAATCCAATTAGCGAACAGTGTCCTCATGTGAAAAGTGAAAAACTGCTGACAGTTGCAATGGCAGCCATTAGTGCTCTTCAGTTAAGAGATTCACTAATTACAGAGCTTGACATCCTCCAAGGTACTGTGATAGCCTGAAGATACACTGCAAACAATAACTATTCAGAAAAGTAAACCAGCAGTCACTACAACAGATAAGGAAAAGTTACAAAGTTTGAAACAATTTTACCTGCAGATGTGGAATGACAAAATGTTTTCTTTAAAGAAGGAAAATTGGCAACTTTCTTTGACAGAGATCAGTTTCTATCAACTACCTAAAAAATGTAACAAATCAAATGCAATTTATTTCCATGAATATACAAGCGCATTTGCTTTGTTGGACAGAAATGTTTGCTCCAAGTATGACATAGCAGAAGCTGTTTTTCCTAGAACAGAGATCTAAAGTACAAGGTTTAGAATGTCTTTTTTAGGCCTCACAGCTTTATTAAACTTGTGAAAATCTGTTAGAGTAGATTGACTATTTTGATTTTTATGGGAATTTTTCCATGCTTAGCTACTCCAGCCTGTGACATTTATGAAAAGAGCACCTACACTGACTCTGGCAAAACCTACCAGCAGTATTTCATGCTCAGTGAACACTCTTTGTAACCTAAGTTTTGTCCAAGATACCCCATTTTACCAGTGTTCATCTACATTCTAGATATCTTACGCTTCATCTTTAGCTGTGACTGTTTCTGTGATGAAGAAATCCAAAGTTAAGTACTCCACTGTTCTGATGCATTTCACCATTTCTTCTCTGAAAATTGGAGACCTTCTGTGTATCATTTGTCAAACAAATAATGCATGAGTAACACAGAGCAACCTGGAAAACAGAAAGTTCCAGGAAGAATATATTTTTCAAGAAATGTCATGGCTCAGAACTGGGTAGGAACAACACCTTAGCTAAGAACAAGGTAAAAGAAAGGACCTTTGAAGTTTTTTGAGTGTCTTTTTTTTTCTAAGTAAAATAAAAACCTGAAATATATGAGACTAATATCTTCCTGTACCCTTATTAAGTTTTATCAGACTGATACAGCTGTACTCTGGTCTTTATTTGCACATTGAGAGAGATGAAACAGCATTTGAGATGTATAGAACTTACTTGAAAGCATGAAGAGACTGACAATACAAACGCCTCTGTTACCATAATATGAAATACAAATACCTCTGAAATAAAGAGGAAACAAATGTTAATGAGTCTAAAGCATATAGATATGCCCTTCTTGGAACTCATCAGCATGGTTTAGGTGTTTCATGGGCATATCCTCAAGTGATCCAGAGAATCACATAGAATTATTACCTAATCAAAATGCAAAATTCATTGATGTGTGATGTAATTAAGCAATGAAGTTCGAATGTGTTCATTAAGTTGGAATCGAAAATAGATACAACTTTAGGGTCAAGGTCCTTCAACAGCTAACTTTATCCTAAAGTCCAATCTGATAGAGATGTAATTATTAGTTTAGCAATTTAATAAAATCTCATGCAGTCTGAAAAGGTTAATCAGTTCTTCTTATTGGACTAAATACACATGAAAGTAATATAAGTTTTAGGAAATATTATGAAATCAGATACATGCAGCATTCTTGTCAGGAATTCTTCCAAAGGCCAGTCATTGGGAGACCAAGTGGATCTTTCTTTATGTATGCATTTCTTGTGACCTCGTATGTCGTTCTATGGCTACAGGACCCCACATGACTGCTTCATTATATTAACTCAAAATCAGAGTCATCTTATGTGATTTCCAGAATGAAAGTTAACTACGTTCAGGAAAAAGAGAGCATAAGTAGTCTGCCCTAAAATATACCACTTAGACACATCAAAGACTCTTCGAATTACTAGGAAGAAATCCATAAACTTGCTGATGATACATCCATTTCATAAACTTAGCAAATTTTTAAAAACATATGTGGTACGGTTGTGGGTGACCATGGTCTAATTGAAAAACAGAGTGGTCACTATCGAAGAGCTGAAGAGAGAGGCAACAGAAAGATTACATTCTGCGTAAATGTTGTATTTTGTCCAGACAAGTCTGGACTGTGAAGTTCAAATGCATAATCAATCTTTCAAGGCAATCAAAGGAACAGGGGAAAGAAGACAAATTCTTTATAAGAAATTCTCTAGTTTGTTTCTTTCCTAGCCTGTGGGCATACAGGCCAGCTTATTTGTTCATTAACATTTACATGGAAAGATCTTCTAGGAGAGCCTTCAGAAGCCTATAGCAGACATAGAGGTTTCTTTTCCTATCTATCCCATGACCTCTGCAAAGATCGTTTCAGGATTTTATTAATTCTGTTTTCACTATTTTCCTAAGAAAATTGCATTGAAATGATTAGCTATTTATAGCTAGTGACATCCACAACAACTTGTAAGAGAACTGGTCTAGAATATACTAATAATACTGTGACACAATTTGTACCAGTTCAACCCTGTTCGGTAAATGAGGACCAGACTACTGTCCATTCTGTCATTCTCCAGGACTCCTTGGGGCTGGAGTAAAGAATGTAAAAAAAGTAATCAGCATATATCACATGCTTCCTCTTTACTTGAGCCTGCTTCAGATCACTGTACATGCAAGTAATGGGAACTGAGGTTTTTATTCACTTTTATGGCCACATAGACTCAGCAGGTCTTGAGCACATAGGCATTTAGAACTGCAGAAGGGAATTAGTTAGAATTGATGTTTACAAAAACTCTGCTAGGTACATTTTGAGCTCTTAGGTAGAAGTCTCAAAGTCCAAATTAGGAAGTAACCTTCCTATTATCAGATATCAAATATTAGAATAATAAAATAACAATGTAATATGCTGTATGCTGTTGTTACTTTATAGTTCTTTACATAAATTTGATATTTTAAAGATTCATTTCAAACAGTGATTATAGCAAGTTCTTCATTATCAGCTGTTCCTCTCCTCATTGTTAGTACTGTTTTCTATCTTGTTCACTAACTGTGAATTATTTAAGATCTTTCCTGTTATCCTAAAGTATAGGTTTATCACAGTGATTTTCCATTGTCAGCTGAGACCAAAAGGCTTTACTGCAACACAAATATTTCACTGTTACCACAAATAGCAGGAAATTAATATTGTTCAAAGTTCTAAGGACTTATTGAGAAATGATGTACATCAAAATAAGAAGGAAAAAATAAATCTAGCTGGGTTTAAAACGATTTATTAAAACATTCCTTATTGTATTCAGATCAAACCATTCATTTACAATTTAACAATTTTAATGAGAAAAGTGATAGTTAAAGAGGTAAACAGCGAGGCTTGGAGATTTGGGGACTATTATTACTTAACATAAATCCTCAGTGATTTAATTTTGAAGATTTCTGTGATGTTTTCTTTCACAGCAACCACATTGTGTTGCACAAAATGCTTTTACTCTGTGCAGATATTAGGTAGAAATTTAATTTTTGTTTTAAACTGAAGAACTGAGGCATACAGTGAACGAAATCAGCCTTTCCAGGAAGTTTATGTGTTATGTATGGGTACTTTTGTAAATAAATTAGTGTTTCAGAAACACTATATCATCAAAATGAATGCTCCAAACTAAGTTCAGTTCCATGAATGAGTTTTTTATCTTTATAATGAATCAGGACCCATATCAAGTATAAGCCAAAAATTAACACAGAGTTGCTGCTGGATTGGTTTGATATCTTACAGGAGATAGATGCCATAAAAGAAAGAACAGTATCATCAAATAAACCTGTGTTAACTGTCTTTTATTAAATACCTGACCAAGGCTTTGGATTCACAGGGCAACCATCCAATTGCTGAGAAAGTGAAACAACCAGAAGTGATCAACCAAGACACTCTGGGTGGATCAGACTGTCAGTTTCTTGACTTTCTGCAGCACTTTGTATGTTTCAAGTGAAGTCACTAATAACAAAGGAGAAATAATTCCTCTCTTTCGGAGGTCCTTTTTACATAGGAAATCTTAATCACCTTGTGATTGGCCTACTTGTTTTACTACTATGGAAAATAAACCACATAAAAATCACTTCTTCCTGTATTTGAGATTTTAGTAGCAGGCTTTTATTAACAAAAAAAAGTGAATAAAAAAATCAGAATAAACAACTCTGGGCTATTTATGGACATGCTAAGCCCTTAGCAGAACTGGTATCGGCTTAAATGTCACTTTTATAGTACAATGTTATATTCAGTGTTCTAGCTGACTTCTTCACATGGGAGCCAGAATGCTGTTGTAAAAAATTTATGGATAGAAAAAAACATTCACTTAAACCTATGAGCAGACTTGTGGTAATTTTCTTGCATTTAACATCAATAGTATTTAATAGATCTTTAAGATTTAGAGCCCTACTTAGAAGCAATTTACAAGACTGAAGCACTAATGCCCATGAAATAAAGCTGCTTGTCAGATTAGATTCAAATTAGAAGAAGTTTAATTAATATATATTATTTTTTCTGGTTTTGACTTTTGTCTGTAGTACGAGACTTGTCAGGGAAATGCTCAGGCAAGAAGTTAACATTTCTTTATCTCTTTAAGTCACAGAGACTTGTAAAGCAGAAGTTCATATTGTTTTCATAACTCTTCTCTGGCAAAATTCTGCAGTGAAAGGATGTAGAAGATACATCTTTTTTTCAACAAGTCATCTGACTTGTTTGTCATTTGCAAGAATCCTACAGTACCAGTATGGCAGTTTATTTAATGACTTTAAAATTGATGCAATTTATTTTGGTTCTTTACACATTTGCAACTTCATTAAAGAGTCAAATGGGCCTCATTTTTGTAAAGTCCATGTTATAAGAATAGCTAAACTTCGAAAATATTTTTTGCAGTTAACTAAAAAGTTTCCTTCTACATCAAAGGCAAACACCTCTTACTGCCTTACCTAACAAAGTTTTCAGTGTTCTAGTCTTCTCATATTTTCATTTATTTACTCCATCATATTTGATGACTCTTCCATTTAGTCTACTGTATATGAATATGAAAAGACTAGGGCAAACTCTCTACAACAGAAAAGTGGGCTAAATAGCTGGGTGACAGAAGATGGTATCTTCTCATATATTAGTTCTTCCCTACTTCTAGATAAGTGTTGCAAGCTACCAGCTTTTTATCCCTTTTATGAAATGTGTGTTTGAAATTATTACTTCAGTTTTCTCTCTGTGATCTTTTAAATAAAAAGAAGTGCTTATACAGCTTCATGGAGCACTTAATCAGGGTACATTAACCAGTAGAAAAGATGTGCTATCTGTCAAAATTCCTTTTGAAAACCTCATTTGACTGAGTCAAGAAGGATTTAATGATTAATTATGACTGGAAAACCACTTTGATTGGTTTCACTTACTATTAGAACAATTCAAGTATTCGTATGTATCTTCTTCCAATCTTTTTAGATATCTTCTATACAGATATTCAGTCACAAATAAATCAAATCACATTATATTCAGAAATAGTAATTTTTCTATTAACAAATTTTGAGTCAATAGTAAAGATTAGTTTACACCGAGCTCTCATTCAGATTTTTAAACATTACTTTGGAGATGGAAGTGGAAGTCACCCTTAAAGGAAACTCAGTGGTACTATTGAAACTAAGACCAAAAAAATAGAAACTTTTTGAAGAACTGTTTAATGACAAGTGAAATTTGTGCTTAATTTTCAAATGTTTCATGGAAAAAGATCATCTCCAAAACCTACAATTCACTTTCAATTAGACATTGCTGTCCAATAACAAAGTACAGTAACAATTATATAAGTTCTTCATCCAGCTATTTGTTTTCCCTCTCTTTAAACAAGTTTGCCACTGTATTTTCCAGCCAAGGATTCAGAGCAGCTGTGACACTGGTATAAAGCAGCAGAATTGACAGCAAAAATCTATTGGCACAACACCTTCCCTGCTAAGTAACAACTAATTTTCCTTCTGACCCTTCCTTCATTCATTCCTTTTTTTCTTTAAAAAGATACTTTTTAGCAAATCATCTTTATTTCCCACTATGCTACAAAAAGAATTTCAGAATTTCAGGAACTGTTTCCTAGTCTACTTTAAAAAGGCACAATGCTTAACACATTTTTGAAATTTCCACAAGGACAATACCGTCAATCCCATAAAAACAGAGTAGTGACTCACACAAACTTAATGATTGTTTAATTTTTAAGAAATGTGACTGACTTCCATTAAGAGCATGAAGCTTTCAGTTTCAAGTAAAAAAAACATTCAAATCAATATTGCAAAGAACTTCCATTTAAGCCTATAATCAATGTTTGACAATGCTGAATGAGCTTCAATTATTAATAATGGATGTGGTTACTTGTGTCTGCTTTTTCAGTACTATAAATGATTGCTCTTGTCAAGCGTATGCAGAAACATCCCAGCTCTGACCATAAGAAAAAGAGAAAAATCAAAATTATGATCAAATAATGTTTACTAGACACACATGGCCTTGTCTGGGCTCTAAACTTTTATCTAAACCCATATGTCTTCTGTTAAATCTGAACATTGCAGTTACTGAATACATGTACCACAGCAGAGAAGTAAATCTTGCTGTAACATATGAACAGATCACAAAAAGAAATACCAGGCTCCCGATAAAGCTATAAAGCAGCATGACTTCATTTGCCTCAATGACTACATCTACATGGAAGGGGAGTGTCTGCATCCTGATTTTCAGCCTATTTATTTCTTTATTTTGCCATGACACCAGGAATTTTCAATCTGATCTCTGAATATACTTCAGAGTGTTTAAAAGATAAAAATCTAACACAGATTTTTAGTTTTAAAATGCAGACTAGCCTAGCCCAACTTCCAGTTTTGCCTTCCGGACAGTTTGTCCAAACATTTTGCCTGTAATTTCTCTTTTCCTTTTGCCTTCAACTTAGTCTCAAATTCTGGTTTCCAACACTGTTGTAATATGCTCATCTTCTGATCTTTCTTTGTCTCCAAAAAAAAAAAAAAGAGGGTGGATTTAAATTCTTTCTATAATGACTCTAAGATCAAAAATATTGCTAAGGAATAGGAAATATGAAGTCAATTCCCATGTTTCACAAAGGCACTTAAACCCACTAGCAGTTTCATCCTGACAGAAAACCAGTGTTGCTTCTTTTATTGAAGTATAACAGAGCCATAGTTGTGGACTCATAAGAGTAACAAACATTATAGAAAGAGTCAGCTGTCCAGTTCACATAATACTGAGCTTCTACAGTGCTTATAGGTTTTAAATTAGAATTATAGACATGCAAATGGCCACAAACCAAACAACTAGTTGTTCCCTAGTTGATCTGAGACTCTCATTCATTTGTTATCTTAAACAACTGGGAAATACTGAGAAACATGATCAGTATATAGCTAAAAAAATTCTGATGATCTAAGCTGCTTTTTGTTGTTGTTTTTTTGTAATTAACGTTTTGTTTTGTGGTTCCTCTTGATAACATTGTGTGAAGATGTTATGCTTATCTTTTATACAATATACCCAGATTTCAGAGGTTTTTTTAGTGTTCACTTTCCCATTCCTGTTGATGAATACTTTTTTCAATTAATTTATGCAAAGTAATTAGTGTGTTTAATCATACTGCATCAGATTTTTTTTTCTCTAGAAAATGAAGACTTCTGTGCCCTAAAGAAATATACTTATTTTTACTAAGCTTCCGTAGTTCTAGATTTTGCTTTTTAAAATGTTTTGATTGGTCTTTCACAGTTTTTTGTGGCTTGGATGAGTGGACAGTGATGGGGATCAAGAGCTGAATGACAGAGCCCAGAGAGTGGAGAGCAATGGCAAAGAACTGAGTTGGAGGCCTGTGGCCACTGGCACTCCACAGGAATCGATTCTGAGGCCAGTCTTGTTCAACATCTTCAACAAGGACCTGGATGAGGGGACAAAGTGTACTCTCAGCAAGTTCACTGATAACATCAAACTGGGAGGACTGGCTGATTCCCCAGAGTGCTGTGCCCTTTCAGTGGGATCTTGACTGGCTTGAGAGTTGGGCAGAGAGGAACCTCATGAGGATCGACAAGGACAAGTGCAGAGTCCTGAATCCGGGAAGGAACAATGCCATGCACCAGTACAGACTAGGGGTCGAACTGCTGGAGAGTAGCTCTGCAGAGAGAGATCTGGGAGTTTTGATTGATAATAAGCTAAATATGATCCAACAATGTGCCCTCGTTGCCAAGAAAGCCAATGGCATCCAGGGAAGCATCAAGAAGAATGTGGCCAGCAGGTCAAGGGAGGGTCTCCTCACCTTCTACTCTGCCCTGGTGAGACCTCATCTGGAGTCCTGTGTCCAGTTTTGAATTCCCCAGCTCAAGAGGGACAGAGAACTTCTGGTGAGAGTTCAGCGCAGGGCCATCAAGATGATCAGGGGACTAGAACATCTTTCATACAAGGAAAGGCTGCAGGAACTGCAGCCAGAAAAGACTGAAGGGAGATCTTATTAATATTTACAAATATCTAAATAGTGGGTGTCAGGAGGTTAGGACATCCCTTTTTTCTATTGTAACTAACAACACGACAAGGGGTAATGGGATGAAGCTGGAACACAAAAAGTTCCAATTAAATATAAGAAAAAACTATTTCACTGTGAGAGTGAGGGAGCCCTGGCACAGGCTGCCCAGAGTAGTTGTGGAGTCTCCTTCCTTGGAGGTCTTCAAGACCGGCCTGGACGTGTTCCTATGCAACCTGATCTAGGTGAACCTGCTTCTGCAGGAGGAATTGGACTAGATGATCTCTAAAGGTCTCCTCCAACCCACCATTCTATGATTCTATGATAGTATTCTCTTTCTATATAGCTGTTATATCTTACTATGCTTGTTACATTGCAGTAAAGTGCTATTCTTGCATTGTTGAACTTCCTCAGATTTCATCTATTTCTTGAACATTTTTGTCATGCTTCTGATGTCTTTCACTTAATCTATCTGTTTTCTAAGAATTCTGCCTTTGACTTCCTGCTCCCAGGACATAGATAATTTTTTTCTGAAAATATCCTCAGACATCAATATGTATTCATTACTGTGTCTTGCTGATGTCATGGATTTGGAGTAGAACTGACTGGTTTTTATTATTGTATTTGTTAACATAGTTTAAGGTTTAAATTCTATACTCTCAAAAATATCCTTCCTGATATACACACTTTCCTTTGATCTGAAACACTCCTTGCAGAAATAATAAACTATTTTCATCAAGACTGTCAATGAAATAATTGTTTTAGGGAGTTGGCTTGTTGAGCTGCTTTCTGCTGTTTTGCAGGAGAATATAAAACTAGATTCTTTATTAACACAGAAATAATTCAAGATGGATTTATGTTTTTTTTCCCTGAGGTGCTTTGATAATAATGACCTCTTTTGCTAATAAACTTTCAATGAGAAGCCTATGGCTTGCTAACACAGTTGCACCTACACTTTATGAGGTCATAAATTGGGAAAAAAAGTGCAGGATTATTGTTCCACGTTACTTCAATATTGATGAGATCTGGAATAGCAGAGAATAGCTCATTTTCCTCTGTCAGAATTGCTTTTGTGGTGGTTTCTGTTCTGCTGTCTGGGAAGATATTCTATCTTTCATTTGACCAGTCACATATACAGACCATTTCTTGTCCAATATCCCCAACAACATGCTTAAAATTTGATATTCCAGTCACTCTATTCAGATACGTTTGCTCTTTTTCCTTGATAGTTGTATTATAGAGAGGGCTATGATAGTAACTACTACTAATACACTATGTATGGCCAGTCTTGGTGGTAGAAAGTGTCTTATTCATACTTGATTTTCATATGTGAACGTTCAACAGAAAAAAAATCTGACGTTATTCTTCACAATAGAAACACTTCTCCATGCAGGAATTTTGTAAGCATGGGATAAATGCTTCACTCAACTGTCTTCAAATACATATATGTAAGCATAATCATATCCTGCTGTCACTGTGCCAAAGAGTTTGAGTAAGAAAACATAGTTCTTTTTAGAGACTAATCTCTTTTTCTTCCTAGCTCTAGTTGTATCTTACTTAGGATTCAGAAAAGCTTAATTCTATACGTACTTTTTTTTTTTTTTAAAAGGCAAGGACAAAAAAAGAAATCAAAGTAAAAATGATTCCCTAATTCATTTAATTATATTACACTAAAAAGAGGAAAGCATAATCAATGCTTTAGGAGTAAGAGTTATTTCACTGCATTACTTGTCCAACTTGATGAAGTACCAAACCTAGGCTGCATTTGTCTACACAGTGAAATGAAATATTTTTGTTGTGTTTAAGGAATAAGTCTACCATCGTGCAGAAGATCAGTTTTCAATGAAATCTGAGTAATCTATATTTATTTACTGGGGCATTCACCTACTTAAGCTTAGCTTAGAATAAAACATAATCAAGATAAAGCACCAGTGAATTTATCCAGGAGATAGCCATCTCAAAGCAATCTTTGCCTGCTACATTGACCTTTGTAGAGAATACAATTAGTCCTCTAACATAACCAAGTATTTAAAACTCACAGTTTTCCCTGAAGTATACGTTCTATGATACATATAAACATGCATCTGAACTAACAATGCTTTCGTAAGGTTTCCATACCTTTGGGGAGAGTCTTCCTTGTTGCAAAGTAGATTGAACAGTATGTCAGCTCACAACAGACATGATGAATGTCTGTGTAAGTTTTAAAGATTGCACTGGTGGAAAGAGAACTCTATTTTATGCACAAAGAATCTCTTTGAATCTGTATTTCATTAATCAGTGCTGTCAAAAACATTTTATGATTTTGAGTACGTCAATTTTGAGTATTTTAACTTGGCCTCACATTCAGAAGACAGAGGCTTCCTTTTTTCCAAAACTCAGCCCTTCCTGAGGAACCCTGGGAATCAAAAGTATTAGGAATATGAAGTATCTTCTTCCAAATTTATCTGCTTAAAAGCTAAGTTATCTAGTTTGAAGCAGTCATCCAGCTCCCTCTGTAGCTGTCAGGAAGAGATAAATGCAAGCTAAAGCAATGATATGAAAACTGGAAAAATACAAAATCTAATTAATATAGCTGTACAAGTGGCATAAGAAAGAACTTGAGACTGTTATTGCTGAAGTGGCAGAAAATAGACTAAAAAGCAAGATGTCTTTAGACCATCAAAGATCTGAAAAAGTCTACTCAGATATCTGTACTGTAGTATTTTAAGTAGGAACATGCACAGAATCAGTAATGTACATACATGTTCTTTAATGAAATAGTGTAAACAAAATATATTGTGCTACTAATTGCTAATGTTAGTATGTACATGGATAAAGACATATTAACAAATTAAAAGTACATCTAGATTGATAATAGGACAACATACGCTATAATAGAAGTGAATTATTACAGTGAATTTCTGGGAACATGAAGAACCGAGAGAATCCTTTTTCCCCAGGGACTTGAGTGTGATCAGGGAGAGAAAACATGGGGATCAGCAGATGACAGATTAAGAAGAAAATAGCCAATCATAAACACCTTAGAAAGCTTGTTCATCTAAAATGGATGGGAAATTTACTCTTTGTAAGTGGTGATCTTCTGCTGATTACAGACCAAATCTAACTGAATTGCTTGATTTAGAATCTTTTGGGAAGTTCAATTGTATCCTATTCCAAGTGCAATGGAATGAACTTTTGATACTGGCAGAATTTGCATTAATGTCAGCAGAGCTGTGACATTAACCATACGGTAGAAGAAACTGCTTTAAAACTGAAATCAACATTTAAGTCTGACACTCACATCTCTAATGATTAGAATTAGTGCTGCAGGACAAATACCTGGATGTTCAGTCACGAGTCATCTACAAATAGCGGTGGATATGCAGGAACAAATTTCACTTTGACGAAAACTAGAGACTCTCTTGATATTTTGGTCATATGCACTGTACTATATGGAACTTACACTAGAGGTAAATTCATTATTCAGTCTTTCAGTGACTATCGCATAAAATCAAAAGAGAAGGAAGGAAAAAGAATATTATAATTTCCCTTCTGGGAATATTAGACATTTAACAGAAATCACATATTTATCAAATAGACAATAATGTGACCTTTTACATTATGAAGGAATTCTTTCTGACTTTCACATGCTTGTTTAACTAGCGTATTTCCTTAATTACCTTTCAGTTCACTAACACTTCAATCATCTGAAAGCTGGTCCATCTGTTCTTCCCTGTGTTACTTGTGAGATGAAGTGGAATAATTCTTTTCAAATAGAACTGCAGTGTAAATCATTTGTTGGGCTTCTAGTGGACTTGAAGGTCGAATTTAAAAATCTCTGAAGAAATTTAAATGAAATGAAAATGAGTTCTTATCATTATTTGAATATTTGGTGCAATTTCAAGACTTAATTAAAAAATAAAATTATAATAAAAAAGCGCTCACCATTACTAGGACTTTTTATGCAGTGTCTGTCTTTCACTTCTTATATTTAATGAATGCAGACTATACAGACTCTCAGTTGTTAATGCAGAAAAAAAAGAACAGTGCAGTTCCATAGCATGGAAAAACTGAATATAGTTTGATGTACAAACTAACAGCAAAATCAATGGTTGTGTTGCCAGGACAATTTATTTTAAAGGGTATAACATAAGCTGTGAAATAAATTGGTTTGTGTCCCAGCTTTTGATATGTCCCTTAATTTTAAACAAAAGACAAGGAATGAAGTTAACAAACACTATTACTCTTGCATTTTCATTAGTTTCCTTAAAAAAGAGGCATCATAGAAACAGTTCTTTACTGTGTCACTCCTGTTTTAGAATGGCGCATTCTCTTACAGCAAGTAGACTTATTCAGTGGTGAAATACTAGTGAATGATGCATTTTCAGTGATATCTAATTTATTTACCTCTGGACAGTTCACAAAACAGACAAGCTCCAGCACATGCCATAAATGAGTGTCATTCCTGCAGGGTTTGTCTATTGTGTGAATTCAACTTCTCCATTGAAGCCTATTTGTGAGGAACTGAGGGAAACAAACTGAAAAACTTTCCCTTCAATACTAACATGAAAAAATACAGTTTTGTAAATAATTAAAAAAAATATATTGATGTGGTGGTATGATTTATATACTTGACTTTACAACTGTTAGGTGGTGCAGGGATGGGCCATTGGCTCTCTTACAGGAGAGTTTGGTTTGGAGGGAGTTCCTGTTCCTCTATAGTGTTTATCTAAGAATCTCAGTGACTAGTTCAGATTTAGAAACATATTTTATATGTACAGCTAGGTGATATGCAGCCCACTTGAAAACATTGCATTTATATATAGCACTCATTTTACTAGTATTCATTTTACTTTCTAACTACAAAGAGGAAATAATGTGAAATGAATCCTATAAGGTTAGATGATTAAAGGTTCATCCTCATAAACTTAAAAGATCACAAACCAGGATCGTGAGCGGTGAACCCTCAATACCTCAGTCAGAAGAAGAAACCACTGCCACTGCTCTGGCCTTGAGACTGTCTCAAGGACCGTCCAGCCCACAAGATAAGGATCACCTAGCAGCGGAAGTCAATTGCAAGGCTGTCTGAATCACTCCCTGGACAGCAGACATTAATGGAAGCTACATGATTTGCTGTGTGAAGTGAAGAAGAGCATTTCAGAATTGCAGAGTATGTGTTAGGAGATATTTAGATATAAAAAAGGCATGATCAATATGTTTTTGGGAGGAGCAAGTGTTATTGATGTTCACACTAATATCTGACTCCCAAGCTAGGTGTTGTTATCACTTTACTAATGCGCACTTTACCATGATAGTATGTCACAATCATCTTGATTGTTTCACTCCTTAACAGGGACTATTGTGAAAATCTCCAAACAAATAGATTTGTCCTATGATGTCTCCCACTTTTCGATAGGTCCAAGTGGGGAATAATGGCTGTTCTGTCATCTCTCTGCCCTCTCAAGTATTTCAGCTCATTATGGATGACTCCATCCACAGAAATGTCAGATACAGCAGACGTGGGGCTTTTTTTGCATGAATCAGATCTTTAAATTCATCTGGAGTCTGATGATCTGAGTCAGAGTTGGTAAAGTTACATTCAGCTTGAGTGAGGGTGAAGGGGGAAAAATATTTTCAGCATTAATCTATCACTTAGACTTTGTAGAATTTCACACAGAACTCACACACAAATAGCATCTACTTCTTTACAGAATGTCTTTTGTGTTGTGTTGCTAGACTTTTTTTTTTTATGGTTACTTAATGTGGTGTGAATATGATGACCATTCCCTGCAGCATTGCAACCGTTTTAAACAGAGGTTAAATTTTAAGCCCTGAGCTACTTTGAAGTGTCCTTTCAAGTGACAACAGCATGAAACACTAGTGAAGGAAAGCAAAAGAGCCCAAGGTAAAGGTTGCTACCTTTCTAAAACTTGAACAAAAAAACAGGAATTCACAGAGCTGAAGTTTGGCTTTTTAATTCCACCAGGGAGCAAGTTCACAACTTTCCAACCTTTCACTTGTCTTTGCAACTCTTCAGACACTTCACACTGCCAGAACTGTCACATGGACAATCTGAGAAGTTTGAGAATTAGAGAAAGGGAAAGAGAAGTTTTTAGTTAGGAGACAGATGTAGCCTTTGACCTGAGCAGTTACCAAAGAAAACTTGAGGTTGCTCTGATTAGGAGTAACCAATAATGGAGTTTTTGCTTCCCTACAAAGAATTCAGGAGCATTCTCTGAGCACAGTGGGAATCATGCAGTAGAAGCATAGATTAAGGGCTTTGAGCAGACATCCTCAGAAAATATTTGCTTTATAAACTGTCTGGCTCGCAGTGTCATAGCTGAGAATTTATCTGTGGAAGCTTCAAAAATATTTGTAGAATGCACAACAATTTCTTAAATATCCTACAATCCACTAGAAAATATTAATCGGTCAAAAGGAAAACCAAACCAAAAAGACAAAAACATGCTCATTTAGAGAAAATTCTATTTAGAAACTAAAAAATGAGAGTTGATTTCAATCCTTTTATCTTTATATACTGGAACACTGAATTGGTTTATCATTCCTATCTTTGGACTGCCTGTAAAATCAAAGCAGAAATAAAGTATGACATTTATACTGTCTTTTTGAGTTACACTAGGGTACTCACAGGCCCTTGTACCGTCTGTCGTAGGAGCAGGATGGCTTCTGCCTGCTCTGTTGGAGGCTACAGGAGGTTAGCTTCATTTAAAGTAGATCAGTCACCTCACATCAAATCTTCACCACAATGTGAGCACTTAGGCTTAATTTGGTACATACTTGCCTGTATGCTGCATATGCAATATTTTCTAATCTGCACTACTCATGCGACTACAGCACAACTTCATTTCATCCCCCGACCATGACATTGCCTTGTCACATCCTATTAGACATCTAGACAGATTATGATTAGAGTAGGTGCTGAATGCAGAGCAACTCAGTGTGAACGTTTCACCATGCTGGAGGTTCTGGCGTGTGGAACACGTGATACATGATGCCAGGGTTCTCTTCAGAAGGTTTCATATGAGGGAGAGTTTCAGATACTCCAGAGAGATCCCAGGACCAAACTTGTGTGCATGTAATGTAGGTGATGATGGGAACAGGCAACATGGAACAATTAAAAATGAAATGTGACATAGTAAATACCTGTAAACTTTTGTGACATAGAAGTAAGATTTTGGACTGAACACACTGTCTCCTGGCTGTGAAGTCCAAAGGAGGTATTTATGTAACAGTTTTTGGTGATATTACTTTAGCAATTATGAGGAAGTAATATCTTGTCTCCGGAATAAGTAGTCTTTTTTTTTTTTCCTGTCACGTCATAAAATCTTGGTTTTACATTTTTATTTGGATTTCTTTTTAAATAAATAATTTCTACATCCAAATTAGATCAACATTTTTAAACAGTAAATTTAGTATACCATCATTTGTCATCTATAAACCAGAAGAATTCTGAAAATGATAGATACTAGGTACATAAACTAATATTGTCAGAAGAATTCCTGAGGCTTATCTTCTGAAACACAGAAGAAATAGTTATCATATCTCATGTAGAGGCTTTGTGCTTCTGTGAAGCTGTGAAGATGTCCTCAGCTAGTGTATAACATTTTAGTTATAGCTAAAATGCCTCCCGATGACGCAAAATCAGTTTCTTTCTACAGACTTCAAAATAATACCAACAAAATCAGAAAGGGCCAGAGAATGATACTGTCTTTTAACAAATTAGTTTACTCTGCCTTTGTTGCCTATATTTAAGTTGGTATCTAATCCATTTCTAAATGCTACGTCTGCTTGTTAAAGTTCTACATCAGTTTCAATGCCAGCTCAACTGAGTCTTGCTTAGTCTTATATGCTGCATAACAATACATTACTACAGGTACATAAATTGATGGGACATCTCTGAGGGACATCTCTGAGGAACCTCTCAGATCAGAAACCAACTCAGGATGTCTTTCAGTTCATGCAGTTTTCAGCTTCTCTAGTTTTCATTCACATAATTTTGCCAATCAAGTTTATTCTTTAGAGACAGAACATGCAAAATATAACATTAATTCACTGCCAAACGGAAAGATTTACAAAATGATTGATGAAGAATTGATGAAGTAAGTATATTCACATTGAGGAAAATGATCCCATAGCACAGGACTGTTGATGAGGAATTTAAAGATCCTACTAAATGCTGAACAGTTCATGTTACCAGTGCAGTTGCAAAGGCATGCCCAAGTAAAATATCTATCTCAGATAGCAGAATTGCTTTTATAACCCACTGTTGCTTTGGCAATCATGGACCAATGATATGATCTTGTATGTGAGGAGATGGAACTGCATATTCTTATACTGAAAAAAAACCTCTCTCAGATGACTTTACCTCATCTCTATTTTGCTGAAACAAATAGCTGTCTGTGGAGAATTCAGATAGTGCACTGTTGAAAGCCCTGTGGCTAGGAGAACAGTAATAGTTTTGTCTAGAGTAAAGAATTTGTATGGTATGTAATAAAAAAGACACAGAATCCAACACTGAACAAGAGAAAAAGAATTTATTGAATAGCTATTCATTATCTGAATGCTATCCTAGTTAGCTCATTGAATGAGCTATAAAATCTATAGGAAAAAAACAACTTTTGACTGTATAATCAGGAATATCTTAATTCTGTCAGTCTTAAGCCTGTGTTTCCAGAGCTTCTAATATAAGATTTGTGAGCTTCATAATGTTCTTTTTAAACTTACTTTTATATTATATATAAAATGTAGGATGGTAGATGATGGTGTCATTGCCTAATAATCACTTGACAAAGTGAACACAATAAAGGATATCTCTAAATATTTTATTATTCCTTAATAATATAAGTACAGTGTATAAACTTGACCATCATATTGATTTTCTGTAATTTAATATTTCAATTAATAATGAATGTGGCAGGTTTAAAAGATTAATGCATTAATACAACACAAAATATTACTGCATTGGCCCACCTGACCAGCACATTCCACCATTTATAATAAAGGTTAAATCTAGTAAATGGATACGTACACTTTATACTTTTGTGTAACATATAGAAATTACAACACAATTCCATTTTTCCATGTCAGAGAGGAATGAGTAGTATTGTCTAAATACTTTATAGCTTAATTGAACCCTTGTATTATATTTTTTTTAATAATTTCTGTGTTAGCAGATTCAGAATCAATTATGAACATTCGTTCTGATGTGATCTTTTTAGCATAGAATTTTATGATATGATATATTTTATGATAGCAGGATCTATCCATTATATATTTAAAATTTAATTCCATACCCACACAATGGATATATGATGGAATTTAAAAAAATTCCAGTCAACTTGAAACATGCAACTTGAACATTATGAGACACTCTGTTTAAAGATCAGTTGCCAAATAAATAAATAAAAATATAATCCATTAGCAGTATTCAATTTTGTCCTGAGTGTTGCATTTTATGGTTACAGGTATCCCTGTTTTGCTTACTTTTGAAAATCAGATCATCATTTTTGCTAATAGTAGTATTAAGCATGTATTAAAATGTCTGATGAAGAGAAATGGCCTCCTAATTTGCACTTGGACTTTTTCAGGGACAGATCACATGTGACTTCACAAACAATTTCTTCTTAAGGCCTGAACTCTTCTCTTCTCTTCTCTTCTCTTCTCTTCTCTTCTCTTCTCTTCTCTTCTCTTCTCTTCTCTTCTCTTCTCTTCTCTTCTCTTCTCTTCTCTTCTCTTTTTTCCCTCTTTGAAATGAAATTCTTTATTTCTTAAAGTGATCCTGTCAGGCACCTATTTCAGCAATCAACATGAATTCTACCTATTCACGTTGATAAGATCAGCCAATGAAAGAAATAGTAGTGTAATAAATTTAAATTTTAAGGATTTATATTAGATGTCATTTAAAAAATGTTTCATTACTAATTCTTGAGGCTACTGGAGTAGAGAGCAATATAAGTATTTCAGTTCCACCACCTTATTTATCTCTTGACAATCACTGCAGTGTAGATGCTCCTGATTTTGGAACAAAATTTTTAATGGATATGTAATGGGTATGTGTAATGACTGCAGCTAATACTTCTGCAGTGTTCTGTAATGTTTCATCTCACTTGCCTTGGCATTATCTTGTTGGGTGTTGAATACATAGTATTCTGGTTTTCACTAATGGATCATCTTGAAAAGTAGTAACAATCTCTATTTTTCAGACTCCTAAAAATATTAGCATTCTTGTAAAGATGCAAAAATTTATGTAGATGCATAGATATGCATATAAATGTCTGGATATACTTCTAGATGTTTAGTAAATATACAGATATTATTTATAATGCACATTTAAAAATAATACAACACAATATATGCTACTATGATACCAAAATAATATCTTTTAAAATGTATTATATTGTATTTATATGGGTACATTATGTTGGATAGTGTATTATAGCATAATTATGCAATTATGGTTAATATTAATGTTGGATATACTAAATGCAGTACATTCACTTTTTGCAAAGACATGAATTAAATTTTAAATACAGCTTTGGATACCAATATGTAAACTTGAATAAGGATATAATATTCTAGAAATCTGTAATTGTTCTTGAAAATTTTGATTCCCATGTGGTAAAATTAGTTTCTCATCAGTTTACTCTTGAAGTACTTCTGCTTCCAAGATGTCATTGATCTGTAGAACTATGAGAAACATTATTGATATGTATTTCCATGGTAATAAAATTCTTCTAGCCAATATTATTTCACGTCAAGGTCTCTCCTTGCAGGTACAGTGCAAGGAAATCTCTCAATTTTGTATTTTGACTTATTCACATATCAAGAGAGATCAATTATCTTTTAAAAGTAAGTATAAAAATTTTTATATTAAACTATCTCTGAAATTATACATAAGAACAAAAATATTTAGTTAATACAAACTTTTTTTTTAAATTTTATTTTTATAAAGGCAGGAGAAAACTCTTAAAAATGAATATTTTTATTTCATTTTTCACCAATATAGCTGATACAATATATTTCAATATAGCTATGTTCCTCTCAAAACCATGCAATAATACTTACATTGATGATCAATTTTTCACATTTAATTCCCCACTAATAACTCTTGTGATCAAAGTGTAAGAATATACCACAGAAATCCATTTCAGGTAGTCAGATATAATTTTCCCATGTGTTGTTATTACATTAGGAATAGCTCACATACTAACAAAAAATTACACACAATGTTTAAATTTATTCCGAATTTATTACCCCTGAGAAGCTCATTCAGAATATTAAATACTCTAGTTAGAGGAACCTATCTATTGAATGCAACTAGCTGTGTCTTGTGAAGGCTTCTGGGATGAAGTAAGCTGGTTTTGAAATAATGAAAAGAAAAAGGACTCCTGCATCCAGAAGTATTTGCCTAAGAAAAAACACCAAAATATTGAATGCATGTAACAAAGTTTTAAATAGAAGCAAGATATCATGTTAAAGTTAAAAAAAAATAAATTTCCAAGCTTATCGCAAGTTCACTTTGTATGAAACCATGCAGTTTAAAAAGAACATGTTGATCACTGTTGCAAATTGTGAGAGACCTCCGGAAGATGAAAAATCTCTTCGCCAATCAATGCTCAGCCGTGTGTCAGGGATAAATTACCTGACATTGGTTATCAGTGTGTTTTTTTCCATATTATTACCTCATGTTATCAGTGCTAAACAATATATAATACACCATGCAGCTCACTATAGAACCTACTGCATATTGAGCACCTTGAAGCTGTTGTGTACTGATGAATATGTAAGAATGGTATAAAATCTGTGTTTATTGCTTGTAGAGTCTTGGAAACAGGATATATTGTATTCTGATAGGTTTGCTGATCCCTTTTCACTGAAGTTCAATGTAAGCATTTAAAAGAAAAAGGAAGAAAACATAAATCACATCTGCCACCTATTAGTTCAAGAAGATTATTTCCTATTTCAGCTAACAAGTGTGAGGATGGTTGTGCAGTCTGGTCTGAGATCTTCATCCAAGTTATTGTTATTGTCAAAGAAGATCATGATGTGATGATGTATACAAAGTTAAATTTGGTGTTCTTCAGATTCAGACAGTTCTGCTACAGTCTTCTGTTCTCCACAACCTAAACAGGAGATCTGTTTTAATACTTTTATTCTAGAATTATTGAGTGATCCACAAAATTTGAGGGCTCAGATCACCGATCCAAGTGTCTTTATCTTATCTCCTTTGAATGACAAGGGGAGGTAGGGAATCATAGTTTCGGTCAGTCCTTTTCTGATGGTTCTGGCTGCTCGTCTCTTGTCAGGCAGGTGGACTCCTTGCCGGTCCTCCCTGCTCCAGCGTGGGGTACCTCACACACACACACCACCCCTGCGTGGGCTTCTCTGACATGTGTTCATCCCAATGTGTTCATCCTCTTCACCTCCTGTGTGGGTCTGTTCTGCTGGTGGCTCTTGGTCCTGCCATTACCCTCCATGCATTGCAGGGGCACATCCTACGTTCTCACCACAGAGAGCTGCAGAATTGTCTTCAGTTCAATGCTCTTCCTTCCTTTCTCCTTCTCTGACTGTGAGGTCCACATGGTCTACATGGTTGCCTTTATCTTGATCCACTCCTCCACTCCCTCTTCCAGCTCAGATTTTCATTCTTAAATAGTGATGGCAGTGTCAGACTGCTCAGGCTGGGCTGTAGGTGGGTCCACCTCAGAGATGGGGGATGTTTTGGGAACTGCTTACTGAGATCAACACTGCAGCTCCCTCCCGCTGTTAACAAAGCAAAAAGAATCTTCACACAAACCCATGACAAATGCTGATTTTCTAATTGAAATGCAAAAGTTCCTCAGTAACAAATCTTGCTATTCTAATTCACAATTAGTAACATTTTGTTGAACCAGCAATCACAGAATTTCTGACCATTTCTGTGGTAGGATACTATTCTGTACAAGTAGAAGTCAGCGTAGCATTTATGTTGTCCATAAGTATTTACCAAAGATTTCTATTAAGTTATATAGAAGAGATCAATGTAGCTTTAAATGTGATACACTTAGAGATTTTTTTCTAAATGTAAGATTATATGAAGTTCTTTGTAATTTTACAGCCTTAGCTAGAGGTGAATTGCATTTTTGCACTGGCAATAATGTTCTTCATGGAAAAGATTATATGGCTGCATAAATCTTTGTAAAAGCCCATTAGTGGTATTTTCATGAATAATCTAAGTAGAAAAGTATCTGGAATAAGTGGAAGCATTAGTCCAGTTATGTCTAAGAATTATTCTATTGATCATGAGACAAAATTGAGCAGCGCAATGAAAATGCCACCACATATGGATGAGATTTTTTTTCTTGGCAAGCTGTCAAGGAGTTTGAATATAAAGACATTAATCTCATTTAATATTGTCAATGTCATCAACATGACAAAAATTATTTTCACGAACAGTGGGACACATAATTCTAGGCCATTGCATAATTCTCTGGTACATTGTGATAAAAACCTTTATGCCAGAATTTAATACATAAAACTTATAAATATATAAAACTTCATCAACTTTGCAGGTTTACACATCTACGAGAGAAAAAACTAAGAACTATATGATCTATGAGATGAAGGATGTTATCTTTAGAATTCTTTCTTAGTTAAAGCAACAACACCTGGTTCAGAGACATTATTAACACTCTCTAGTGTGCCAAGAGACTGAATCTTGGACTGGAGACCTGAAAAAAGCCAATAAAAAAGATATTCAATAATGTAGTAGCTATATGTATAGACAATCTGTTGCCGTTGCAGGCAACACTACGTGGTGGTTCAGGCTGCTCTCCCAGCTCTCCGACAGTCGAGGGAAAGGATCACTGGACACACGGTGTGGATGGTGCTCTGTCTCCGTCTCTGTCTCTGTCTCTCGTCTCTGTCTCTGTCCGTCTCCATCTCTCTCCGTCTCTGTCTCTGTCTCCCCCTTATTGTTTATGTTATGCCCTTATATCTGCTGGCATAAGCACCTCCTCTATCTCTGCCCCGTGCCAGACCTCTCACCTCCTCTTCACCCCTCGCGTTACAATCCGAGATCTTCCGGACGCCTACTACAACAATCAATGTCGTTACCAGTGAAATTTATTAAGTGAAACAAGGTATCTTCTGGTGGAGATTCATTTAGGGACTCAGATTTGAGGAAGTTTTGTACAACTGTCATAAAGGGACCCAAAAAAACAATGATGTTGAATCAGATGTACAAAGTCCTGGGACATTGACGATCTTTCCTGTGTAGTAAGATTACAGTAATATTTTAGGAATGTTGTTTTGAAAGCACCTCTGGAGACTTATCTGGTCCACACTCTGGATCAACACAGTTTTAGATCACTTAGTTATGGCTTTGTCTATCTAAATGATAAAGCCTCCAAGAACAGAAATGGACAGCCTTCCTGAGAAACATCTTCAGTTACACTCTGAACTAGCTTCCTAGTGGGGAACATTTTCTTATTGTCCAATCTGAGCTTCACAAGATGCAGTGTGGCTTTTGCCCCTTATTGTATTGTCTAGACTGTATAGGCTGCCTCACTTGTGAGTGACCATAGGCTGATATTGTATCATGTCTTGGACACAGTGTTGCCAGATTAGTCAAACCCAGCTACCTCAACCACTCCTTATAGGTCATGTATCTCAACCAGCTCATTAGCCTTCCATCCACTTGCTCCAGAGACTTATGAAGGCTGCAAAACTGGAGTCAATATAAAATGTGCAGCTGCACTAATTTGGAGCAAAGAGAGATGATAACTTCTCTGGATCTTTCAGTCATGTTGTTTCTACTGTAGTTCAATGTGATCTTTTGCTTATTTGCCATGGAGTTATATTTTTAAATACAAATTCAACCTTTCCATCAAGGTTGCTCCCCTGATAAGCACTTTCTCACTTGCTCTGGTTGCCTGAGTTGTCCTGCATTGCTGTTGTTTAAAACAACAAAAAGATATGAACAGCAAGAACAGTATAGATGTTTGCCATTTAAAAGGGGGAGAAATTTCCAGTCTTTTTAGAGGATATGTGAATTATTTAGTTCCACAGATTTCTTAAAAGACTGATAATTTATTTCCTGTAAATGGGGAAACCCAATTTGTTCAGAGTCCAAGAGCATAATTTTGATTGAAGCAAGATATAAATTTCAGTTTAAGATAACTAATAAAGGTTCCTCGTCCTTTCATTTGTAACAATATTCCATTTATGCAAAGTTTGGCCAGAGAACACAGCTGTAACCCAGAAGTAAATATCAGCAACAACCAGCAGCAGCTGTTCAAACCATTGTATTTCATTTAATTATTTGCCATGTTGTAAATCTTCTATTGTTGTGTTATGGTGTTAATTTGAGGGTTTTTGAGCTGATTTTAGTAATGTTCTTTCTGAAGGTTGATTCTTTTTATTTATTTTATTCATACAATTCTCTGAAAAAAACCTCAAAAAAAACCAAACAAACCACAGAAACAAACAAACAAACAAAAAAACTACAACAAACAAAAAAAATACACCATTGGCTGAAAGTGATTAAATGTAAACCAAAAGAAATATACAAAACAATCTAACCATCTTTAAATGCTGGTTGAATATTACAGGCAGATTCACAGAAATGTTCCTATACTTGCTAAATTTAGACCCTATACTTATTATAGGAAAACACATCAAAATACATTAAGAGTTTCAATGACTGTATTCTGAAGTGGAGTTCATAAAAAATTAGAGGCATGATGTTTTAATTATACACACAGAGAGATGTATACACATGTACATACACACATGTGTGCACACACGTGCACAAAAAGACAGCTTGTGCCACTGGGGTTGCCACTATCTAAAATGTATTCATCAGAGATCTTGCCCATCAGTTCCAAAGAGTACTTGATTTAACAATTTTCTGTTATTCTTTTTTTATTAGTGTAAAGAGTAAGGGTATTATAATTTCTGACACTAAGCCTCAAAATTATATTTGTGTCTAATGATGACTTAGCAATAAGAAAATGAAAAATATATCTCGTCACGGTGTCTCGATGTTTCCTCCAAGATAGGTAAAGCACTATCTTTTAACAAGAAACCCCATGTGTGAAATGTGACATACTTTCTACAGGGTAGCTCTTGGCTGTTTCAGTAGAAAAGATGGATAATAATAAAAAAAACTTAGTTAAAATATTTGAGATTATAGCTGTCCAGCTCACCAGAATTGTGATTTGTAAACAAGACCTTGTAAATCCTGTAATAATTAAAACAAAAGTAACTCTTATAAATTGAATTATGGCAAAATTACTAAAATTAAAATATTAATGTTTATAAGTCAATCTAATAACTATTTTCTTAGACAGGAATTGAATTCTTCAGCAACAGGTTAGTTTCCAAAACATTCAAATTATATAAGTTTATATCTGCTTTGCTTTAGTAGCAATTATCTTGCTCTTAAAATATAAAAATTTGTATTATGGCATATATTCTTTGGATGACAGAATTTTTAACTCCAATCAAGAACTGATCAGGACATATATATACTTGGGATATGGGTAGATTAGTAAATGTAAAGGAGTAATATGGGCAGGAATACAACAGTAAATGTAGCAGAATGCAGTCCTTCCCTTTTCTTCCCTTTTTGTAGTCACACTCTCCTAAAGACAAAGTTCAAGAGATTAATTCCTTGCAGTTAACTCTAGATCAGAGAATCATGAATTGCGGCTACATTTAGAGTATAGTATTGTGCTCATATTTTGGTCTCATTATTCAGCTTCCCATCAGCTCTTTTTTTTTTTTCCAATGCTTTCTTCCTCAGCATTGAGAGTAGCTTCTAGTGACCTAGTAACTAGAGATTTCAAAAATGGATATTGGGCTTCTCTGTTGAAGTCCAAATAAAGAAGATTCATTGTTCCTCAAGGACAGAATTTACATGTTACTTTATTGATGAACAATTTAAGAGCCTGGTTGGATGCCACTGGGCATCAGTTACAATTCTTGCAGGGACCTGGCATGAATTTACTCACGATTAATGAGATGTCAGCAAAGTTGAAAGAAATGCATTGATATCCAATAGCAAAGTAATCAGACCCTCACAAGGCCAGGTAATATGAACATCTTTCAGAGAGGTTTCATCTATCTTAAATGCCATGCATGGATTCTTTACACTTCACAAAGAGAAAGAAATATGCAAGAAAGAAATTCAATACTGGGAACTTCTAAATGCTAAATTAATAGCAACCATAGTGAATCTATAAGATAAAAGTATAGGTTTTGACCTATGCATTTGTAGTGTTATATATATGTGTAAGTATATATGTATAAATATATATATATATATATAAACTTGAATCTGAAAATGTCAACTTTGAAGATTTTTTTTCTCACTTTTTTTTTCTGGGCCAGGCAGAAAAGAGGCTTTGGTCCAAGGTTTGAGCTTCGCACTCTTCCATTTCAGACTTTTGTCTATATGTCAGAAACTAGTGCTGAGAGTTAAGTGTGTGAGTTTCATGTGGTATTTGTGAGGAGACAAAACAACAAAACAAGAAGCAAAGTGTGAAAATTTGGACAATCATTCTAAAATTTCAAGTAGAAATATGTTTTTGAAATACTACTTTTCTCCTGAGTATAAACTTGTAACTCCACGTTCTAAAACTGTTTTTGTTTTGTAAAAGTGGCAGAGTCTAGGTTCTGGAATCCATCCATAAAATATGTATGAACCTTTTTTCTTTTATGAGAAAAATGAAAAGTCGGTTTTTAAGCAGTGAAGCATTAATAATGGTATGAAAATTTACATTAAAATCTAGGAGTCAGGGCTTTTAAGTCCTCTTCAGCCTAAGCAGATATGGATCCCTTCCCACAGTAAAATAGTCAGAAATATTTGTACATATTTTCCTGCCTCAGGAGTCTGAGGAATCAAAATATTCATGTAACTGAATTTCTAGTAGGATGAGAATTGAACCACTAACATTCTTCCTATTGCAACTGACTGACCAAATTCAACTGAGAAATATTATGCAAATTTTTAGAGCCGGACAGTAGAACGTGTTTGATGTTACCGCAAATACATTATCAGTTTGAAAGTATAACTACTGTTAAAATTTTACAGGCAAGGAAACTTGAGCCAATTATTACCTTCTATGAGGAGATTTGAGAGATTCTGAATAAATTAATGGTTCTAATTATTTTCAACTTAGTTATAATCACAGTCATATTCTTGTAATGGAAACTCATTTCTCAGAAAGAGATTTTTACTTAAGTGAGCTTGTAGGAAAAAAATGTCTGTTCAAAATTCTGCTTAGAAACTCATCAAGAGAAATATCATTGTATCCTAGAAGACTTTCTAAACAAAGCTGAGGGAACAAAAGTGTATAAATAATTAGGGCCATCAAGTAACATTCTTAACGTGACGGTCAAATATGTTTTAAATCATGTAATTTCACTGTGGGTAATGATGATAACAGGAATGAGAAATTATAAATATTATTAAGGTGTCTCCAAAAATGAGAAGTTAAAAAGCAAAGCAATATCTCTGATTGATTGCAAGTGCTTAAATGTATCAAAAGTGTCCATTTGTTTAAAACTGAAACTAAGTGATGATGCACGAAAATTTCTGGATTAACTATAGCTTTTATTTTCTTCCAATTAAAATGGAAATAAGGAAGAGATTTTTTTGCATGTGCTGGAACGTCAGCTTAAAATGAGCTATCCAATTTTTTTAGCTGTTTGAAACTATGATTGCTTTTCAAAACCAAGTATGCAGTTGATTAGACCAGAGTATCACATTGTGGAGCATCATGTAAAAATTCTTTGATATTTAGTATTTCTATAATGAAATTTTAACTAACTCTCACTACTTCAGGATAACAATGAGAACATGGTAGTAAGTCTCAATAATAAAATTAATGTCTTAAATAAATGTTTGACTGCTCTAAAATGAAAATATTTTTAATTTATAGTAGTTTCGTATCAATTAAGATATAAGCTTGACAATTTAGATATAAGTCCATTGTTGTATCTATCAGTAAAATTAATATATATATTTTCATAAGGGACAGATAATGGGTTATCTTTCAATAATAATTACACAAAAATATATCTTTTGAGATTAAGAATTTGAATTTGTAAGTCTTGCTTTCAGACATATACACTTATCAATATATTTCGCATAATCACTACAAAGATTTTGCAGCTGGTCATGAATCCAAGCTGAGAAACTCCAGAGAAATGTAAATTTTTTTCCCCTTAAATAAATAAATCTGCAGTTCTTTTTAACCAGGAATTACTGATAACAAAACTGATGGTACATTAGCTGGTATTTCAAAGTCTGGCATGCCAGCGTTCAACGACTTTTCCTTCCTGACCATATCAAATTTGAGCTCAAAATGGGAGCAAATCCTTACTTTACATAGGCTCCTGCAGTGTGGCAGAACATTTATTAAAACCTCATAAGTTCAATGCATACTGCACATTAAATTGTCTAATGTCATCCTGACTATGACCATTGAAGACAAGTGCAAATACAATCTAGCATTGTACCATTGAATTCCTAACCTAAAATCCTTCCAAGAAGACAACTAAATCCCTGCAACACAAAACATCCTTGGGCATGCATTTCCTTAATTATTCATTTTTTTTTTAATAATGCACTACTTATTGTCTCTATGGACACATAAAACAGTGACAACATAAAATGTGCTTGCACTTTGGTCTGAGAGAAGAAAAACATTCAGCAACATGGCACAAAGTTATTGTCAATGCAAGACTGATAACCAGCAGCTGTGAGGAAAGGAACTAAGAGCACAAAGATGTTTGAGTAGGAATTATAGCTTCTTGTGAAGAGAATTAAGGGCAAAATCTAGGAAAATAAAGAACAACAAAAACCTTGAAAACTTCTTTTGCCCACATGTTTCCAGTAATCGCTTGCAGATGTATATAGCTCTATGATAGGAATTAATTAGCCTGATGGACCCAATGGGAAGTAGTAAAAAAGCCATGATAAAAGTGATACTTCTCTGGTTTATTTTATTGGATTTCATACTTTGACCACAAAGCATAAAGAAGGAAAAAGTATCTCCTGAAATATACAGAGCTCAAGAAGAGCAGCAATTGCATGATAATTGGTGCTGTTAATATGTATGTTACGGATTCTGCATTCTGCTTCTCTAGAAACTTTGAAAAATAAAGCTAATTTGGGGCATTTGGGTGCATCGCTACCAGTGCATTCAGTTAAAAAATAATCATTTCCTTTTCTGTGCCGCATCGCTGGATGCCTGAATAAAAACCATTAATGTCCCCTCTCCCTCCTCACAAGTCTAGACAACTCATGCCTGAAGAAGAGGATAATCAGAGGAAAAGAAGATTACTTCATAGTGATACAGCAGAGAGAAGTTACTTGCAATAAATCATTTTTAAATGCTTCCTAAATGCTTAAAGTTTCCCGTTGTTATTTCACTATTTATAATCAGTAACTGTTTCTACTAGGCTTGAACTTTGAAGTCCATTATTGTTTAAAAGGCATTTTTTCCTCTTGAAGAACTGATTTTCCCACAAGGCTGTTTCAGTCAATGTTCCTAATCTGCATCCAAGACAGCTTCCTTGTCTATCTAAATTGTCTTTTGAGGATCTGTTCTTTAGATTAACAGAGAATCTCTGTGTGATACTTAGTTTTTCATTGGAGGAATAATATAGTTACAGATATTCAGAAGTTGAAAATATATAGATCAAGAAAAATTCTTCTGAAAGAAGTCAGGTAGCAATGTTGACAACACATCCATACAGCTCAGGGCACAGTTCACATGCTCCCACACCCTTCTTCTGTGGATGCACATTTTCACAGTCAATTAAGCTGCAGAGACTCAATAGCACCACGTCACGGGAAAAAACACAACAGGTATGGGAGTGTTGTAAATCATCTTTGATTTCAGATCCTCTCTTTTTGGTGCTTGTTTGTGTATAGATACTTCCCACAGGCTTGTGCTTATTTCATTTCTGAAAGCTTATCACTCTTTTGTTCTGTTTAGGTTTGCAGTTATTTCTGGTACTTCATGGTATATCTCAGACAGGAAGAAAAGATGGTGAGGCAAATGTAATCTCAGAAGGAAAGAATATCTCTAAGGAGTTGAAATCTCTACAGTTTTGGTTTGGTTTTGTTTTTTTTTTTTTGTGATTGATACAGAAAAGAAAAAACTAGAACAAAACAAAAATTTATGTTCTCACTTTCTCTTTATCAACATTTCCTGATTCCAGAGAAATAAGCAGTATAGTTATTTATACAGTCTAGCACTCAAAAATCTTTTGCAAGAAGTACTTCATCATTTATATTTCCCCAGATAATGAGGAAAAAATACAGGCAATGTAGGTTGTTTCTCAAGGTATATACACTAAGAAAGGACACAATACAACAGGTCAAGAGTCAGCATTCTTTGTCAGCAAAACCTAAAGTGGACATAAAAGCAAAGTTAAAGGAAGTATATCACTTATCCTCACCTGGAACATGACTTTTGGCAGTAGTTTTAACAAATTATTTCATCATTATTAATCTTCTGCTTTTTTCCACCATGTACTTGAATCATATTTCTTTTTTACAGTTGGACTTGATGAACTTAAGGGTCTTTTTCAATCTAAATGATCCTATGATTCTATAAACCTCCTGATATTCATGAATATCTAGGCAGGTCAAATGTAACATTAGTAATAACAGTAGTGATTTAACACAAAAAAAAAATGTATCTTAAATGCTCCACAACCATGATTTTGAAACAGGTGTCTCTTAGAAGACTACTGTACATCTGCCTGGTTTCTTTACAACAAGTATCTTTGATGCAGTTTGTTAACAAGACATTACATTTAAACTTCTTTTTGTATTTGACCCTTGAGTTTTAGAGGTGAGGAAAAGTGTTAACTGAAGTTCAAAAACTCTTTGGAAAAGAAATTCTATCGTTCTATATATCTGTAATATATCAATAACAAATAGATTATCACTTTTAAGATAATTAAAGTATTAGTAATAGTGATTAATCAGGATTATATTTATTATTAAAAGTTTCTGAAAGTTTATTCAATAAACAATTATCTTTCTTGGTGTAGTTTGGGGAAGTAAAGTGAAAGAATGACATGTCACAAAAAATTGTGCCCATGATATTCCCTTACAGGTGATAAGTACTTGCTCTCTTCAGGTTTCCTGTTGTGGCCTCAAATGATATTCTGCTTATATGCAGATCTGTTGATTGTTTTCTGTATTTGTGTTTTGATTTGTCTTGAAAGATTTTAATTAGAGATGAAAATATTGTTTCTACAACAATTTCATGTCCTGATAAGTGTCCAATCAAAAGTAAAATTTTTTCACATGCATATGTTTTTTTTTTTAATTTCAGGACTACAGTTTCCATTTAACTTTGATTGATTCTTTCCTGGACTTCATCCTTTTGGGTGGAATTGGGGAAAATTGTTCAATTATTCTCGGTAGTCTGGCCATTTACTCTGATAATCTCAGTTTTCAGTCTAATAAAATTGCAGACTGACAAAGGCCTTAATCTATTTCTGTTCCTTCTCTTCCTGTTGCATACTATGTGACTACATGACTACCTATCCACATATTAGTATGTTCTTATAGAGTTTGAATGTGTTATAGGGTTTTGAAAGATACATGACGATTGAAATATTGTTACTTTCTAAGGTACAAATATCTGGTTGCAATGTTGGAGGAAAGGACTTGATGAGTGTGTCTAATCATGTTTTTCTGTCCCAAATTAAACTGTTCTAAGTCAATAAAGCTTCTCCTGAATATAAATTCAGAAACATATAAGCAAACAAAAAAACCTGGAACATCAGTATTTAAAGTCATATATTGAACGCTGTGTGGATACTGTTCCTAACAGCTGTGAGTAAGATGGAGAGGGAAAGTCCAATAAAAATGAATTAAAATATTTCAGAAAGGCCTAAATGAACCAAAATGCATTTGAAAAATATCTATGTAGATTAAAAAAAAGTAAAAGTAGTAAAAAAATAGAAATCATATTTTGTTTACTGGTCTAATATTCAGTAGGAGAATTGCATGTATTTCTCTGTAAAAGTATCAGCCAACACACTTCCCTAATGCATATGCATTATGTATCTTAAATAAACAACCATCTGATACAACCATCTGAATACAATTTAGCCCCAATAGTCTTTCTTGTCATTCTGACATAGATTTTCTGCTATGTGTGATAGAATTCAAGATGACTGTTCTTTTGGCAGTGACCTTTAATTTAAATGTGTCTACCATAGTCATGCTGTTCTAGAAGCATTGCATCTTTCCAAGCTAACTAGGTACGGGTTTTTTTTTCCAAGTTTGAATGAATTGAGGGGAAAAAAATCTGAAATATTAACATGTCTTCATATTTTTATCACCTGAAATATTACTGCACTTATTACTAACTTATTACTAAGTTGAGAGCAATGAGATTTTGTCACATTAGAACAGCAGTTACATATTTAGAAGAGAAGAGAAAGCAACATAACTGGAAACTGTCACAACATATCTATCCTTTCTAATATTCCCCACAGACTAAGCTGAAACTTCGTCTTCTGAAACGAACAGATTCTCAGGAAAAGGAATATCAGCTGTTTCTTCTGTTCTTCCTTCTTTTTCATTGTGCTAATAAACTAATCACTGCACTGTTATGCTTTTAATTCTCCAGAATGCATGTGTTTAATGACTCTGAGATTCTGGAAAAAAAATTCCCAATAACCCATTTATGGGGGGTTGAGTTCTAGTTCCAAATTAAAGTAAATCAGTTCTCAAAATCATCACATGTGAAGGGTAGATTTCTGGCCCCTGGAAAAGCTTTTATGAAGTTTTTTGGATCAATTTTATGCCATTAAAAGATCCAATTTCAGAGAGCAGATGCTCTGTTGTTTTTGCAAACAATCCTAACTGTTACTTTTGAAACTGTCGATCTTATTCCTCAGTATATTATGGGGGGAAAAATAAATGAGGACTGTAAATTCATTTTATAAACAATAAATGCATACTTCCACGAGCTTTTGAAAATTTACTGTACTCTAAACCAAGCCAAGTCTATAGATGTGATTTCTTGCTTGTGACTGATTTTTTTTCTGTGAATTTGAGTTTATTTTGGTTTACCTGTTTCTATAAACTCATAAGATTTGAAACAGGATTGAATGGGATAATACTAATGTATCTTTTTTTAAAAAAAATAAGATTTTACTAGGATAAAAGAATAGGTTTTCAAGAAGAATTCACCTTAAGTCCAAATTAAAAAAAATTCTACAAACATAAAAAACCCCAAACCAAGCTCAAGTTACAAAATCTCTGGATTTTAAAAGGGAATTAGAAAATATTAATGAAGCCTCTATTGCTGAATGTTTTTCCAGTAGAAGACTTGTTATCAATTTCAGTTTATGGTGAAAAAAGACTGTTACTGAATTTCACTAAATAGTTTCATTTTTTAACAACAACAAAAAAAAAAAGATAAAGAAGGTAGAATTCTTCTGCGTTCTAAGTAAGTCATACACAACATGATTTTGGAGAAGCTGTCATTTCCACTAAATTTATTCTAAATGTGATTGAGATCATGACCTTTTACCTTAATGGATGCAAAGACATATTTGAAGGCAGACATTATTTCTATTTGTAAATTTGGCCGGAACTGGCTAAACAGTTGCACTTTAGCCAGACAGAGGGAGAATTCTTCATGACCATGACACAAATGTAATGAACTGTGAGTCGATGTAGTACAGATTTTCTTCAGTTAGTTAGTATTGTGTTCTGCAATACAGAATAAGTTTGATAACATAGAGCCACAAAATAGTTGAGGCAGCAGGCACATATGAAGATCATCTAGGCCAATCCTCTGCTCAGTCAGGGTCATCTAGAGCAGGTTGCCAAGGACTGTGTTCAGTCAGGTCTTAAATATTTCTGCATACGGAGAAATCACAACCTGTCTGGGCAACTGCTAGTAGTGCTTGACCACCTTCGCAACAGGAAAAAAAAAAAAATTCTTATATCTTGTACTAGTGTCGCTTCAATAAGTCCTTATCTTCCTTGTACTGGGAAGGTATGTGACATGAAAGCTGATTTCATTCCTCCGAACAGGAGTGAATTACTTAGCACAAAATATTACTTCAGGCTGAAAATATGGGAGTAGGAAGGCCTTTGGTGATAGTATTTTTGGCTCATAGCAATGATGTCTGCAACAAGAAGTTAGATAGTATGCATCTACCTACCTTGGTGGCATAAGTCACTGTATCCAGGATGGCAGAATTGGTCCAGGGAAACTCTGTATGGGTTCTGCTCTGGAGAGTGCAAGGCAAGGCTATGGACAGATATATCACATAGTTGTACTGAAATCATAGCATGCTACTTTTAGGATCAGGAACTTTGATGATTCCATGTTGAAGAGTATTGTTACCATTTTCACAAACATTACCCCAAAGGAACTATTTGAATAACAATTGTGTGGGAAGTGTTTCAGGAGGTATTTGTGAGTCTGAGACAATAAACACATAGCATGCTTTAGTATAGCACCTGTGTCTGGTATTGATATTTCTATTCCCAACTGCTGGATCCTGTTAGAGAAGTACAGTGCTGCATACTATGGTTTAACAATTCAACTTGGCAATACTGTTGAAATAATAAGTATACTTATACAACAGAACTGACTTGTGGAAAGGCTTCAAGTTCAAAATACTCTAGGAAACAGTATTATAAAAATTTCCTTATTTCAAATAGTATATAATTCAGCAAAGAAAAGACTGGTATGTGAATTATGACTAACCAGGATTACAAGCATGAATATGGAGTCAGTCTGGTATTTTATCACCAGATTCAGATCAGTATAGTACTGTCTCTTCCTGACTGTAAACAACAGATAAACAGACTACAATATCTAATAGCTTAATAGAATCTAAAATTTTGTAATCTTATCTGAGAAATTGAAAAGCATCAATGTTGAATGCAATCTGGATTTTTAAAAAGCCTTGCATAAAAAAGGTTCAATGACATTAGCTACCCTCTCTATTATGTTTGTTTATCATGTGTTATCTTAGAGGAAATACAAAAGCTTTGATTCTCTGCTTTACAATATTAAAAGATCCTTCCATGTCCTTTCCTCTTTCAGTAACACCTTCCTACCTGCTTTTGGATGTCACACACAAGGACTTTGCCGATGAAGTGATTAAATGATGTGCAGTCTGTCCTTAGCAGTGAAGATGATAATTACACAGTGAACAGCAACTAAGGAATAAGGATGTTCCCCTGGAACAGGTCTCAGAATAAAAGCATCAGATGTGTGCTGCTCTCAATAGCACTGGGCCTCTCTTCATTATTACCCCATCATTCTTCTGAAATTGATCCCATTTCATCCACTTTAATGAAGTTTAACAAAAAATGTCACTAAAGAATTTCAATGTCATCTTCTCTCTCAGTAGCTTTCTCCAGAGCACTGAAAATAGCACCTTGTGTTCAACAGTGTGCAAAGTGAAACAGCACAAGTTAAGTTCCAGAGTTACCTTTTATTAACCAAAATGTTTACGAAGATTTTTTTTGTAAATACATTCTCTTTTGCAAGATGAAGTTTTCTGTTCCACTTAGTTATTCTAAGAATGTATCTCATACTGTATAATATGAAATAACATTTATTGCTCAGGCATATGCTTCATTGAGCATAGAATGTTTTATCTTTCCTATGTTGATTATCATTGCTGTACGAGAGGTAATGTTATTTGCATGTCAAAAAGGAAAAGCAAAGTTGCTCTGGAGCGAACCACTTATTCCTTTATTTAGACTTGCTTTTTTGAACTCTCTATTTCAGAATGGAAGAAATAAAACGCAAGAAAACCTCAAAATCTCACAGGAACATCCTCAGAAAACTAGGAATTCTTCAACAGTATATGTTCAGTCATAAAAGGGGAATAGCCTCAAAGATTTGACCTCATTTTCTCAGACAATAATGTTTTCTTCAACATCATCTACCTGACATTTGCCTAGCGACAAACTGTTAGTGTGGAAATCTATTTCAGATAGAAAGTCAATAGCTGCAAGAACTACAATCCAGTCTGCAGGACAGAATACTACAAATTGTTCAATGCAGTACAAGTGCAACAACTCTCAAAGCAAAATCCCTTTAATGGCTACCAGCAATTATTACAGTACTGTACACTGGACAAACAACAATATCCAATCCAGCAATCCAACTAATATCCAATATGCTGTTAAATTATATGCCAATACCATCTTTTTGTTTCCCACTGCTTGTATAGAATAAATACTATTATTTGGTGTAATTGTAGTAGGTCTCATATTGTGTCACATCTAAAACTGGTTATGGAAATGCTAAAAACAGTGAAATATCTTTATTTGTTATCTACAAAAAAGAATTTCTGGGATTATTATGTCTACATATTTTTATACATTAAACTGAGAAATAAGAGTTAATATGTAATTACTGAACTCATAAACATTTACTAATAAACAAAAGAAGACTATATACAATGTAAACAAGGTGCAGTTTCTCATATATCTTTCTTTTAGGAAACCTTAATTTTGTATAGCAACTAACAGTAGTTTTATTCTCAGAGGAAAATAGAAGAAAAATCATCTTTCCAGTTTCAAGTAGTCCTTTCTGCATTTTTGTTTCCCCTTAAAACCCTAGAAATAGGATAGGAGTTTTATAAAGAGATGAAAGTGTTGTTTTGAAGAGCATAAATAAACAACAGTATGTTTAAATAGTTAAGACAGCAAGGATAGACTTATCCTATAAAATCTTGGTTTATATACAATCTGTCTGGTGAGGGAAATCTTCAAAACCAAATGGGCTCATGCTGATTCTTCATTACCTATGGTATGCTGTGCAGAAAAAGAAAAAAAAAAAAGGAAAGCCTCTTGTTCACAGTAAATCTGATCCATCCATTAGACATCTATCTTATGAAATATTTATAATCAGTTCTGTCTTGGGATCTTGAAGTTTGCTTTTTCCCAGTGATATCTGATAAGAGCTATCGTACCATTTCAGCATTATCTCCAAGGATCAGATTGGTATAGTATTTGCACAAATACAATTTAAGCATCTACAAATCATTTTACACCAGAAAACCACCACAGAATTGATATAGAACAGAACAAATGGGCCTGAGTAAGCACAGAAATACACATAAAGCATGATCTTCCCTCCATGGCATTGCTGAATATTTGCTTTACTGTCTGGAAATATGTGGAGTACATTTCTCCTCTCCCATTGTAAAACTATGTCTATGAGCTTTTGCAATAATGACAATTACCTTAGAAAGAAAACCTGTTACATTATTCCATACTAAAACCACTATTTATGACAAAGAAATAGCAAAAAAATTCTAAAAGTACCAGAAACTGCCATAATTACATTTCTCTGGACAGGTTAATGTTTTAGTCCCACCAGTAAAACCAAATCATGGTTTAGACATGTAGCAGCTAAACCAAATGTCAATTGAGATGTGACAGAAGCTCTCAGTGTTTGTTCTCTTCTTGTGAAGTATACACAAAAGCTTGAGTTCATTTGAGTCTTTGATGATATTCTGGATTTAAATTATATCAGCTGAAAGCAGTTTTATATTAAAAATATCTGGCTTTGGTCATTTAATTTGTTATTTCAGCAGACAAAAAAAAAAAAAGAGGGAACATGTACACAAAAGCATAATTGTTCTGACTGCAAAACTCAGTAACAATAAGATTTATTATTACATAAATCCCAGCAAAATTCATCCTGGATTTGAGCTCAAAATTTTTCAGATTAAACTGATAATCTTTATCATAGAATCACAGAATGGCAGGGTTGGAAGGGACCTTTAGAGATCATCTAGTCCAACCCCTCTGCAGAGGCAGTTCCACTTAGATCAGGTCGCATAGGAACACATCCAGGCAGGTCTTGAAGACCTCCAAGGAAGGAGACTCCACATTCTCCCTGAGCAGCCTGTGACAGAGCTCCCTCACCCTCACAATGAAATAGTTTTTTCTTATATTTAAATGGAACTTTTTGTGTTCCAGCTTCATCCTATTACCCTTTGTCCTGTTGCTAGCTACTATAGAAAAAAGGGATGTCCCAGCTTCCTGATATCCATCATTTGGATATTTGTAAATGTTAATGAGATCCCTCCTCAGCCTTCTCCACGCTAAACAGCCCCAGTTCCCACAGCCTGTCGTTATAAGGAGGATGCTCCAGTCCCTTGATCAACTTGGTGGCCCTGTGCTGGACTCTTGCCAGTAGTTCCCTGTCCCTCTTGAGCTGAGGAGCCCAGAACTGGACACAGGACTGCAGATGAGGTCTCACCAGGGCAGAGTTGAGGGGGAGGAGAACCGCCCTTGACTTGCTGGCCACACTCTTTTTAATACATCCCAGGATGCCATTGGCCTTCTTTACCACAAAGACACATTGCTGGTTAGTTTATTGTCGATCAGGACTCCCAGGTCTTTATGGTATGCCTTAAATAAAAATTCCTGATTGAGCTTTAGAAATATGATAATTACAACAACAGTTGGAGTAACAAATTATATTGATGGATGTGACCTGTAAAGAGCAAATCCAATGCCTTTTTGTTATTAGTAAAATGTTTGGGTTATCTCTCTGTACTCCCTATTAAAAAAAAAAATAGATTAAGTGGGAATCTAAAAAATCTTAGGTTTGAAACGTAAATTTTATGGCATCATTATTTTTTTTAATAATGAAAAGTCTTCTGTCTTAATGCCCTGAAGTATTTTCATTTATTTTGAATATTCTTTATTTACCTATATTGAATATTTTTCGTCTGAAGAATTTAACCAACCTATAGAGTATGAGACTTAATTCTTCATCAAGGCAAATGGTAAAAGCTTTAGAACGTCTCAGGCTCTATATATTGGTCATACCAGAGTTTTATTGCTCCTTCAGATGTATCCTTTTCTAAATCCAAATTAGGAGGTACGATATCCATTTCCAATTTTTAATCTAATACAAGAATTTTAATAGTCTCATGCCATATTCCATAAAGCCACACTACATCTATATTTAAGAAAAGTAATTCCTAGCTGCAGTGAAACTCTCTCTACATTTCCATGCAGTGTTATTCTCATTTCCAACCTGAAGTGACATTCTCTGAGGGCTGTGTTAGAAAGCAGCAGCAGGAGCAAACATCATTATGAGAGAAACCCTTCCCTGAATTGAGCTGACACTATCTGAAACAGGCAGCAGACAGGCAATCCCACACCCTTAGGTGAAAGTTCCAGCTCTCTCATTCCTGAAGTATAGGCAGCAGGATAAGCTGAAGCAGCCCAAGCCATAAAAACATATTTTGAAAATGAAATACTAAGGAATTTCTCAGATCACTAGGACAAAATCCATCTTTCTTGATGGAATTCCTTGTTTTCTATTATGATTTATATCCTCCTTTTAAGTTTTAGAACGTCCTTTATGAAAAATATTTGTTGGACATTCAGGTCCTAGGCAACCTCTAAATGATTTTTGTTGTTTGGCTTTGGAGCTAGTCCTCAGAGAGGAAGTCTTAAATGTGTCTTATCCCAGAACACATTTAAATTATCTTCATGTCCTGAGATACTTTTTGACCCACAGTAGAAAATAAACAAAATAACCCTTCCTATTTTCCAACCTTTTTCACATGCTGAAATATTGCTCAAGAATTCTGCAGGCTTTTATTCAGAAGAAGTTGGCAAATACATTTTATGATGGAAAAAAGGAAACTCAGGAGAACAGAACTGAATTTCTCAGTGATGTGATGAGTTTACGTCAGTGGAGACTGTAAGTTACTGAGTAAAATCTGTAGTAAAAAACCCCTAAACTCTAGTACCAACAATATAAAATCATTAGACTACCTTTGGTTTTAAAAATATACTCTAAAAAACTCTCTGATTGGATAGTGATATTTCCCTCCTTAATAAACACCTGTCACACAGATGATGACAAAGAAAAACATAGATAACTTTTATATTTAAAAGAATGCATTTCCTTCAGTCTGAATAGCTCTGTCTTCAAAGCTTTTGTTACTTTTGAACTATTTGACTGAGAGATAAAGACATTTTAGCAGTCACCTAAAAGCAAGACAAAGCAATCCTACCCTAGCTTTAGGATTTACACAAAAAATAAGAAACCTAATATTAAAGATGCTGAAAACCAAATTTGACTATCACTGAATTGAATTTTATTATTTTAATTGAGTTTTATGCTCTGTCTATGTATTTAGAGAAAAAAAAAAGTTCCTAATTTCCTGCACAGAAGTGGTTTCAGGCAATTTGAACTGTATTTGACTGTAACATTTGCTTCTGGAAGAAGACAATGTTATTGGTCCACCCCCTTCCTTTTGAAATTAATCTTTCACTGCAAATCAATGTTACATAAACAACCTTAAAACGAGGCTGTTTACTCTAATATCTTAATAATTTTGAGAACCAGAGGACTATGTCAGTTAGCGGTACCGTTTGGCCTGTTTCCTAATACTGATTTATAAATTCATAAGAGATTTTTCACTGAGCTAACTTAATTTTTAAAAGTCCAGTAAAAACAACAAATTTCTTAGTAAGTTAACAAGACAATAAGCAATTGGAATGCAGTTTCCAATTTAGTCTGTGCTTTTGCACACATATAATCCTTCTGCCATTGCTAGCAGTATCCAGGAGTGTTTAAATGGTTCAATTTTTTTTTAAAAAAAGCATGCCACATTGCTTTCATCCTCTGTAAAAATGTTGAGATCAGTACAAACTACCTTTCTGTAACCTGTTCCTGTTCCTTTGAATCTGTATAAGAAACAAACAAGAATTTTAGTAAGAGGAAAGAGTCCACAGTGTAAATGTAGTAAATCAGAATAGCAAAGAGTCAAAGCAAGTAGTACATGAAAAATTACCCTTGAGGTCCCACACTGGTGTTCTGAGGTTGCTCAGATCCAGCAAAGCACCAAAGTCTGCTTGACTGACCTATTTCAGACTGTGGAAACAATCGATTTTGAGTTAAAGACAGGCTTGTAAGACACTACTGTTCTGACAAACATGTTTTTGTGTTTACATCATTTTGTACAGCTCAGATGTGCTTCATGTTGAGCCTTAAAACTAGAAATATATGTGTGGGTTTTTCATACACAATCTGTCCCAGGTTCCAATTTTTATTGCTGTAACTTGTTTAAAGAGATCTATATATGTCTTACAGATGGCCAGTGTTTCCATCTGTGGACCTTTTTGGAATCCTTTTAATCTGAGACAAATTAAAGCAATGTAAAATTTCAGTCTATTAGCGTTATCATTCTCCAGAATGGGAAAATGAATGTACTTTATTGTTTTTATTTTAGCGTTTATCAGATTTTACAGGAAGTATGTCCAAATACACCCAAAGAGATTAACATAACTCTGGGAAATCTGCCAGTTTAATTTTATTGTTTGCATTAAAGTAGTACTTAAAAGCATTATTGGCAACGTTTGAACTAGTAAATCAATCTGCACAGAGGTACTGGAAAAGGCAATACCACACAGTCATTGCTATTACCTTCTTAACATTGCTGTCATCTGGAGCAGTTAGTGTTTTCACAGGCAATTCCTGGGCTCAGTTCAGGAAGCAGGACTGACCAAGTTCGTGTCACAAGACAGTCTGAAGGCATTTGTCTAGAAGGGTAAGAGATTTAGCAAGCTGGACATGAGTTGTGCCATGTCACTCATTCTCAGAGTTGGAGAGATGTCTCTGGTTTGCTCCCATTAACAACATAAAAGTAATTGTTACAGACTTATGTCTTGGTTGCAGGTAAAATAAATTGTACCTGTCTCAAAAAGCTTAAGGCTCCAATCTCAGAAAACATAATTGTATTCAATGTCAACACAGTAGTATCCTGCTGCCTCCTATTGTCTGGACCTGGTAGACCTTCATGATAATACTAATGTTAAGAGGGGGTCATTAACTTAGTTATGCTTATATCTTCTAATTCCAGATTTTTTCCATAACTGATCTAACTGGGAGTATTGTTACCCATCATTTGTTCCACCTTACATTTTTTCCCTTCTTTCACATTTTGATAGATGTTGTGCAGACAACAAAAACAGAAACAGAAACAACCATAAAACCACAACCCCCCAAAACAACCCATGATAAAGAAGTAGGATGTGAAGTAAGACAAACTTGTTATGAGGAAAGAAGAAATGAGAAAAGGAAGAAAAGACAAGAGAGAATTGACAAGGTGCTGGACCAAAAGCCAAAAACTGCATCAGGGGAAAGGAAGAAAAAAATCTCTTAATATTCTGTTTTTGTAAGGAGTTTATAACACTTTGGTTGTCCTAATGGAGGCTATAGAGCACAGAAGAACATGTAAACAGATCTCTTATCCTAGGGAAATCCTTCTGTCAAAAGATTCTTGCCTGGTGAATGTCTTCTTTGTAGGAGAGTGAAATGGCATGGGTTCTTAAATCTGCCAAGATGAGTGTGTAACACTTCCAGAGAGAAGTACACAGGACAGTCCATAAAAAGAGAAATTCCAGATTTATATAAGCCATACTTCAAGATCTGCTGGGAAAAAAAAAGTAGTATGTTTTTAAAATACAGACACTAGATACTCTGAATTCCCTTTTTACTTTGGTTATTTAAGATGTCTGGTCTACTATTTTGCTAGTATGCTTGATATTTATGGCTCATGTCTAAATTCCCTAAGTAGCAAATATTCCACCATACGATTGTGAAGCTTCTTGAAGAAACATAAGAAAAAAAAAATCCACCAAACTAACAGCTTTCTGTCTGTTTTGTTTTCCTTCTTATTCTCCATTTTTCCCATCACTGATTTATTTCATATCTTTTTCTTCCTCTATCTTCTCTGATTTTTGTTTTCTCTTCCCTCCCTGTTTCTGTATTTCCCCAGTAGCAACACAGTATTTCTTGATGCTGCTGTTGCAGGCAACACTACATGGTGGTTCAGGCTGATCTCCCAGCTCTCCGACAGTCGAGGGAAAGGATCACTGGACACACGGTGTGGATGGTGCTCTGTCTCCGTCTCTGTCTGTCTCCATCTCTCTCCGTCTCTGTCTCTGTCTCCCCCTTATTGTTTATGTTATGCCCTTATATCTGCTGGCATAAGCACCTCCTCTATCTCTGCCCCGTGCCAGACCTCTCACTTCCTCTTCACCCCTCGCGTTACAATCCGAGATCTTCCGGACGCCTACTACACTTTTTTCCAGTTTTATTTCTTTTCCTGGATTCCCATAATAACTAGTTTCCTATAGCTGTTCCTCCCTGTCATACTTCTCACAATGGCATCTCTCTCTCTCTGTCTTTGTACTCTGCTTGATATTATTCTCAATTGTTTCTGGTTGATATTTTTCTGTACTTTTCTTCTCTTAGCTTTCTCTTCTCAGTGTTTAAAACATCCACTTCCACCTAAGGAAAATATCTTTCTAGTAACAAAAGAGTTTATTCATTCTTTTAGGATATTTTGTAAGGCAGTGTTACATCTCTGGGATTTTTTTTGTGGACTGGATTTACTTAAGGTAAATCTACTGTTTACCAGGAGTAAGATGACATTACTACAGCTTCAAATATATTAGAGCACATTCTTCTGTTACAGTTCCCCTTCCAGTTACTTACTCTAGTATGTTTCTCAATATATCTTCTTTTTGTTTTTCCTTATTTTAAGTTTGTTGGTGTAGTGTTCATACAAAGGAATCAGTTGGATTTTTTTTTTCCTCTTTTGTAAACTGCATCAGTTATTTTAATAATCTATGGAACTACTTTATTCCTCATGTGAGTAGCATTGACTGGAAACTGTCTCCAAAACCTTGATTCTCAGGTTTAGTTCACCTGAGATCAGAAAGGATTTAATTGCTTGGTAGTTACAGGATATGAGTCAGAGATAAAAACATGATAAAGAAGCCCTAGCTGTAATTCAGTCTTTCTTGACTATGTAGGCTGTCAGTTACTGCAATCAGTTCTTTGACATAGAATTACTTAACTACTAAGGTAAAATCATGACAGTTATATTGTTTTAAGATTTGAGTAGATTTGTAAATGGATGATTTTCTTTATGTTTCAGATGAAATACTTTATAGGGTAAAATTTTTTTTTGTCTTTTTTTCCCCAAAAATTCTATTACCAAGCATCATATGTGATTATTGAGGACAGAAGGTCACTATGAAGTCACTTATTTATCTTCTTAAGATAAGGAGATAAATAAGATTATATATGTAAGAAGTATATTAGACATATTTGAGATTTTCAGTCTTCTAGCAGTGTGAGGCTGACTTGCAAATATTAGTTCTAGAACTTCCTTCATAATGATTAACATACTGTCTGCAGAAGGAACTTTCTAATCTGGAACTCTATTAACAGGTATCTTGTTTATGGTGTCTGAGATGCAAGATACTGTAAAAAAGAATGTGTGGGAGCATTAGGCTCATTCTGCATGTCTTTACTGTGTCAAGTCATTACATTTACTGCCGATTTGATATCCAAGTATTAACTAGATTTATCTTTGTCAGACTTACAGCTTAACAAGAATGACGAGTCTTACGTCAAATTCTTCCAGAGCGCAAGAAAGTAAGATTCAAGTGCTATTTGCAAAGGCAAAAGAGAGAGGTTTTTGAAATCTTTACTCCTTGAAGGATAAAGAACTTTTTTTCAGTGAGAATTGGATTTCTTTCAGTACAAGATGTGGCACCAGTTTTGTGATACAGTAGCACACTGATCTCCTAATGGATAGTAAATTTGCCGTTGATATTTGTAGGCCATCATTTTCCTTCTAAGTTTCTTTTTTTTTTTTTCTTTTTTTCATACTACTCTTTTACATAAATATTTAACCTTGATATATAGGTAGCTTTTTCATTCTGCATAAACATGTGACTCAATTCAATGTATGTCATTTAATAACTGAAAGAAAGATTTTCATCTATCTGTCAGCTTCACCTAGGGGGAAAGGTCTTATGACTTTCCCACTGTAACTGGGAAACTGTAATTTATTGATAAACACAAATATGTATAAGGTACCCAAATAGTACAGGTTAAAAGAAAATGGCAAATTGGGTCCCTGTAGGGCAACTTGGCAAACCCTTCCAGCAATGTACTTTTACTCAGATCTCAAATAAAACAATAGTCAGCACATAATGAATTTATATAACATTTTATGTCTTTCTACACATCACCTGATGTTTTGTTGTCTGCTGGTGCTTTTAGAGATTTCCCTTGTTGATAACGTTTTTGTGCTGCTACCAGGTCTAATTTGGCTTTCAGCTAAGCCTTTGAATATTTTATAATAAAGTAATTTACAGATGCTAGAAGATAAATTAGCAGTGCAAATGCAGTTAAATTGCATAATCACACAGATTGATTTTGTGTTAGCCTTTGAGATGTATAGATACCTTGTGGCATCTCTGTCAAGAAAAGGCAGTGAAAGCAAAAACTTTCCAATTTCTCTGAAAAACAAGGAAAAACATGTCAAAGGAATAGAGAAATAGTACAGCTGTTTGACTGAAATGCCTTGTGGTTTATAAATGTTCAAAATACAGGTAGCATTCAATATTGATGTTAACTGTCCTCACACATTTGGTATGTACCACAAATTACCCTTTCACATAAAGCACAATTTGTATGTACGGCAAAGAGAGGGATTTGTTTGTTTGTTTGTTTGGTTTGTTTTAGCATTGTCATTGATTTGGAAGGAAAAAAATAATTTAGAATGCAGTGACTTTTGCAGATTTGTTATGTTCAGAGGAGACTGCTTGAAACAATTAGGGCATCCCAGAATTAATCTGATCAGGAGAATAAGTCCAAGAACACATGCAGAATACAAAATTATCCCTCGTGGATAAAAACATTTCAGTTAATGTAAGGAGCTATAAAGTTTTGTGAGAGTAAGTGCAACTTGTCTGCTAGCATCTTATGACCAGAACACTGTCACTTGCAAGGACACTTAATCATAACCACAGCTTTCTTTAATATGTTCTGCGTTGCAATCATGGGGATAGAGGTGACAAAAATTTAAATGCATGATGTGAGACTTTCATGGATTCTAGGTATCAAATCTATAATCCAATCATATTGTCCTCAGCTGCTGACTTAGGCAATAAGCACCCCTGTATTCTTTTCTGGAGTTAGAAGTATAAAATACCACAATGTGCAAGGAAAAAAAAAAAACCAAAATAATTTCTTTTACTACATTTAGAAAAGCAGGGTGTTTTGTTGCATACTCAGTCATGAAGCAATGAAGATAAATGCAGGGCAAACCTGGGTGATGTAGATAATTGAACCATGTATAAGTGATGTGGTAACAGTTTGCAATTAATAAATAATGCTCACTGTAGGTCACCATCACTGATGATGTGATTACTCCCATGCACTATTTATTGATCTTTGAGCTTATATCATTGATATTTTCCTTAAAAATAAAAAAAAAAGTATGGATTCATCATTAAAAGGCAGGTAAATCACAACCTGACATAGAACCCATAACAACAGGGAACACAGAAACAGGACAAGAAAAGTGAGGGAAGATTTTTCAGGGCAAATATAAATGCCTGATCAAAAAAAAAAAAAAAAAAAAGCCTCATCTAAAAAAATAAAGAAAAAAGAAAGTATGGTAAATGTAACATGAAAAACAAGGAAGTAGAGGCAATCAAATGAACTAGGCAAATCGCAGGAAAATAGTAAAATGCCTATGTACTGTCACATATAATTAGGTTAATTGTAATTTTTCCCTGCAGCTATAGTATCATGTCTATATGGAAACAGCATTTTAGGTAAACATTTCATGACTGGATAATTTTGGTGTTTTTTTTAAGATTGTCTTTGCTTCTTGACCTTACATTTAAGTTGACTAACAGTATGGAATAGAAGTGCAATTAATAAGATATAAACATTCACTGTCAACAGATATGTTTAATAATAATTTAATGGATAATTGCCAACAGTATGCTTTGTGGAGTCTCCTTCCTTGGAGGTCTTTAAGACCTGCCTGGACATGTGCCTGTGTGACCTGACCTAGGTGGACCTCCTTCTTCAGGGGATTGGACTAGATGATCTCTAAAGGTCTATTCCGACGCCTAAGATTCTATGATTCTGTGATCATTGAAGATAGAGAGCAAAAGGAACATCTTCTCTGCCATGCTATGTGGAAAGTTGTTTAAAAAATATGAAATGTTAACATTTTATCTTCAAAAACCATTTAAAGAAACAAGGAAAACTTAATCTAATTTAACTACTTTTTCTGTCACAACAAAATGAGGCAAAATTTAATAAAATATTATGGAGGCATGAACTGAGTGAAACACAGTCATTAAGTCATAGGAAAACACACATACTAGTATTCAGATTTAGAGTCTAAAATCTAATTGGAGAATTCACTATATTCAAGAGCATATTTAATAGGATTCCTTCCTATTAGAACGTGTACTGGGGACATTTTTTCATATGGGGCAAAAGACAATTAAAAATTAAGGGACTCAAATCAGCAGTTTATAAGAAAGTTGGTTTGAAACTATATGAACACAAATTATGGAGTTAAGGAGAAACCATTTCAGTTGGTGGGAGACTCAGCATTTGAACAGAGAAGTAACAGGTATAATTTTTTTAATCAATTTGATATAATGAATTTACTCTTGCTATTACAAACTAAGGTCAAATTGCTGATATGCTTCAGGGAAACTCTGATGCACAAAAATGAACACACCCAGAAAAAGAAAATCAGTCAAAACTCCATGTTTGAAAACAACAATGCAAGGAAAGAAAAAAAAAAAAAAAAAGAGAGAAAAAAAATCTCTTGTGGTTACTCTTTCTTTGTTTCTCTAGACCGTGTTTCTGCAAATTAATAATCTCTAAATTAAAATAGAGTAAAAGGAACAGCTGTTAAACTAGATTGAAGAATCATAGAATCATAGAATGTTTTGAGTTGGAATGGACCTTCAAATATCATCTCATCCAAACACTTCTGCTAGAAGCATTGATGTTGTTCACTAGATCAGGTTGCACAAAACCCCATTATAACCTGAATTTGAACACTGCCAATGATGAAGAATACACAGTTTCTTTAGGTAGCCTGTTCCAAGAGTGTATCACCATTCTCATTGTAAAAATTTATTTTCTTTTTAAAAATCTGAACCTATACATTACCCTAGTCCTGTCACAACACTTTTTTGCAAAAAGTCTCTCTGCTTTTCTCATAAGCCATGTTTATATATTGAAAGGTTACATTTATCCTGCCCAGCTCGCTCAGACTTTCATCATAGGAGATGTGCTACAAATCTCTGATCATTTCTGTGTCCCTCCTATGGACTTGTTCCAACTGATCTATATCTTTCCTGTACTGAGCACCCCAGAGCTGGACACCGTACTCCAGTTGGGGGTCTCACAAGAATGGTTTGGAGGAAGGAGGAGAATCACCCTGCAGATTGGCAAGCATTTTCCAGAAAGCTCGTTGTTCTTTTATCTTGACCAGTTTTCTTAGGCTGGCGTGAATTGCTCTCCAGAGAGGCCTCTTTTCACTGAGGAGAGCTTGGATAACTAAATTTAGGTAGTAAGAAATCTTTGTTCACAGTACATTGCCACCCTGCAGTCTTTATGGCTGAAAATACAAGAATGCTACATAAATATAACTCCTGCCTTCTGATGGGATAGATTCATGTCCCCATCTTGAAGAAAATGGTATTGTGCCACTTTAGAATATCACATCCTGTTACTGACCATATATTTTACTTTCTTTGAAAAGAGTTTCCAGCTCAAAGTATTGCTAAATGAATGCACCTATTAGTGAATATACAACGCCAAGAAAGTTCACATAGCGCACAAGGGGTAAGACTCTTCAATTAAAATCGAAAAATAAGATGTTCTCTATAACCTTACTCGTCCTGCAAGACAACAATCCGTTAAGACCTTTGAAAAACAGGTCTCCTTAGAAATACTTCATATCAGAAGACAAAGTGCATTTGTAATACATTTAACATTTTCTAGACTTACAAGCAAACTCAACAAGACTTGTTTACTATTAGTCCTTGATATAGTAAGAAAACATTGGTTGAATTGTGTAGTGTGCCCATTTAAAACAACTGTGTTGTAAATTGAGAGTCTTTTGGAATTGAGCTTATTATACAATCTATTTTAAGCTACATTCTGCACCAATTCATTATTGTTCTATTACTTGTGCATTTGTTACTTCCTCCATATACTAGAAGCTTCTGTCTCGGTGCTAAAATAAACATAAGTTACCACACAGCTTAAAATTTTGCAGGTAAAACTTCACTTACTTTAGTATTCAATAAGCACTAGTCCATCGCTTCAGAAATAATATTTTTCATTAGCTCATTCCTTATGCTCTGATAGTCTGTAAATTTGATATTAATTTAGAGAAGACTAGATAAATCTACAATACCTGTTCCCACATGATCTTACATTTTCCTTGGGAGTATCTTATGCAGAAACTGACCATGTTGAGATTGAATTACATGATAAAATCTGACATTACTACTACATGAAGCATGATGTATGAGGGCTCCTACAGCCCCAAAGTTCCATCATAATACAATTACATTCCACATTCTTCCATCAAATAAATTTGTGTGGTAAAGTTGGAGTCAATCACTAGATAAGGTATTTTCAGTTGCAGTATCTTTTTGCCAGATTGGTTTTAAAAGAAGATATTTCTGTGCATAAGAAGGCTCTTCTGTCTGCCACACTGTTGAACAAACCAAATTGCTAGAATCGTAGAATCATTATGGTTGGAAAAGACCTTAAAGATCATTGGATTCAACCACAAACCTAACACTGCCAGGCCCATCTACTAACCTTGCTGGAAGAGAAGCATGCCAGGAATCTGAAACGGAAAAAAATGTACTTGGATGAGCCAAAAAATACAAGAAAAAAAATAAAATAAATAAACAGCCATTAAAGGAATCAAATGTTGGGACTGTCGTTCTTTGTGTCAGTCCAAACTCCCGTGTCAGCTTGAGCAAGGAGGGCAACTCTTCTGCACTTCACACAGTCTACCAGTAATGAGAGACATGACCTGGGACTCACTTTACCCTAGTGAAATAGCTATGTACAATAAACAGTAGTAGCGATATCATGAGCTGTGATATTTTCACACAGAGCTATGACAATAACAGATATTACATTCTGCTGCTGAATTGAATGAGAGCAGCATTTTTATGGGTTTGGACTGAAATATATACCCTCAAAAGTGTCAGATGAATTAAGAAATGGATGTCAACAATTTCACTTGATGCCAACCAAAAATTTTACACACTACAAAAAAAGGCCTGCATTCATTTTAGCTGTTTTCTTTTTTCACTAAATAGTTAATTGGACATGTTATCTGATCCATCTGAGCCCTCTATTTCTCTCAGAAAAGTGCCCTCAACACCACTGTGTAGAGGGTTGTAGGCCGAGAGGTGGACTATCTCTCTTTTCTATATTGTTAAAATTATATTTTCCTTGTTTGATTAAAACACTGAAGAATATCAAAATCATTTTATGTGAAGTATCATTAGAAATATATGGTAACTGAACTGCTTTGTCATTTATAGAAGCTCTCTCCAGACTATGTGATTACGGTTCTAAATGCCTTTCTAGAATAATTTCAATATTTGCCATTCCCAAAGAGAAGTCAACATTATGGTATAGAATTTCTCTTTAGAATATTAAGGTGGAGATTCATCTGATTCAATTTTGATGTCCATGGTGTAGATACTTACAGCTGAGTTAATTATCTAGGGCTTGCTTTATAGTCAATGGCGAAAATATTGTTACTTTTAGGAAATGATTCATCTGAAGACACTGAGATTCATAAAATCATTTAGATTGGAAAAGATCATCAAAATCATCAAGTCCAAAAGTTAATCCTGACACTGCTGAGCCAACCACTAAGCTATGTCCCTAAGTGCCACATCAGATTTTCAGATTTTAAAATACTTTTACCTTTTCTGATAGGAAAGCTATGCTCATTCTACTCTTCTTGATATTCTTTCATATATTAAGTTTTGAAATGTCTTGAAACAATGATTTTCTTAATAAAGATAATGGAAAGAAACTTAGCAATGAAAATAATTGGACTTCCTAACGAGTTTTGTCTGTCAGCCCACACAATCTATCAAAACTGTGATCACTGGTTTGAACATTTCTATAAATTTTTCCCTTTTTTCTGTGTTGGTTTAGCCTCTTCCTATACAAAAGAAGGTAACAATTTTATTTTTAAAGCAGAAATCTGCAGGGATCATTTAGCTTCAAAACAAAACCTGCTTTAGCAGAGAGGTTGGACTAGATGATTTCTAAAGGTACCTTCCAACCCCCTCCATCCTGTGATTCTGTGAAAGATTCATGTAAAAAAACCACATCTGTTTAATCTGCTTTGTACAGACCATGTGACATCATAAGTATATATGCTGTCTTTTGTTTTGGTTTTGTCTTATGATAAACAGCACTACCTGTCCAGCATAAAAACAGCTTTGGTTATTTAATCCTCATTGAGAAGCATGCAGCTAGTTTTATGAAAAGCTGGCTGCTGTATAGGATTTTATGAGGCAACAAGTAAAGCATACAAGAAGAGCTTGAGCAGAAAGACAGATATTAATAAAACTAGAATATGGAGATGAGTTTGTTCACCCAGAGGGCAAAGAGGAGAGAAGAGAATACATTCATTTAGCAGTAATTTTTGGCATATAAGTGGAAAATAGAAAAAGAGACCAGGAAACCTGATGGCCTTTTTCCTTGTGTCCCACACAAGCACTGAGCAGCACTCCTTTGAGTCTATACAAAAAGATCACTTATATCTAAAACCAGCAGATTTTGAGTAGGGTTAGTATTATTTTTCATGTTATTTTTAACAGTGGAAAAGTTACATTTGTACTGTGAACTCTGGGGTTGTATCATTAGTTCTTTTTGAGACAGAGAACTTTTTGACATGCTACTGAACATCACCAAAGCCAAACTTTGGAACAAAATACATCAGGTTAGAATAAATTAAGCAGAATTTACTGGACAAGAAGAGAAGAGACATGTATGGGATACTCTGGAAGCATACAGGGAGCCATTTGAGAAATTCAGGGGAAAAACCTACAATTCTGTAACATAGTACCAGCTGGAACTCAAGAAACAGCTCCTACTTACTGCATGACAGGAAGGAAAGTGGGGTGACAATGTATAGAAAATATATCATGCTCAGGAAATCCGCTGAGTTGGAAAACTTAGTGGCTAAGAAAAGGAAAATATCAGAAACACCTGTTCTACTCTAGGAGGCATCCACTTATGTCATTTTTGGAAACCGAATGCAAAAGTTAGTAACAACGTTTGAAAACAAAGATGCTGAATTAACTGCCTTAAAAATACTGAAAAAAAATGTATGTGTAAATAGCAATTTAAATTTCACCAAAGATATCTTTACCTATTACATTTACACACATTACACTTCAAATGCATAACTTGCAGTAAAACTGCAAGATTTAGCAGTGCAGTTTCCTTCTTATGAGGTCAGAACTTAATCCCTGCAATGTTAAGAGGATTAATTAGTTAGTGTTTAAAAAGTGAAACAGATATTAGGATAAGAGAACACATTGCAAGTGTCAAGAAATTTTATACTTCCATGGAAAAATATTTGCATTCTGACAGCTTTAAGCAGAAAAAAGATCTTTTATCTATTCTGCAAAGATCAGAATTTAACAGTTGATATTAGCTAAAAACCCTGTGTTATCCTCTGCTTTACTTGCCTGATCTGAACAGTTGTTTTGAATTCACCTTTCATACAAACAGTAATATGCTTGTTTTTGCATAATTCCAAAATGTTTTCAGTGGACAGCAGGAGAAAAAGATAACTTACGCTTCAAGAGATTTTTCTCTTCAAAATATCTGAATATATGACAGAAATTAAAATTATCAGAAATATCTCACTTGTCTGTCAACAAATTATCAGAGTCCAATACTATTTGACCAAATTCTTTTTAGATGTTCCATGTGACAATGGTTCACCTATTTGTGGATATTTGTAGATATTTGATATTTCATGGGATTCAGACTTACCAGAAAGATACATCAATATAGTGACATCACAATGTAAGCACATTTAGCAGACCATAGCAATTGCAAGACATAATTGGATCTTAATATAAATGTGATTCCTGCTAAAGATCTCTATATGCTTATTGTCATGTCACTGCATGTCACCAGCTACCAGGAGGAAATACATAGATTGAAACCATCTCAAGCCCATTGCTCTCCTCACAATTTATCCTGTTTTGTTTTTATACTAGGCTGGGCTAGGCTGCATGTACACCTCTCTCATGCTGTTCCCAGGAAACTAAAGAAGATATTCACAGCCTTTTGATTAACACTGGGAAAACCATTCACATCATTGGTTGAACCACTCAGTTGAGATAGCTAGTTGATCCAGTTGACTGATAGAGATAATTATTCAAATCAAATGTCATCCTCTGGTTTTGTTTGCATTGCACTAACTCTTTCTTACAAAAGCTCTAATCACTTCTTATGTTCTTACTTGGACTCAGCTTCATGAACTTATGTCCATCTGCTCTGGGTCCTTTTCTATTGTAGGGGTTTGTTGCTCGATGACACAGAATTTACCCTTAATCTTCTAAAGAAGGAAGAATCCATGTGAGTTACCAATAACAAGCTACAATTTTAATTGCAAGCATGGTTAGTCTGTCTATAGGGATGTAAACTCTACCAAACAATCTAGAAATTAAGCAATAACCAGGTAAATAAATCCTTAAAAGCTAATTCTGAATCTGAAAGCTAACTCATACTTTCAAGTAGACTCTAGATAGTCTTTTTATTCTTGCCTTCTTTACCCACTCTTACTTTATTATTGAGAATACATTGAGTTTTTTCTGTGTTTTAACAGAAAGTGACTTTAGTTAAAACAAAGACACTATCAACAGGATTGTGTTCTACTATAATTAACTGGTTAAGCTAGGTAATTATATCAGAAAATACTCTGCAGCAGCATTTCAATTTCTATATTATGCTTAAAGTTTCCCCAGAGTTCCTTTTTTCTAAGACAAACAAAGCCTTCCTATATGTCCTTAAAAAGTCAAAGATTTGTTGAGAACTTCAGAACTGGGGAGAAATTACTTATCAGCATAAAATTGCTTGTTAGACACAAATTACAAACATAAACAGATTGTGTAGAAGAGGATTATAGGACCAAATTTTCATCAACATGACACCAAGTGACACTAATACAAATCAGAATAACTCCAAAAATCCTCTGTGCCACATGTTCACCAGGACTATCTGTGATCAGAATCTAACCTTAAGACATTAAGAGTAATGTTAACAGGATATATCAACTATCATCAAACACACTATTAAAAATGCATAGCCTTAGCTGTCTACAGAAAAAAAACAATATCCTATTTACAATGCTAGTGCAATCCTCAAAAGCATTTAGAAATACATTGCCTAGATTGTCTTTTTTCACACTTATTTTTGGTATTGCATGGGTTTATTTCAGAGCTGTATTGATTTCTATTCTTTCTATGGTTGGTTAATATTAGAAGAAGGCATCAAGTGTATTAGTATAGAATTGAATAGAAATATCAGTACTTTTTCACAGAAAAAACAAACAAGTCCTTCGTGATTTCATCTAGGAATATATGTATGCATAATGTTATACCACTGAAAAATTATAGTCTGGTTGGCAGCATTTTTTACATGTATCTCCACATCTATTGAAGAACTTTCAGAAGCTCCTAGTGCTGAATAAAACTGCAATTTTCCAGTTTTTTAGACATTCCATCTCCAGGTTAAAAGTTTTTACTTCGTAAACTTATAATGTGGAATTTATAGCCCTCAGTAGCTGGGTTTTGGTTGATAGAAATTCTATGCTCATTATAATCTGAGAATATAAGAATTAGTGAACAGAAGGCTATTGTTCTCAAGGTTGCCACCTGTGGGTTTTTTGTGCTAGTAGCTCATTTTGAATCTTTTTGCTCATCATTGCTTCAACCTCTACCAACAATATCAGTTCTATACTCCTTATGACATGTCAATAGTATGGCATAACACATAATGCTGGAGATACCAACCTGCTCAGAATATCAGTAACCAGCAAAATCACATCCAATTAAGGTAACTGCAGCTCTCAAACTCTAGCAAAAATACAGTATGATGTCTAAAAATAAGCAACCATTATTCTGATGCAATGCCCATCTTTCTGCCTAAATGGATTACATTTTATGAAAAGCTGGTGTGTGAGTGAGATAAAGGAATGTTTAAATTATTTCTGTCTACTAGAATTTGTGAAATGAGAGATTGTGTTCTGGACTAAAAAATCATCTCATTTCAAATGTATACAATGTAATATTGAAGGACATTTTATTTCTCTATGGAGTGGCTGTTTTGGTTAGCTGAATGTACATGTTACGCAAGTTCTCATGGAAAAATATAAAATTTTGCTATTCCAGGATCCTGATTATTAGTAGGTGATTTGGGGAAAACTCACAATTTTGCCCTAAGAAAATCCTTTTCAGTTACTTTTCTAAATATTTTAAGCAAAATGTTTAAACTACACTGAAGTGGACAAAAAAAAGTATTCTGAAGGAACAATCTGATGCTGAGAACAGGAAAAGCAGGCTGCAAGGATTAGAGTTTGCTTTGCCTGCCAACTCTTTTGCTATATGTTCATCAAGAAGACAGGGAAAGATTGTAAACAGGAATTCTGCCTTAGACAGAAAAGACTGAGACTTTTGTGTACACACTGAGATCTGAGACATGAGAAAAAAGTTATCCTAGGAATTTCAATTAGGACTGTGAAGCTGACTATATACACACAAACTGCTAAAAATTGATGGTTGAAATCCTAATTCAAAGGAATCTCTTCTGCCAGGATGCATGGGCAAGTGGCAAGTTTGTTTATAACAAGTTTGTTTATAATCCAGTAGGTAATTTTCTCAAGTTTTGGTCAAATATAAACTTGCTGCAGAGACTGAACACTCTTTCAGGTTTTTCAGGTGTGCTGACTTTGAAGGAAGGGTGCTGATGTAATTTCAAAACTCTCACCAGGTCAGGATTACTGCATTACTGGATGAATTTTTCAACCTGGACTGAGAAGAAGAAAAACATGGTACAGCAGTGTGAAATCTGCTTGCAGTTTCCAAGATTACAGACTTTGATATTGCTTTCTCCAAGGCAGCTACTGAAGCCTAGTAATGTGGAATGAACTCTCGTGTTTGCTGCTAAGAGGAAACAAGTTACTGAAAAGCTAGATAGAGTAATTAAGATAAACTCAAGTGTGCTTTACCTCAGAGCTCCACAAGAGCTTGACTGAAGTACAATTTTACAGATTAGCAGTGTAGATTAAACTTTGTGATAACATTATCTCTGTTTTCTTCTTTGGCTATCACTTTTGCTTAATAATAGGTAATACTGAAATTTCCATGTTTCTGGCTGGGAAATATGACTACAGGAAATAAAATCTGTTAATGAGATTTTTCAGAGAAAAGATAAACTAGAAAATAGAGGCATCTGGATGTGAAAGGGGAATCAGGATTAGTTGTTTTTCATTTATCAAAATTGCTGTTAAACAAATAACAGCAAACAACCATACTTTTCAGAATATATCTGCTGCACTCACCATTTCACTGTAAATATTTCCAAGATAATACAGATAAATTCTGATAACTAAATTAACAATAACAATGTTGTGGCCTTGTTCTTGTGTATCACTGTTTCAGGATACGTGATGTCTAAAATTTTGAACCTGAACTGAGCATTATGCACATAGCTTTCAGAACATAACTTTCTTCCAATAATTGGCAGCATCTATATAGATATATATCTGTATTCTTTTTGCTCTCCTGTGAACATGTGAGGGTATGGGCTTCCCTTATCACATGTTCAGCTCTTAGAAAGAATGTGTGTATTCAAGAAAGGATTCAAAAGAAAAAAAAAATCATCAGTTTTATAAGTCAATTTTTGAAAGAGTATCGTGGGTTTGTGAGGACCTGCTCTTTGCTTTGTAACATGAGGAAGGATCTGCAGTGCTGGTCTCAGTAAACAGTTCTCGAAATATCTTCCAGCTCTATGGTAGACCCACCTCCAGCCTGGCCAGGCCAATCTGATGCCTCTGTCATAATTATTTAAGATGGGAAATCTGTGCTGGAAGAGGAGGCGAAGGAGCAGTACAAGATAGAGGTGACCATGCAGACCCCACAGTCAGGGAAGGAGAAAGGAAGGAGGAGTGCCAGACTGGAGACCCCTCTGCAACCTGTGGTGAGAACGCAGGCTGGGCCTTTGCAACCCATGGAGGGCAATGGCAGGACTGAGAGCCACCTGCAGCTCTGGGTGAGTGCACCGGATGGGCAGGAGACTGTGTGAGGAGATGGCCATGGCACAGGCCATGCTGGAGAGCCTGCAGGCCCCACGGACACACACAGGAGTTGGAGAAGAGCTGCAGCCCTCGGGATGAACCTACATCGGAGTGGCCCATGCAGGGCTGCAGCATGTGAGGGACCCAGTGCTGGAGCAGGGATGGTTGGCAAGGAGTCCACCTGCCTTGAGGAGAGACAAGCGGCTAGATCCATTGGGAAAGGACTGACTGAAAAACCCATTCCCTGGCCCCCTGAGCCATTCAGAGTGAGACTATCTGGGCCTGAAAAGAGGAGAGGGGTCGGGAGAAGGTGGTCTTAAAGAGCTGGTTGTGCTCTCCATCATTGGACCATTCTGTCATTTTCTGTTTGTTATGCTTTTGCATGATGTTGAGTTAAATTAATTTTCGTTTTCTTCCCCAACTTGAATAGTCTTGCCTGTTTTGCCCAGGATCATTAGTGGCTAGTGAGCCTTCCCTGTCCTTTGGGTGTTCCAAAGCTTTTCTACTCAGGGCTGATCATTTTCCTTTGTTCCTAGATGGGCTTAAACCACAGCAGAGAGTAATTTGTTGGACATACAGAGCACGTAAAGGTAGGCTTCTAGCAGAGAATAAACAGCTCTTTGGAGCCATTGCTTATCAAGGTAATTTATGGAACATAATATGACTGTTTGTGCCTGTCTTGCAACAATAAAGATAAAAATGGATGTCAGATGCACAACTATTACATATCTTTTTAACAGCAAAGATCCTCAAATTCCATTAACTTTTCCACACATTCTTCACACATTTTCCATGCAACTTCAGTCTGCTGGCTGGAGAAAGAGTCAAGTTCCCTGTGACTATAAGTTATCCCTGGGAGTAAATTACCAGTGAATTGTATTTTCAGAAAGTTCACAGTTCCTGTATCTTACAAAGAAAAAATACTGTCTTAATATCATTGCAAATGGCAACAGAAATATTATGCATACTGTAATTGTGCTGAATGTTTTATTTAGGAAAACACTAATTCTAAAAATGTGTCATAATTTACAAATTTATAACAGAGTGTACTATGCATTCTTAAAAATTAAATGTGTCTGGCCTGGCTATGTTCGCTTATGAAAAATAGCTCAGCTTTAAATAAAGTCATAAAAATTGCATTCTTCTCATTTCTAGAGGTAATCAGCTATGACATTCAATGACATAAATCTTTGCTATATTCATTTTCTTCTTATTCTACGAAAATAAAAATGAAATGTTTATACAGGTGATGATCAGAGCAAGTGTAATGCAACCTCCCCCCTGCTTTCAACCATTTTAAAACTGAATGCATGCTCATAGAATTGGACAGCTTGCTATAAAATAGTCAGAGAAATTTGTGAAAAATCATTTCATTCCATGTATCTTCACTTGGCAGTTGTTTTTTGTTTGTTTGTTTTCAAAAAAATTGAATGGATTGAGTGGACTTCTGAAAAACATTATCTCAAGTTTTCATAACATTCACAAGGTCTCTTTTTGGGAACAATCCCTATTCTAATTGTAGCTTTTTGCTCTTAGTTGATAAAACCTCTGTGAAGGATATTTAGCCCACTGGCATTGATATAATTAAATATTTAAGGATGAGAATGAAGATTATAAGTTGCTTACTTTGAGAGTTGGATATGTTTCTATTCTTCTTATTGATAAATAAAAGCAGATATACTTTTGAAACACAGTATAACAATAGAAAACGTATTCAGAATGCTGACTAGTGCTGTCGAAGTTGTGGAAAGGATACTACATTTTAGCTTGTATTTTGCTGAGACGATAAAAAGAACAGGTTCTTTCTTGTACAAGGTAGACAGGGGAAAGAAAATCTACATATAAAGCTTTTTTTGTTAAAATTTAAAAGACTGTTTTCTTTCCAGAAGATGAATGGATTATTGATAGCTACTTAAATAAGTTAATATTTTTTTCTCCACATTGGCGCTACTATGAATTTATTCCCAAGAAATTTTATTGGAGTTCTGAAATGTAAAAGTTAGCCACAATCACTAGATGATGCGTCTTTCTTTGGATCTGATGTTATGCTTGCATTATTCAGTAACAACTTCAATAACTTTGACCCCTTTGTGAAGATATGACAACAAACTAAAATGAAATAAAATTTATGAGTTTTCTTCCAGCAAAAACCCTTTTGACCTTGAAAAGAAGTAAGAAAGCATAAATACTTAAAAACATTGATCATGCTGAGTAATCATGAGGATTAATCAGTTAAGGATGTGAGAAGTTTTCTTTAAGGCTACTTAAGAGTAGGCAGAAAGAATATGTCACATAAAGAAACCAAAAGATGTGACATGCAGAAACCAAAAGATTCAAACTGGATTTTTTTTTTTCTTTTGTATTTATATGGTATATTTCTCCATAGAGTCTCAATTATCATTTCCTGTGACTGTGGCAGAGGCAAGACCTTTCAGTCTATCTGTTGCATTGAGGAGAAATTATGTGGAATTTGGATAATTACTGAGACTAGTGGTCAGAAACACCACCACCACTACCCTCATTCTGCATTTTTATTACATACTGCCATGGAGAGGACTAATGAAGTTTGATATTTTTTAATGATTTACTGAATGATATCATGGAATATATCATGGAATAACATGGATATCCATGTTATGTTTACACATTGTGGCTTCATGTGCTTAAAAGGAAGGATCCTAATGCACAGCACTGGTAGATATGTCTCTGCTTCTTTTGCATATACATTGAACATTTTACTTATTAGTACAACACATCTGCCTTTAGCCATTGAAGTCTTAGGCAGCTATTATTAAGCATCTCAGTGACATTTTCTCAATGGTCAAAACAATGAGAAACCTTGTAACTTAGATATATCTATTTCAATGAAAAAAGATCTCCCAAAGAAGCTACTTTATTGTTACTGCTTAGGTACAAAAGCTTAGCTGTGTTTTCATTGATAATGTAAGAGGCAATGAATTCCCTCCATTTTGGCTTAAGTATTCAAGACTGGTGATACATTTCAAAAGACCTAGTTGAACGTCCTCCCTCCCATGGGACACAGTCCTCAATAACTTCTCTGATGTGGTTTCTTCCCAACAGCTATGGCTTCTGCTAATACAGGGTCTCTCACACAGGACATGGCCTCCTCTGAGCATAGTCGCTGCCCCTGGTGTGGGGTCTTTTACAAACTGCAAACAAATCTCTGTTTCACCAGTCCTCTCCACAGGATGCAGGGGAGTCTCTGCTCCAGCAAACCTCATCCTCTCTTCCCTCACTGACCTTGGGGTTTGCATGATCCCTTCTTTTCTCTCTTCCAACTCCTTGTACCACCACCAGCCAGAAAAGAAGGAAGAAAGGACAAGAAGGAATAGGAAGAACCTTCTTCTTCTGGCTGCTGCTTCTTAAAAAAGGGATTGTGGAGGCACCTAATTGGCTCAGCCCAAGCAATGGGTCTGATTCAGAGCTGGGGAGTGTTTTAAGTAACTTCTTCCAGGAGCCATCTTTACAACAGCTTCCGTGCTATCAGAAACAACTCCACACAAAACCATAACACCACCTTACTTCATTTGGCTTTAAAAAGGAAAAAAAAAAAAGGAAACTACGTTGTTTTAATTATGTATTTCATCAATGAGCTGTATCAGTTTCTCAGGCATAAGAAATGGTCCATAAATCAGCATTTCCTGACAGTTTTGGAATTTCATTTCACTCTGTATGAGAATTCTGCATGAAATATGAAGATTCATCATCATTCACATTTACACAAAAAATATGAAAACGCTGTACTTCAACTTCCACAAGAGTTCTAATTAATATCAAGTTTCTCAGAGCTTTGAGAAACATGGGAAAACACACTATGTGCGATTCAACTACAGAAAATAAAATGGCATTACAACATTTTCAGTGAACATTGGAAGAAATGTAACTCCTAGTGGAATAAAAGGAGGTGTAATTTTAGAGGATATCATCCTTTAGTAATCTACATATGCAATCGATCTAAGCAAATTATATTGTTGCATCTGTCAAACTGCCAATAATCTTATTTCTAGTCTAGAAGAAATTAAAAAAAGTCAAGGAGTTCAAAAGCTATCACTGCAAAATAAGAACTGACCCAGAAATAGTTTCACATGTTGTTTGTCCAACTACTGTTTGTGCTCATTCTGGGGCACTTTCTTCATAGGCTATTGGTACATCCATGTGGGAGACAAGACAGCCAATATGGAACCCCATGTTTGATTCATGTTTCCACATGTAAAGCAATACAAGCTGTTAATCCTAAATGTCACACTTGAGTACCAGAAGATTCAAACCAGAATTCTACAATCTATACTTCTTTTCATACTCAATATTTTTTACAAATACTCTAAAAAGCAAGAATATTTGAGATCCAAGGTCTGTTTATAAGAAACGCATTGATCTGGTAGAGTCAAACTAATTTTCAAGAGTGCACACACTTGTATTTAGCATAATTGGCCAGGACTTGGCAGAAACTTTCGCTTGTGTTTTTGTTTGTTTTTTCCCAGAGTGTGGCCTCTTCATCTGTCTTGATCCCCAGATGCCAGGCAGCACCAGGAGAGTTTATGGTACAGCCAGAAAGTCTGGAATTTTTATAGACTTTGAGGAAATCATGTTTAACTTCTGTTGATCCATTCTTACAAAGAATCCAGCTCATATGAAAAATTGCAGTACTTGACTTTCAACTCTATAGACAGTAACTGAGATTCTTCCTTGTTGAAAAGTAGCAACTATGCTTACTTCAGCAGCAAATGAAGCTGAGGAAGATAAGATTTGTAATTATACTTTAAAAGGCAGCAAAAAGTTACTTCATGCACATTCAATAGATATACTATGGTTTGAATCCTTGGAAATCTAGAGGAACAGACAGTCCTTTCCATATAAGTGGTAAAAGCACAATGAAAAGCACATGAAAGAAGAATGCAAGCATCTTCAATCATGTTGCTGTGCAGAAAGTGTAAGACAGTAAGATGGCCTGCAGATGGTGACGTTAATGTTGTATGATGGATATGTTTTGCTCTACATAGTACAGGTTAGACTTTGACTCTTTTATGTAACATTAATAAATGAGTATCCGAACAAACTCTTCATGTTACTAAGTGTTTATAGTCTGAGCTGTGTAAAATGAGTCCTTTTATTTTACCAGGGCTTTTTCTGTCATCTCTTAAAAATCCTCATCTATCTTTCAGTGAATCTGTGCTGTCAACTGATAGGTGGTAAAAGCAAGTACTTATTTTATAGAAAATACAGTAGATGGAAGCACTGAAATGCCATTGTGATGAACATCATAAAGGAATCTATAGATATAATAGATATAGATATAATATAGTATATAGATATAATAAAGTATAAATAAGATTAGATAGTGCCATGGAGGAATTAAGAAAGCACCTTTTTACAGGGGTTATTTTACAGGGGTTATCTTTACAGGGGTTATTTTAAAGGGGTTATATGTATTTGGAAAAAATACTGTCTTTTCTGAAAGTGAGGTGATTCCTTTCACAACAGTCATATAGGTGCACATTTATTCTATAGTTTCTAGAAATGTCATAACTCGGAACTTTTTTTAACTGAAGGCTAAGGGTAGGTGATTAGTGAACAGTATTGTAAAGTATTTAACTTCTGCAAGAAAAGGCTTATTCAATTTAAACATGGAATTTTCATAACATTTATATAGAAGTCACTATTTATTTGTTTTTTTTATTTTGCCTGATAATTTCAGAAGCAAGATTTGTGCCAGAAGGTTAGGTCAAATTATTCAAGATCACTTTTCATGTTCTGATATGGAATAATCTTTGCTACATTTACAGTAAAAGAAATTTTAATGACAAATAAAGAATATAGAACAGAAAGTTTATGTGTTTTATTTTATATATTGCAGTAAAAAGTAATGATTAATTACTGTGCTTTGCCTTTTGGAACAGCTGAGGACAGACATATTTCCTCACTAAAGAACAGATACACTATTTGCCAGTATTTTTATCATATATAATTGGTGGGAAATAGGGGACTTAGAAAACTAACTTGGGTTATGAATGTCACTGAAAGTAAGCCAACTTAGAAAAAATAATTAGTTCAACTAGCGTTATGGTGGTGCTTTTTAACTATTCCAATGGCATTGCATCATGGTGGATTGTTGTCTGGGATTTACAGATCAAAAAGCACAAGTCTTTCTTGCTAGAAATAGCAATACCAAGTCCATCAGCTTGGCTGTAGTATCTGATCTGCCTCATTTCTGTGCTGAGCCAGTTCTTTTAAGCCATTCAAGTTTTTGATCTGCACAGCTGCTGCTTCCCTTATTAGTATTCTACAAAGCAATTCATTCTGAGATAGTTCACTCCAGGACTGTTCTCAAAGGTAATATGGATGAAACTGTGTGCTGCACACACCTCCAATATTACTCCAGTTGACTTTGCATTTTCACATGCCCTCATGCACATATCAGGGCATGTAACAAATACTTTTCATCTCATACTACAAAAATACTTCTTTAGTGAGCTGAAACATGATTTATAACATCTTAGACAAAAAAAATCATCTTGTTATCAGCTGTAATCATTTCTGATCAACACTGTTGAAAGACTAAACCTTCCAGCCTTTCATAGTTTTCCCCTTGCACTCCCTTTCTCATATCAGTATTCTTTTTTAAAAAAAAAAAAAAAGAGAGAGATATTTTGGTTTGAAATTCATGTTTAAATGTCATCATTTCCCCTGGCAAGTTAAGATTACTGCAATTTTTAAATATAATATTTTTCTTTTGGTAGTATATTTATTTAGAAATACACTGTGGAATGGTGTTACTAGACTTGTATATTGGCCAGCATTATATCAGTAGCACAAGATTTTACAAAGAAAATGTTTTCAGGTATTCCTAACCACTCTGCAAAATTCATTATGCCTTGGGGAATAAAAAAAAAAATTTAAAAAAAGGAAAAATAATCTGTACACAAAGTCTGAGTTACTTTTGTTCTTCTATATATTGATATAGTTTAAAACTATATTTTATGAGTTCTAATTAATGCCGGTAACACATGGCAGAGAAAGCATTCTTTCCAAAGCTGGAACAAGTTTGTACAGTAGATACATAAAAAATATATATTCAATTAAAAAATTTATTCTAAAGTTTCTACAAAATGTTTTACCATATGTAGTAATATTTCCTTAGTTCTCAGGAATCTCAAATGGGTCTTTGCTTTATGTTTTATGGATAAAAAAAGGCCTTATTTAGGACTTTAATTTCCAGCTCTAGAAAATGTTCTTCTAATATCTCCAACAACACAGCTGTGATTTTTCCTACAATGTGAAAGAGAGAAATCAAATTGTTCTAAACCTTCCACCAGTAACGGACAAACTTCTACTGGCGAAGCATTTCAAATAAACATTTTTAGAGTGTATCACTTTCTGTATAAGTAGGTTATTCTGCATGCAATCTTCTTTCACAGATTTCTTTTTTTTATGAATCTGTTTTATTTTTGTGATCTATAACATCCTGTAGCAAGTAATAAGTTTCACAAGTTAGTCATCTTGTGTGAAAAAGTAATGTCAATGCTTTCTTCAAGATCTGCTCTGTAGGAACTTCATTTTAAACACTTATTCACATCTTTCAAGCCATTCATGATTTTATTGACATTTAACATTACACAGTTACCTCTTTTTCAATCTATATAGATTCTGTTTGCACAAAATCATAGTCCATGAGTTTCATTATTGTTTTTACTATATTCTATTTTCTCTACATTCTACCTCAAATTAGAAGGAGAGATTGCGAAGTGTTTACGCATTTCTCTAAATGCATTCTGTATTTTGTTAATTATTCTTTTCCTAATAATTCGTAAACTATATTGGAGTTTTCTGACCACTTCCCAGGATGGATCTAATATTTTTTTAGAAATGTGTACAGCAAATCCAGAATCACTAATGTTAATTTATTTAGGGTGTGTTGATGTTTATATACATAGAGGTCATTCTATCTGCTCATTATTCTACATTTACCACCACTGAATTTCATCTTTTACTCCCTTTTCACTATTGTACTTCTACAACTTGCAACATCCAGATTTTGCATTTACTACCCTGAATAATTTAATACTACCAGAAAACTTTGTCACCTCACTACTCACCTTTTTTTCTGGATAGCTTATGAATATGTCTAATACATGAGCAGGGGAGGGAAATGGAATGTGCAATGAATTTGTGAAAGCCTCTAGCTCTGTTTTCCCTAGTTTTACTTTTTCCTATGCCATCACAGCCACTTAATCATCCAAGAACTAGGTAATATAGAATAACAGAGAAACAAGGGTTAATTAGTCATCACTGTTGAGGTGAGAGGGCAATGCTAAAACTAGAATAAATCTAGGCAAGGAGTCTTCCAGTATATCTGGTGGAAGCAGTTGCTCCTTAAATCTTGGATCAACTGGGACTAATTTCACAGAAAAACCCTACATGAATGTCTGTGCTTTCTTTTAATATCCAGATATGTTTTACAAAATGACTTTTATTTCTTTCTATGTTTTTAATGTCATACTTGAAAGCATCTTTTCATTTTTGTATTGACATAGAATCATAGAATCATAGAATGGCAGGGGTTGGTAGGGGTTGGATGGAACCTTTAGAGATCATCTAGTCCAACCCCCCTGCATGAGCAGCTTCATCCATATCAGGTAATATAGGAACATATCCAGACGGGTCTTGAAGACCTCCAAGGAAGGAGACTCCACAACCCCTCTGGGCAGCTTGTTCTACTGTTGCATCACCCTCACAGTGAAATAGCTGTTTCTTATATTTAAGTGGAACTTTTTGTGTTCCAGCTTCATTCCCTTACCCCTTGTCCTGTTGCTAGATACAATAGGAAAAAAAAGGGATGCCCCAACCTCCTGACATCCACTATTTAGATATTTGTAAATATTAATAAGATCTCCCCTCGATCTCCTCTCCTCTAGACTAAACAGCCCCAATTCCCGCAGTCTTTCCTTGTATGAAAGATGTTCCAGTCCCCTGATCATCTTGGTGGCCCTACGCTGGACTCTCTAGAAGTTCTCTATCCCTCTTGAGCTGAGGAGCCCAGAATTGGACACAGGACTCCAGATGAGGCCTCCCCAGGGCAGAGTAGAGTTGGAGAAGAACCTCCCTTGACCTGCTGGCCACAGTCTTCTTGATGCATCCCAGGATACCATTGGCCTTCTTGGCAACAGCCAAGAATTGGCCTTCTTGAAACAGCTGTTCTTATTGTGAAAAATATCTTTGCAATGTGCCAATGGAAAGAAAATTTTCAAGTCTCTATTATTTGGATGAACAACATTGAAGGAAAATCCACAAAGGTTTTAAATTGCTAAATTCTGCCTCTAGTAAATTCTGCCATCAGAGTAACCAGGACAGAGGAAAAAGTTGCTTACAAAGAACTCATAACAAAATCTCACTTAAATAAAAATATTTTTCACCATTTTTCTAAGGTATTTTGTTATTCTAATGACTAATGTTATTCCAATTCTAACTACATTAAAGTATTAATACAGTTAGAAGCTGATATCTAACATTAAAATTTAATGGACAGTTCCCATATATAGACACATGTGTGAAATACAAAAGTTATATTCCTCCACAGAGAAAAAAAATATTCTATATGAAAAGGTGCCACAAGAGAGGCAAATGAATTAAAACATACAAAAGCACTGTGTACACTAGAGAAAACTTTTTTTTTTAGTAATTTCAGTACACTTACCAGCAACAATTGTTTCACCTGCTGTTATGAAAGAGAAATTAAACTCATAACAAAAATCAAGTTTCTTTGTTTTCCTTTTCCAAAAAGTTCCTTGTTGCTGTGTGTGATTGAAATACATATTTTATTAAAACAATTGTTTTATTGACATTTTTTAAATCAACACATTTAGTATGTAAGATCTTCAGAGAATGTTGTCATGGTTTGACATTATAGACTTTTCTGATAAGAGGGAAGGGGCTGTAAAGATGGCGCCTGTAAGAAGTTGTTTGCAACGCTCCCCAGGCCTGAGCCAGACTCACTTCTGGGACTGAGCCAATTAGACGCATCTATGATCACTTTTTAAGAAGAAGCTGGAAGAGGAGGCTTCTTCCTCCATCTTCTTCCTGCTTCTTCGTTCTTCTGTCTCTTCTTCTTCTGGCTGATGGTGGTGCAAGGAGTAGGAACAGTGAGAGGAACAATCATGCGGACTCCAAGGTCAGTGATGAAAGAGAGGAGGAGGTGTACCAGAGCAGAGACTCCCCTGCATTCTGTTGAGAGAACTGGTGAAGCTGAGATTTATTTTCATGTCTTTAAAGACTCCGCATCAGAGGCAGAGACTCATTTTGCTACAGCTGGCCCTGGACCAGGGGCAGCAACTTATTTTGCTACAGCTGGCCCTGGACCAGGGGCAGTGATTCACTTCACTACAGATCCCGAACCAGGGGCAGTGATTTTCTTCTTTAGAACTATGGCCAGAGCAGGCCGTGTCCCAAAGGAGGAACCCTTTATCACTATGGCTGGAGCAGGCCATGTCCCGAAGGAGGGACATAACACTCACAGCTGTAACTGTGGGAAGGAACCCATGACAAAGCAGCTCATCAAACTTATGCCCAGAAGAGGCCTTATCCTGAGAGAGGGACCCTGTAACTGCAGAAACTGCAACCAGGGTGAAGAATTCATGCCAGAGATATTCACCAAGGACTCTGTCCCGAGAGAGGGACTCCATATCGGCATAAGCCACAGCTCCTAGGAACAACCCACACCAGAGAAGTTTGTTAAGGACTGTGTCCTGGGGGAGGAACCCCGTGTTGGAGCAGGGGAAGAATGCCAGGAGTCAACCTCATCTGAGAAGACAGAAGTGACAGAGCCCATCTGTGAGAGATTGACCACATCCTCCATTCCTTGTCCCCCTGAGCCGTTGTGAGGGGAGGAGGGAGAGATATCGGGAGCAGTGAGCTGGTCCCGGGAAAAAAGTAGGCATGAGGGAGGGAGATCTGAAAGTGCTGGTTGTAATTTTCTCATCATCTTACTCCTTTTTTGCTTTTATTCCATTCTGTTTCTTGTAGAATAAACTTTCCTACTTTCCTCTCTAAGTCGAGTACTGGAGTTTGTTGTGCCCGGAACCATAATTGGCAGTGAGCCCTCCCTGCCCTTGTCTTAATCCACAACAACCTTGCTTATCTTTTTACTCCCATTTCGCTGGGACCTCTGCCATCCTAACGAGGGTGGGGGTGAATGGGGGCACCGAGCGAGAGACTGTTGTGGTGCTGCTGTGCTAGCTGAGCCAATCCACGACAATTGTGTATTCTCAAAACACAATAGCTAGTAATAAAATAATTGACTAATATTTAGGAATAAAAGGCTGCAGCTGGCAAAAATTCTAAAATAGAACTGTTTTTTGTGTTGGATTTCCTTTCTTTCCTGTTTCTTTTGCTCAGAGACTCTATATACAACCTTAAGGATATTAAAAAGAGAGTACAAAATTGTAACATATTATGACACTGGTCTTAGTTTGTCCAACCTTCAGGTTTTGACTCTTGTACAAGTAACTATTCCAACAAGTAGCTATTCCACCCATCTATGCTCTGAAAACAATGTGTGAGATGAAAAGCAAAGATGTAGAGTTTAGAAACAAAAAATCCGAGCTTTTTGACACCAGCTAACATATATGGTGTAATTTCCCCTGACATCAGTATGATAGAAAAAGGCTAGGATAGAGAATAAGGGAGTATATCCAAAGGTGTAATGCCTTTGTACTCTAACAATGCAAGCACATACCATACTAATATCTGCCCTTTTGGATAAATATTACTAGTGAGGATAACATTAATAGAGATGAAAATATTTCAGAGTGAAGTATTCCAGAAAAAAAAACCACTGCAGTGTATTTCATAGTAGTTAAGAAAGTTTCCTGAAGAGTAGGAGAATACACAAACCATTGGGATGCAAAAATTAAGTTTCCTGAAGAGTAGGAGAATACACAAACCATTTGGATGCAAAAATTAATTTACTGTTTGATTTTAAACTTGTCTTTCTGGTTAGTGCATTTGATGAATAAGTCCTCACACATATTTTAGGATTTGCACTTTCACATGTAAATCCTCTCTTAACTCTTTAACTCCCATACAATGTTGTAAAAATTTAGACAATAAAACCAGTGGTTTCTTATTATTTGTATCAGTCTCAAACAACACAGCACAGTTCCTGTCAATGTTGATGCAATGTGGACATAAACAACTTTCTGCAGTGCTGCTTGCCTTTATCATGGTTAAAATTGAGGTAATTTTCCTGCTCCCCTCAAATGAATTTAAGACAAAGACAATAATTCTAAAATATAACAAATTTCTAAAATATTATGCCAGCATTTGTGAAAAGCTACCTTTTTAGGAGAAATGCTCTTCAATACTTAGTTCTCTTGTCTCAGATCTGTATTCCTAGCTAGTTTGAAAACTTTGATTTGTTTAAGTATTTTAGAGAAAGATCTGTCATGATCTGATTTTTCCCATTAGCCCCTTGGCCTAGCATCTTCTCAAGCACTCAGTCTACTCACATTTGGAAAATCTGACTGACTTTAGATGCTTTTTGGAATTCTGGTCTTCTTTATTAGATTAAAAATAGAATGAATATAAAACAAATTGTTCATTTTTCTTTTGGTTTGGAGATACGTGTGTTTATATTCAAATAATTGAAGACTTATCACTGTCTAATACAAACATAAAAGACACAAAAAAGAAAATGGAAACTCACAATAGACTAAAACTGTAAGTAAGATATAAGGTTCATTTTTCTAAATGTGTGGAAATTTAAAAAAAATCAGTATATTTAAGGGCTTCATTATGAAAATAGGGGAAGGGATATCAAGATTAAGAAAAACTCATTTATTCTACTTCCTTTTCCCAATTTCTACTCTTTCATCACTATTTTTTAAAATGATAAGAGAAAGACAGAGGAGAGCTATACAAGTGTAAAGATAATTAGAAAATAAATAGAAGCATTTATGCAGATAAATACATCTCTTAAAATCAGAAAAATAAGCAAAAAAAAAAAGAAAATCTAGTTCTTTCAAAAGCAATGGATGGAATAACAGTAACTTTAAAATATTCATATTCCCCCTTTTCTTCAAACAAAAATACTTAGCTGACTGGTAACTCTAGATTTATAACATTTCTAGATGGCCTTTCTATCTAGAAAGCTTCATGCTTATCTTGAACTCACACGTACTTTTTGGTGAAGACATTGTCCATTAAAATGGTAGATAGTTTCATCCTGTCTCCCACTTGTGACATTACACATGCTAAAGGATGTGGCATTCATGTATTCAGAGTAGTGGCCACAGTTTTGTCAGACATTTTCCTTGTATGGCTCCTCAGGACAGTGATATGGGATCAACTCTGTCACATGCTGCCTTAGCTCTCATAGGGAGAGCACTAATCAACATGAAGCTGTGAGGATGAAGGAAATACAGAACAGGAACTGTCAGCAAAATTCAGGGCTCAATAAATACATAACTACAAGACATTACACAGAAACACGAGACATTAGCCCATTCTTTTCGGAAAAAAAAAAATTATTACTTTAATATAAAAGTTTGCTGAATCTCTTTAAGAAATACAGTAATAAGTATTCTGAGAGATGTAAATTTTAGTCAACTCTGGACTGTTTCTTTTCAGTACTATGTTTTATACTGTTCTACTGGTTTTGAACATTTCAAAAGCAGAATTTGGAAATTTGTAAGGTTTTATTTAGTAATCATTCTATACTTTTGAGTACTGATGAATGCTCGTTTATCATCCCATTATGAAATAACATATCTATACATTTCAATTTTTACAGCTGTTCTACTACTACAAGTATCTCTCTAAAAGTGTCACAAGAAAAATATATAGGTAATAAATGATTTTATGGGATTTTACAGTGGATATTCACTCATACAGTTTGTAGAATGTTCTTGGGAAAAAAAAAGTAATTCACAAGTTCTGCTTTACAAGTCACATAGAAAAAAAACACGTAATTTAAATCCTTTTCAAAAGAACCTTATTGTATTGTTCAAGTTCAAACCTTCAGAGAGCTAGGCCAATAGAACACGTGTGGGTGGTTTGTATGTCTTCTGAAAGGTACAAATGAATATGTTGACAGAAGCACTAATTAATGCTCAGAAACATTTCCAAGTAAATGCACAGTAATTTCAAAGTAGATGCACAGACAATCTGGAATACTTCTGTGAAATGAATTGCATTATAGGAAGAAAAGATGAAAGGAATAGTATTTCAATCTTCAAGAAATTGTATAGGTAATTTTGAGAACTGAAAGGTAAGTTATGAAATCACTTTCCAGTCTCACTTTATCTTAAAATGGGTAATATAGTAAAAGTTGAGAAATTTTCTTAATGCCTTCTTCATACTTAATTTTTGGAAAATGTCAATTGAAGAATTTCTCTGTTATAACTACTGCTTGTCAAAGAAACAGGATGTAAGAAATATAGAGGTGCCAGTTTGTGGGAAGAATAAGGCATTACATTCTTAAATAATTCAACAGTCTGCAGTTCTACACAGAAACAAACCCTAGTTCAGTTAAAACATATCCTGAAAGATATTATTTTTAAGAGTTAGTTAATTGTGATTATAGGCAGTTTGTCATTATACTTCCATTTCCTTTGGCGCTCTTTTCAACAAAATCTTTGTCCCAAGTAAGTCACTCTAAACCAACAGAATCAGGTGTAAAGAAGGATCCAACATGATTGTGATGTTTGATTATCTTCTGTCTCCTCTGCTTAAACTCCCATTTATAAGGTGTAGTCCTTAAAATCAGAGCACGGAATTGAGTTGGAGGCCTGTGGCCAGTGAGATTCCACAGGGATTGGTTCTGGGGCCAGTCTTGTTCAACATCTTCATCAATGACCTGGATGAGGGTACAGAGTGTACTCTCAGCAAGTTCGCTGATGACACTAAACTGGGAGGACTGTCTGATTCCCCAGAGGCTGTGCTGCCATTCAGCGGAATCATGACCAGCTTGAGAGCTGGGCAGAGAGGAACCTCATGTGTCCAGTCATGGGCTCCCCAGCTCATGAGGGACAGAGAACTTGTGGAAAGAGTCCAGCACAGAGCCACCAAGATGATCAGGGAACTGGAGCATCTTCCCTATGAGGAAAGGCTGCAGGAACTGGAGCTGTTTAGAGAAGGATCAAGGGGGATCTTAATATTTACAAATATCTAAAGGGTGGCTGTCAAGAGGTTGGGACATCACTTTTTATTATGGGATCTAGCAACAGGGATGAAGCTGGAAAAAAAAGGTTCCATTTAAACATGAGAAAAAACTATTTCACTGTGAGGGTGATGGAGCACTGGAACAGTCTGCACAGGGAGGTTGTGGAGCCTCCTTCCTTGGAGCTCTTCAAGACCCGTCTAGGCGCGTTCCTATGTGACCTGATCTAGGTGAACCTGCTTGTGCAGAGGGGTTTGACTAGATGATCTCTAAAAGTCTCTTCCAACCCCTAACATTCTATGAGTCTATGAAACTAAGAAGTTTTTTCCCCACAGTTTAAACATTGCAGAACTAGCTTTTCTTCATTCTCATTTATGATTCCTCAAAGTGTGCTGTTTTTTTGGTTAAACTCTGCTAACAGGAAAGGAGGTTGTCAATGATAAGAGGAAGAGAAGAAGAAAAGACTGCAGCATAAAGTAGTCCTTTGCAAGTGGTTGGGCTAAGAGAGTTGTGAACTGAACTGGAAAAGAAAAACAGAGATAATTGCAATGCCAGATTTGAGATTTTCTGAGTGTGACATTATTATAGCATGCCAGGAGGAGAATAGAACACAAAAGTCATATGGGACTATCCCAGTAGATGTATCAGTTGTGACAGGTTACTTTAATCAAAAAAGACTGTCTTAGTATGAATAAAATTCAGTAAAATAAAAGCATTTAGAACCACTTAGCTCATAAACATTTAAACTATCCTTTTCTTCTTGTCTATTTGAATACATCATGCTAAGGAAAAAGAAACTCATTTATGATACAACTCAGTCTTCGGCTCCATCAATAAGCACATTTAATGGTAAGTTTGTTTGGTTTTTTTTTAACAAAACTTAAAATTACAGACTGTGAATTGTAAAGTTCTGAGTTTACATCAGGAAATATCTGTATTTGCTACTAATGTCATAAAAATGCCTTGTTTTTCAAAGGCTCTCCATTTCATATGTATAAATCTTCCAAACCATGTGAATCATGTATTCTCGCATCTCCCCAGTCTGTAACATGTTTAATTAGTTTTAGGGCACCTAACTCGCTATGCCAGGCTCCTTCAGCTACTTCCAAGGGAGTTTTATTAAAAAACTCTAGAATTAGATTTGAAATATTGCTTGGGAAATATTTCTTTCATGTCGTGTCTACACACTCTGTAGATTAAATATTCAGTCTTACACTCATGACATGGTTAAGGTAGGATGTCTTGCAGTTTTTCACATTTGGAAAAAGGCATCATGCAGTGTAGAGTTCAAATATATCAATGAGTTGGAAAATATACTACAATTATGCCATGAAAGAAAATTGCTGGGTCAAATTTTTGTGTCCACTATTTCAGTCTCCCAGGAAATGAGAAAGTGTAAGTCTTGTTTAGCTCTTCTCACTGCTTCTAGCAGAGCTCCAAATGATTTTAAGTAGGATTATATGAGTTATAAAACATTAGTCTAAGTTATGTAATTTTTCGAAGTTCTTCCTCATCTGAAATTGAATACCTTATTGTTGGAAAAGTGACATTTAGAGAGAGAAAGAAAAAATAATATTCTTGTTTGATACATGGAATAAAAAATATGGTAAAGAAATCTTTTAACAATTTTGGAAGAAAGTGAAACTTGTATGAATTAAACATCAAAAGCTCCATAATAAATACATTTATCAAACATACTCATAATTTTTGCATGGAACTACGTTTATTATTTCTTGTGTGAAGCTACAGAAATATAAAATAACTAAGCATTTCCCAGAATCACAGAAGAGTTAATTTCAAAATCACAGTCATACTCCCAACTTTATGAGATCTGATACCATTCATAAAATAGCTTGAAATGTTGGAAGTTCCTTTAAATTTATTTTTAAGGTTTTAGTGTTTGTTATAACAAATGTCCGGAAAATTACTTAATTGGACTCTCAAAACTTATTTTCTGTCAATCATCTTACACTAGGAACTGATATTACAAGAATAAAATTGCATATCACAATTATACAAGATTGTTTTTTAGAAGTGTTCCTGAATTTTTTTTTAATTTACTTCAGAAAATGTAAGAGTATAAATTCATATTAACTATCGACTAAGCAATTTATTCATAATAGCTAGCTTTCAACATGGACTCTGAAACTATAACAAGTTTCATTGTGTTGAAAATGTGTACATCAAATATGTATGACACATTAAGTTTCTTGATTTTTAGGTACCTTTCTAAACAAAGATTAATTTGATTAATGCCTAGTTCTAACCTTTCTTTAGCTAACAGTAAATTTTTTGTTCACAGTAGGACCATAGTTACTGCTTTTACAATGACAGACAAAAGTCAATTATATTATATTCCAAAAATATTATTTTTAAAGTTATCTTTTTTCCTCTCATCTTCAGCAAATATACATGTTCACACACAATGATAGAAACGTTCTCCAGCACAATCTTCATAGGCAACACAGAAATTATTCTATAAAATGTAATTAGAGAAAAATGTAATCTCCACTGGAAACAGCAAATGTAGACTCTGGTATTTAATAACAAGGATCAGCAATAGTAACTGGCAGTTGATTTTAAGATAACACTGTGGTTTATGGCACTAGATGTGCATAACAGAATACAGACAAGCTAAAGATCCCAGAAGAAGGATTATTTTAATAACAATAGGAATTGGACCAAAGAATCAGCAGATTTTTTTTTCAGGTCATATTTCCTGAATTTTGGTGACACAATCTTCCAAGTGTAGCAGAATCCTTAGGCAAGTGACACATATCTAAACAATTTTGGTATCAGTGCTATGCCGTCTTAATTTCTTGCCTATGGCTGCATTCCTAATCAATTGTGTTTTAAAGAAAAGCAATCATCTTTGACTGAACTTATATATATGTATATCCATTTATTTATGTATCTCATACAGAAAAAGTGGAAGCTGGATACTTCTCTTTACCCTCAGAGCCTGCAAAACACAGGAGCCAGGACAAGGGTCAGCAGAATTGCTACCTTAGACTTGCAGAGGGCAGACCTTGAGCTGTTTAGGAAATTGGTTGATGAAGGGCAAAGGAGTCCAGGAAGGCTGGACATTCTACAGGAAAATGTGGGAGTGTTAGCGTCTTTGCTCCTTAAATAATGAACCACAGCCTGCAAGAGTACTCTTATGCAGCGAAACTGAATAACAAATGCAGCTTTAACCTGTGTATCGGAGCAGTTCTAAACAACTTTATGGCCAGTGCAGAGTACAATATCTACTGAGACCCAGCCCAGACCCTCCTTAGAAGACTGTGCTACCTCAAAACAGGTTTTGCAGCCAACTCCAAAGGCATTCAAGTATGGTTTTCAGACTTGTGTCTTGCAATCAGAAAATTTGCTATTCTTTGCCTATGACACAGTCTTGCATGCTTTCTGTCTTCTGACCTACAAGTGTATTTCTTAATGTGTCTTCCAAAGCACAGAATAAATATGGTCATCTGAGAAAATAGTCTGTGTAAAACTGGTCTTCTTCCAGTATTGTTGTTGCTTCTGGGCAGCAGGGGAAGGATAAGATGACAGGAACAAAGTGCTATGGCCGTGCTATTAGTAGACTTCTTGCTCATGAAGACAGCAGAGTTAGAGGTAAAATTACTCAATTTCTCTATCTGCAAAATATTCATTATGGTTCTCCTTAGTGAGTAAGGTACTTTGCTATCTACCAGTTATCTACTAAATATATTTTCCAAAATGTGTTAAAAGGATTAGGAACATATCTCTGCAAGTTAGAATACTACAAAGCTGTTTTAAAGCCATATAATTTAGTAGTGTAAAAGGCAAATCTAATCTAAAGAAATAATAATAACAGCAACAACAAGCAATTTCTACGTAGGGATTTTTACTTATTCTAGATAAATACACTGCATATGTGATTCCATTTACAGTTTGTATGAACTGTCAGATTACAAACAGGAACAGCTACATCATAACTATCATCATCTTACAGAACACTGGTGCCTTAGTTTCTAACATCACAAACAATTCTAAATGGTTCCGTTTCTAAAATGTTATTTTCATTAATGTAACAGTGCCCTCTATGTTTCAGAGATTGCATTAAGGGTAATGTCATTCTTTGTACACTTTATAAAACTTCCTTTTTTATCTCAATTACTTTTTAAGAAAGAGTGAATTTACCATGGGTTTTTTTTACTGTTCAGTGCACTATAAAAAAGGAATTAAATGGCAATCTAAGTTTGAAGCTTTTAATCTCATTGTAAATACATAGTCACATATGACTCTCAGACAAAAAAGAAAAAAACCAAAACAACTCTTTTTTTGTGGGAAAATACCTCTACAAATATTTTTCAAACCCTACAATTATCATTCAAAATGCCTCAGAAGTATTAGCATATTTGCTTTCATCAGAAGATCATAACTGGTGTGTTTTGGATTTACTGCACACATGAAGACTTTCAGGAAGCTTCATGGTGAAAAAGAAGTAAATATGAATTATGAGACACTGAGGAGATATAGATCTTCATGTCCACTGAATATTATACAGAACTGATCAGATTTTCTTAATACCTCTGTACGATAAAATGAGAAAGATTTCTTCATAATGTGTACATAATTCTCACAGTTAAATGGTAACACGAAAGAACGCTGATTCTTCCCTAATTTTAAGAAGATGACTTCCTAAGGACATAACGTCTTTATTGAGAATTTTTCTAAAAAAATAAAGGAAAACCATAAAACTAAAAGTCTTTCATGACAGCTACTGCACTTACACCATATGCAGTCATAACAAGCTAGGAAGTATAAGTCATAGACAGTTATTTTGAGACCAGGCAACCATGGCTCATTATTCAGTCAAGTGGGAAGAATAATAGAATAACAGAGGTTGGAAAAGACTTCTGAAGATCATCTAGTCCAACACCCCTGCTAAAGCAGATCCATCTAGATAGGATCACATAAAATAATTGTCATGATGGTGTTAAACACATAGAGAGGATAGACCAAGTCCAAGTAGAAGCATGCTGAAAATAAAGATTAACTTAAAATTTTTAACCTTACTTTAAAATATTTTAGTTCTACATTTTCTCTCCATTAGCTTTCAGGCTCTACACTCCTTGAAAGGAAAGAATGGGAGAACATCAGAGTGCTAGTCCCAATTTATTTTTTCTTAACTCCTGCTACTATTTTGTGCTATGAATGTTTGTGAGCTTCTAGGAGAATCTCTCTTGCTTGGAGGTGAGCTGAAATGAGCACAAAGAAAATTGAGCTGTTTTAAATATTCTGTGGCAATATTCTCCTGAAGCTTACGGAGAGAAAGAAGAGTGGAAAGGTTAATATATTTTACTTCAGGTGAAATGTTGTTGAAAAAAAAATCACTTTACTGAAAAATCAAGGCTTTTTGAATTAATAGATGTCTTACTGTTTTCCAGAAGAAAGGTTCATGAAATTACTTGCTGTGAAAAATATTCAACAGCTAAAGTAAAAGGCAGCTACCAGATATAATAGAAACTCGTTGCAAATGCCTTCATTTCTGTTTTGGAAAAGGCAACATTCAATGAATTCTATGAATCCTTAGAAAGAACACAGTTCTGGTGCTGAATATGGGACCTTCTCACTGTCCAAAGAAATGTCAATATTTTCTTATTCTTTGTACTGTACATGCTTACAGAAATTCAAGATGTTGTAGAAAAATGAGATATTATCCATTCCTATTCTATCACTTCCCCAGGAACCTCAGGATTTTTTCATATTTGCCCTTTTATTAAGAGAATAATGATACTTTGTGTGGTAGTGCGTGGACATAGATGACTGCATGCTTTTATTATCTCTGCATTCTTTCCTTATTCTCTCCCTACAGTTGTTCTTAAGTGTCTGTGAAACCTTGACCTTCTTGTCTATCTTCTTCTCCATGTTATCACTAAACGGCTTTGACACTATTTCCATTGCATTTTTTCAGAAGTTAACTTTATGCAAATCAACAAGGCTAAGGGTTGGGTGCTGCACACAGGTCACAACAAGAACATGCAACACTACAGGACTGGGGAAGAGTGGCTGGAAAGCTGCTCAGAAGAAAATGACCTGGAGATGTTGGTCTATAGCTGGCTAAATGTGAGTCTCCAGTGGGTTCAGATGGCCAAGAAGGCCAATGGCATCCTGGTTTGCATTAGAAATACTGTACTCAGCAGGACCAGTGAAGTTATTTTTGCACCTGTACTCAACACTGGTGAGGTTGCATCTCAAATATGGGGTTCAATTTTGGGACTCTCACTACAATAAAGATATTGAAGTACTGGAACTTGTTCAAAGAAGAGCAACAAAGCTGGTGAAGAATTTAAAGCATATGTCTTATGAGGAGTGTCTGAAGGAATTCGAATTGTTTAGCTTAGGGAAGAGGAGGCTGAGGGAGATCTTACTGCTGTCCACAAGTCTCTGAAAGAAGGCTATTACAATGTGGGTGTCAGCCTCTTCTCCCAAGTACCAAGTGACAGGACAAGAGGAACTGTCCTCCAGTTATGACCAGGGAGGTTTAGATCAGATATAATAAAAAAATTTACTACTGAAAGGGTTTCAAGCATTGGAACAGGCTGCCCAGGGAGGTGGTGGAGTCACCATCCTTGGAAGTTTTTAAAATTTTTGTAGATGTGAGGCTCAGAGGTTTAGAGGTGGATACTACAGTGTTAGGTTAGTGGTTGGACTTGATAATCTTAAAGGTCTTTTCCAACCTACATGATTCTGTGATTTTATACTATCTGTTCTTTTTCTTCCCTTCTATCTGTTTACACATAAGACACAGATTTGTGTCAGGAAACAAAGGTAAATGAAATAAAAGCCTCTATCTTTCAAACTTTTAAATTATGCTCATATCATATATGAGAGCTTCTTCTGCTCAACTTTTTATGGATAGAGATGTTGTGATATGGAAGCATTTTTCAAGGAGGTGAAGTTACAACAACAGTTCAACAGAACAAACAAACAAAAGATTTTCTATCTGTTCAGAAAAAAATGGAAATGCCAAGGCCCACTCTGAAATTAAAAAAGAATTACACTAGAACTCTAGAAATATTCAAGACACTAGAATTAAATTCAGCAACTTGATGAAAAAGGCCACAAGTGCAATAAACACAGAAAAAACTCACTTTTTGTGATAGTGATTGAAATTATTCTGAGAAATGCAATTAATTTTGCCCACTCTTAGTATCTTGAAAACTCATGAATCTACTATCTTCCTCTTTTCTTCCATTAACTTAATCATATTGCTTTATTCATCTCAATTTTTGGGGAGCAGGTAATCCACAAAAGTAGGATTTGTGATGCATTGATTTGCACTTTTGTTGGCAGAGGACAGACCAAAAAAATACATGAAATACACTTCTTTTACTAGTGCTTGCTTAAATTTGTTTGAAAACAGGAACTACAGATGAAGAGTGGAAAATATTCTCTAATTCTTTAGTATGAAAATCATAAAATGAATATAATTTTAAAGAAAAAAATACACTATACATGATATTACCAAAACTTTAGGCACTTATACACAACTGTCTAATTTGGAGCTCAGCAACTGTTAAAATGGACTATATCTTGACACTCTTTAATTTTTCTTTACCTACTCTCTTAGAAAGGTACTTAGAGAAAGGATCTCAGCTAAGACTACTCTTGTACAGCTACTGTATGTGTTACTAAACATTCTCTAGGAGAGCTTGCTATCTAGCTAGTTATACAAGAGAAAGGCCAATAAGAAACTTCTAAATCCTTCCAACATGTGGTAATTGGGGCATGTTTTCTTCATTATTTGACTAAAGAAAAGAGACTTCTCAAAAATCTAAAAAACCTAAAGCCAAGATGGAGCAGGAGAGGAACTATGAAAAGGTCAATCAACAACAGATTCAGTATCATTACAACACTGTATGAATTGATCATGTATCCGCATTTGAAATCACCCTTGTCCCTTGTGGTATGGAAGCACTTTTCAAAGAGGTAAAGTTTAAAAAAAAAAAGTTAAAAAAAACAAAGAACAGAATTGGGCTAGAAAAGATATAGAAAGAATATGACAAGAACGACTTCTAGAAAAGAAACAGACTCTGCAGCTACTGAATGTGATGGTACAAACAAATACAATGGAAGTCTCAAAAAGCTTGAAAGGCAATGATCGTTCACTGCCTCTGAGAACTTGGGCATAAAATGAAACCAGCGTCACATGTAAATAAGACAAATGTAATGATTCTGTATATTGCACAAACTATAAATCTTCATCTTAAATCACTTTCAATTTACTATATGTCCACAGTACTTCAAAAGGTGATTGAACAAAATGGCCAGCTCTGAGTCAGACATTGACTGAAGTACAAATTACTATGAGCTATAAAATGTGCCAGCAAATATTACTCCTTTCTGTTGCTGGACAGTCTCTGTGACTCTTGTGGCACCACTATTCTGGAGTGATAACTATGTGGATTATGCTGTAACCTAACACAATTCTTGCATAGGTGAGAGATGTTTATACAACTCAATGGCCCAAATATTCCTCCCTGTCAATGGGATTCTTTCATTCACAAAGTTAAATGTTGATAAATATCTGAGAAGTTGTATTGCTAGGCGATCTTTCTTATCTATACTCTACCACTTAAAGAAGTACAGTTAATCCAAAAGATCTCGAAGAAGGAGTGAGATCCTTTCTTCAATGTATCTTTGTTGCTGAGAGACAGAGGAACTCTGTCTCGTTGGTCATGGTATAATGTCTTACTCTATCAAAAATAAAAAAGATGGAATTGCAAGATTGATAAGAATTGTAAGGGAACTTAGAAAATCACTGTTAATAGTCAGTGGGAAGAGATAGAAGGAATATTGTATCAGAATGTAGAGACAATTCCAGATTTTCAAAATGTTTATAGAATGTAAATTGCCCTCTATGCTTTTAGTGTCAAGTTGTTTGGCTGAAAAAAAAAGAGTTTATACAGAGTTGTAACAATAGATTATAATCTAGTATAGGAGACTATATAATTTCTGATTTCTGATGTCTCATAATTTCTGATTTCTGATGTCTTCTTAATGAAAAGAACAATCTTTACTGTAGGCAGTATAAACTGAAAGAATTTTTAAGATTTCCAGGTCATTACTTTTCACTATTTTAATAAACCTAGGTAGTAGGCACAGTGCAGTATGATATGTTGAATACATAAAGAACTGGTTAACTGTCTCCTTAAAAATAAGCTACCAGTGATTAATCATCACTATACAGGAGAATGAAGTTCCACAAGAAACAAGACATCATCCTAGTGAGACATAATAAGGAAATAATTATCTAATTATCAGCAACAAAACATATGAAAGGCATAAAATTTATCACAATGGAGAATAACAATGACAAAGTAGATGCTATAAAGTAATCTGTCTGAATGACAGAGTCCAGAGGATGCTTACCAACAATGCCAAGTCAAGTTGAAGGCCTGTGGTCAGTGGGGTTCCACAATGGTTGGTTCTGGGGCCAGTCATATTTAACATCTTCATGAACAAAGGGATGAGGGGATGGAGTGTACTTCCAGTAAGTTTACTGGGGACAGAGTGTGCTCTCTAAATTTACTGCTGACAGAGTGTACCCTTAGCAAATTTGCTGATTATACCAAACTAGGAGAACTGGTGGTTTCACCAGAAGGCTGTGCTGCCATTCAGTAAGATTTTGAGTGGCTTGAGAGAGGAATCTCATGAGGTTCAATAAGGGCAAGTGCAGAGTTCTGCACCTGGGAAACAACCCTATGCAGCGTTGGAGGTTGACCTGCTGGAGAGTAGCTCTGTGGAGAGAGATCTAGGAGTTTGGGTCGATAATAAACTAAGCATGAGCCAGCAATGTGCCCTCGTGACCAGGAAAGCCAGTGGCATCCTGGGATGCATTGAGAAGTGTCCAGCAGGTCAAAGGAGGTTCTTCTCTCCTTCTACTCTACTGCATCCAGTTCTGTGTTCCCTAGCTCAAGAGGGATAAAAAACTTCTGTAGAAAGTCCAGTGGAGGGATACAAAGGTGATCAGGGAACTAGAGCATCTCTCTTATGAGGAAAGGCTGAGAGATCTTGGTGCTGATTGGTCTGGAAAAGAGAAGACTGAGACGTGACCTTATCAACACATACATACCTAAAGGGTTGGTGTTGAGAGGATGGAGTCAATCTTTTCTATAGTGTCCAGTGTCAGGACAAGAGGTAGAGAGCACAAGCTGCAACACAAGAAGTTCCATTTGAACAGCAGGAGAAACTTCTCTCTTGTAAAGATAAGGGAGCACTAGGACAGGCCGTTCAGAGGTATTGTGGAGTCTCCTTCTCTGGAGAGTTTCAAAACCTGCCTGAATATGTTCTTGTGTGAGCTGATCTAAGTTAACCTGCCTTAACACAAGAATTGGACTAGATGATCTCTAGAGGTTCCTTCCAACCCCTACAGTTCAGTAAATTCAATCTGGATGGGTTGATAGACTGGTCATATACAAATGAAGTGCTTCTAACGTAGAAAGCTATTAATTTAGTAATGGATTTTGCAGCTGCAGAAAAAGATTTTTATTTTTTTTTTGAAGAGATTGAAAAGTTCTAAGAGTCATAATGGAAAGATAACCACCTTTCAGAACAATACTATAGCAATAATAAGTAATCTGCTTCTTGGAGAAGGAAAAGTTAATTAAGAGAGTATCGTTGCTTTTACCATTGCTGGGAGTGTTATCAGGATATTCCCTGTAATTCTCATCTCTAGATATTTTAAAAGTAGGATGAAAGTTACGAAAGGTTCCTAAAAAAAAAAAAACCAAAAATAATTGAAGCATTGGAAAATGTACCTTAAAGTGAAATGTAGAGCATATGAAAAAGAAGATTGTAAGGTGATTTGATTACAGTGTGTAAGTATCTTCACAGAAAAAAAAAAAAGCATTAAGCAATATAGAGTTCTTTTATCTAGTGAAAGACATCATGACAAAAACCAGTAGCTGGAAACTGAAACTAGATATTCACATTGGAAATAAGTTGCACATTTTCATCAATTATGGAACAAAATCTATCAATGCTGGTGACAGGTTTTCACATCTCTTGATAGCTTCAAATCAAGACTGGAAGGTTTTCTAAAAGACTATTACATCCTGATAGAATGAAATATAAGAAGAAAAAAGGTTTCCTTCTTAATTTAAACTGTCCAGGGGAATTTTAAGGACAAGAAACATTCAAGGATTCAAATAAAATGATGCCTTGTAAAAAATCCATTTAATTAAAATTCTTATAAGAGTGCTTTTTATATTCAAATTGATACATTTGACTTGTTGCCATTACAATATAAAGAGAAGGTGTCACATTACAAACTTCCTCAATTCATGGTGAGCTGCTTCTGCAATGTCCTCAGGATGTTATAGCCCTCTCAAGTGAAATGCTAGACTCCATCAAAGAAACTAAAAACACTGTATTCCTCTTTTTAATTTGACTGCCAGATCTTAAGTGATGCCTTTCTTTTCCTCCTGCTCATCATCACCTCAAACTCTCCATCATACTCCCCTTCTCTGATTGTTGACTTCTGATTGCTTCTGATCTTAAAATTCCTTTGTCTATGCAACAATTTTGAAAAAAAAATGTAGTCCCAAGTGTTTCCTGTACTACTATTTTTATTCCTTTTGAGAAGTAAGGTGGTCTGTGCAGGTCTCAGAGACTTAAATTTATTTCTACTTTTAAGGAAGAAAGTGCCAAAAAAATCCCCCTCTTAAGTTATTAAAATAGAATTATTTTTTTCAATATCTATCATAAACTTGGAAAAATCTTAATTTTATTTTACTAATATAGTATCTGATAATATCTGCCTCTCAGGTTGCTGTACACATACTTCCATATCATTTACTCTAAAGGACCATGAAAACACTGTTAGAAACTGAAGAAAAAAGGTGAAATAATAATCCAGTCAGATATAACCTTGAAGGCAACATTGCCAGATATGTAATTGTGAAGAACATCTCTGGAGATTTGGTATTCATCAATAAAAATATTTTGTCCTAGAAAATGTTTTATGAAGCTTATTTCTGCAGTGGTGTTTGCTATTTTTGCTACTGGTGACTTTGGACTGCTTTCACACCCTCTAAATCCCCACTATCTCCAAGAAAACTTCAAAAATCATGGCTTCATCCTAACCTAAGAAACTCCTTTTTACTCTCATGGGGAGTCTATCAATAGGACCCTGCCCATTTCTGCTTTGTGATCTAGCCTTGGAGACAAGCTGTTTAGTTAAGACTGAAAAGCAGGACATCAAAACTCAGTGATCTGTTTGAAGATTGGTTATATCAAGAGTTGTGGGTTAAGGAAAGTCATCTAGGATGAATCAAAAGAAGCTGACAGAAGTGTGCTTTGAATCATGGAAGGGAAAAATAAATAATGTCTTGTTTTGAAGAAATTAGTTTAAAGCCATTTTGGTAGGACAATTTCACAGATTTTCAGTGAGAGAACTCAGGCTACATTTGTTGACATAGTAACCTCTGTTATCCTGGGATCTGTAACCCAGGGCTCAAGTTGGTGTTGAACAGGTTATAAACGCATTCATGCAATTAGATAGCATGCTATCACATGTCTTTCTGATGGATGAAAAGACTTTGAGCAAGAATTGTAATTCAGTCAGTTTAGTAGGTCTAATGTTACCTCTATTCCTCTTTGATAACAAGCTTAGAGGGCAACTTACCTGGAAATTTTTAATTCTTTAAAATGTTTCTCATTCCCACTTCTCTCTCTTTACTGAACTATACTTTTGCTCAGGATTTGTGCTGTGGACTGATATAAACTTAATTTGCTAAAATTAAGACACTGTTTTGTTTTGTTTGGTCCATCATAACAGGGAATACTTTCTTTTCACACCAACACTTCATACGATCAAATGTTGTTATTCTTGATCAATCTTCTATAAAGAAGTAATTTTAGTACTCTCAGTCTTCCGTTAATGTCTTTTTAAAATCTCATTGCTTGCATTATTTTATCTAGAGAATCAAAATTCTTCTTGATGTATGATGCCCAAAAGTGTGTTTTGAGGTAAGGTGTAGTTCTACATAACCATTCCAAAAGAAGACAAAGACATTTCACTTCCTGAATTTTTCAAGTGGCACCTTTTTTATTTCAAGAGAGCTAACATTATGCCTTTTTCCAACCTATTATGACTTATGTTCCTAAACCTCACAGTAAACTCTGTTTTATACAAGCACAAAAAAAAACCCAAAAAAAAACCAAAAAAAAAAACAAAAAAAAAAAAAAAAACAAGAGGATTTGTTGGAGGTCACTTAGTGGAAAAAGGTCGTAGTCAGTTATTCATGCTGTTTTGGAATATGCTTAGTTTCATTTTCTTTTCAGAATATGTTTGCCCCATTGACATGTGCCCTTACAGTCTGTTTCTCCCCAGCAGATCTGACTGCTGACGACACGCTGCTTGGCAGACACTGTGTCCTGCCCTCTTCTGTGACACTGTGCATTGCTATGGGTCACTCTTAGTGAGCTTGTAATAAATCACTCAGATTTTTTTCCCCAAAATCATATTGCAAAGAATAAATGTTAAGATTTCATTCAGCAAAAAGACCCCCCTGAGATGTATACAAAGAAATAGTTTAAATCTGGAGACAGCATGAATTATTTCAGTGTGCCCATAGCTATACACAAAAGCATTTAGCAGCCTATATGTCAGCCTTATAGGTCTAATGCCACAGAATGATGTGATTTTTGCTGTGGTTTGAAATGTGACCTCTACTCTACTGTTTTGTAATTTGCTTTAAGATCATTTATATGTGGAAATAGAAGAGATATATGTTTTGAATGTTGGGGGAAATATATTTAATGTTTTTTAAGTGTCATCCGCTATAATCCTATGATTTTTTTGTCAATATCTTTCTTCAGAACAACACTCTGCTATCCTAGCCTAACACTGGGAAACCAAAGAGCTGAAAAGCCTGGGCATTTTCTAGACATTTGCAATATCTCATACGTTTAAATGTCAATTATTAAATTATTGTATGATTTTTTTCTATTGCTGACAGCACAGTAAATGGAGACAGGGAAGAGAGCAGGAAGCTATGAATAATAATAATCAATGTATTTCCTTTGCTCTACCCACTGGAACCAAGGAATTTTTTTGTTTATTTCTTTACACTAATTAATTAATTGTATGCATAGTTGGGTGATGATTCACCAGTTTTAATGACAGTTTGAGATAAAAAGCTTAGACATTTCTAAGACAGAATTCTGGGGAGCAGTTGCAGTCCAAATCAGTGCTACATTAAAGATTTTAACAAGATGGTAAGGCTACAACAAGAAGATTGTAAAAAAGGATGTTAGATATCTAAATTTAAACATCAAGGGACAGCTTACATTCCTCAAGTTATGTGTTGTGGTTATATGTGGCTATAGCAGTCCAGGGAAGCAACCTGAGGGAAGACAGACAGAAACCAAAATTACAAGAAGTATGAGGAAGAAACTTTGTAAAGTCCTGAACTGGTTCTTCTTTAGCCTGACAGGGTGTCCTTTCTGCTATACTTCAGACATAGTGAGTCTCCTATGCATGAAACAGAGAAGATTTCCAGCAAGAAAGATTTCTTTTTCAGAAAGGTTAGGTAAATACAGATACATGTAGAATAAACATCTCCAATTTCGAACTGAACAGGGATGGAGCTTGAAACTCATTTTGTCTTGGCCCAAATATTTATGCTGATGATGGCTGTCCTCCAGCATCCTGCAGTGTTTCTCTTTATCTACTGTAATGTAAAAATAAAATAAATTAAATAAATTAAACTAAAATTTTTGAAAGTTTTTTATTTAATCCTAATGTTAAACAGGAACAGTTGTTTAATACTTAGAAATTGTTTTGCAATGGAAAAATTGTTTGCCAATCTACTTACAATCAAAACCACTTTTGCTACCTGACAAGTACAAATAACAAAGTATTGAGAGATACATACAACATATATTTAAAACTTATTAAGTATCTTAAATCAGCTACAGATTTATTTTACAGGTCTTTGTAGTGTCAAGGCTATCATTAAGTAACGCTGTGATTTTTGTGCAGAAGAAATCACACTGCACCATGATTATTACCACCTATGGTGATGTCATGATAGTATCTTGTAAACCTTTCTGCACTCAAGGTTTTGGCAAGAATACAGTCTTTTCTCTGAAGAAATCTTAATCCAAACAGATTAGAGTGGTAGTGGAAAAGTAGCTAGTAGATTGGGAATAAGTCCTGTACTATTCAAAAAAAAATCAACAGATATTGCTCACTGACAGTTTCTCAGGTGATGCTATGAGGACAGTTTCAGCACTGGTAAGTTTTTGCTTCTGTTTATCTTTTCCTCCTTGTGGAAAGCATGTCACTTGTGTCTAAATGCTTTATCTGGTTGACTACTATAATATTTCATGTTGTGTCAATACTTCCTAGTAGTATCCAGCATGATGAAACCTATTTCAGCAATGACTTTCAGTCTACCTGTACATATATGTTAATTTGCATTATTTTTATTTGTGACTTCATATTACTCTTTACTGTCATGTTTCTAACATCTCTTATCTTTGTGTTATCTCTGTTTCAACTTTGTTCAATATTCCTTTCTGTGTGATAGCAGACTAATTATCGCTAAATTCTAAATATGTTCCTGTTCTTCTAGATCATTAAAGAGTGAAAATAAGAAAACATATCAAAGACCTGTTTCTTCCAGTAAATTCACATTTTAACATTGCTCATTAACCTCTGTTTATATTTCTTCAGCCAGCATGCAGTTCAAGTCAGAGCACCTAAGTACTCGTATCTGGGTAAATAATGTTATGCATTTTGCAACATTTACTCAGTACCAGGCATGTCTGTCTAGATGGTATTCTATGTTGAAGATAACTGTAATCAAATAATATAATATGAAATTAGGATTATTATTTCACAATTATGCTACTCTAGTATAATAATTATTGTATTTTATCCACAAAAGATATAATACTAACAAAATCTAAGCATGCCACATGCACGTGCTGCTTTTAGATATTGCTCTGCAAATCTATCCAGTTACATAGGGATATAATAGAATTCCAACATATTTCTTGACACATCCGTTACAATATTATTATTGCCACAAAAGGAAATACTTTCATTTTCCATCCTCTTAATCTGATGTTATATTTTGCATTTTTTGCAGGCAATTTTATGTCCTTGTGCATTTATTTACAATGTAATAGTCTAAAGGTATAAATCACTACACATGTGTGAATAGGCATGTAGAGATATGCACAAAGGTGTGTATATATATATCTATACATAGATAAGGTATACATATGTATCTATGCATATACACATATATATACATGTATACATATATAAGATATAAATATATATCTAAATATGTTTATGCATATATAGATATATATGTGCAAGTGTGCGTGTAAGTTTAGATTGAATGTATCTGCTCTTATATTTATGTTATATTCAGGGTATAAAGTATATTTTAACATTTACTTAAATTATTTCATTAATTTGTACATCTACATGGAGGTTGTGAGTTATGCTACTGTTTTCACAAGTGTTATGCTGACCTCCAAGTGAAAGTTTCAGTAATTTTCAGTATAGCTATTCAAAATCCCACTTGTTACTTTTTTTATATTCATGACACAAAATTATGAATACAGACACTAATTGCATCACATTTCCTGAGCTCTTTGTACTGTTGCATTTCAGAACAATTTCATTATACACTTAGAAAGCTGATGTCATAAAATTATTAAGTGAAAGGTCAACCTTAATTTACTGTCTTTTAAGGATAGTTTCAATATTCTGAGAGAAAAAATGTGGTCAAATGTATTAGAGATTACAGAGTTTATCTTAGTGGAAGGAAAAGGGTTTATTTCTAGCTAAAATGAAAAGAAAAACTTGTGTCACAGGTCTCGTCTTGCTTCAAATTGCTCAGCATGGAACTACAGTGAGGTTAAAAGATGAGGAGAGCTCCCAGCAGAGCAAAGGCATCCACATTTTTCATTGTCATGTACTGTTAGAGCTAAATGACATGAATTTAAGAGTAATGTGGATTTCTTTGAGAAGGTATGCAGTCTATGCAAAGGTGTTCAGTAGTATTCTTTAGAGATCAACCTAGCAGGGCAGGAGAGTTTCAGGTACTGAAAATTCCAGCTTACTCCATGTACTAAACAAACACACAGAAGCATCCAAAACTACTAGTCTTGTTATTTGTGCACGTATGGGAAGAAATATATGGAACAGAAGGAACTGAGAATGAACAGAAGGAACAGTTGTATAAGCAAATGGAAACAGAATTCCATAAGCAACTGGATAAACACACAGAGTTATTAGTTTCAATCTCCATACTAAGGGACATGGAACATTTTATTTCAAATCACTTCTTAAATTATTAATAGTATGAAATTAGCAACAATGCTGAAACTCATAGTAATATTATATATAACTAAAGTAGCTAATAAGGTGAGTATTACTGCAAAAAGTGCCATATTATGAAATAATAGCACTTTCGTACATTAAACATAAAATATCACAATTTAAGTTATTAGCTTATATGGTTTTGAATTACAGTAGCTGACAGATTAAACAATAAATGTAGACTTTTAATGAATATTAATTACATTATAGTACAATTGAGCTAAGTGCCAAGCTCATTTTTGTAGGGATGTTTTTTAGGAGCAGAAGCATAACGGGAAATTCTTTCTGTCTAAGAATAAGTGTTCATCTCCAATCACTTCAGTCCTAAATATCTTAGCTATCTCCACATTTCAAATCACTTCCATGTACCCAGGGCGATGATATTTAGTGTGCTCAGATTTACACCAAGTGAAAAGTCTACTTAGCAGCAGAACATACAATAAGTTGAATTCACACTCTTCATCCTAAAACTCCCTGTCAGCCCTTTGAATCATACAAGTGTCATGCTATTTTTTTTTTAGTAGGCTGCTATGGCCAAATACAGTATTATCATAGGATCCAAGTGTTAACATGACAAAGAGAAAAACAAAGTAATAGGGAAAACCAAAGTGATGTGCAATAGTGAATTGTCTCATATGTACTCCAAGATGAATTTCTGCTGTTTATCAATAATTAATACCATGAGCTAGAAGATCTGAGAATGCCAAGAAATAGCACTGAAAGTGATGCTGTGAAAGAAAAGAACCCTTTCAGGCAGGGTCCATACAGAAGACCTTTAAATTGTGGGAAAGAGTGGTTATTAGCACCTTAGTCTACCACCTGAAAAACAAGTCTGTAATATTTAAAAACATGTATGTTTACTTTAAGTTACTTATCACAAGTTTCAATACCTTGCAAAAATAGAGTCAATTAATCAAAGGAAATATAGAGAACAGGAATGAAAATTAATAAATAATTAGCAGTGGTGATATTTAAGCACAGACAATTCTTAAATCATTGCTTTGAGATTTAGGTATGAAGTTTACTAGATACAAAGTGCTTTGTAAATTTGGAGTGTGTATTTGACTCCTAAGTACTTACTATCCTTGAATAATTTACACCCATACCAAAAAGCAGAGTTCATTTGCATGTTAATAACTTACTAGTAGTGATTTGCCACTCTGTTTATACAGCACATGATTCAAGTGTCATTAAAATACGTAGGAAAACTTAATTACTTTAATGGGACTTGGATGATCTCCCAGGTGATAAGGAGCAGTGCTACCTTTTTTAAGTCTTCTGGTACATTTCCCTGAGATGTAGAGATGCCTGAGTAACTTTCTGCCAACAGAAGTGACAATTTCACTGTTCATTCCCGTGCTCTTCTCTGCATCGTTGTGCTATATGGCTTGGAGAATACCTTGTTGAGCCAATTCTATTTATTAGCTTGGCAAAATAGCTGATAAGCTACAGTTGGTCTGCAGTTTCGTTAGCATTTTTGCTGAGCTACTGAAATGCAGTAACTTACAAAAGCCTCAGCTAAACGTCAAGGTGAGCTGAGCAAGGACTATGCAGACAAGACTGAGGAAAAGAAAAACGAGATTGAAGAGGTGAACTCCCTCTTTTTGAATTTGCAATCTGCCAAGTTAGTTCACTCCAGCTAGTGAAAGCACTTCTGTAGACATTTTTACTTTTATGAAAGGTCTAGATGAGGTTGTCTTCTTGCATATCTCCATCTCATTCAGTGTTAAAGATTAAAAGACATGAGGTCATGATGTAAATTAGATCCTGGAAGAAAAAAGCTCTGATTCAAGAGTGCTTAAACCTGGCATGAATTCTTCAGCAAGAAGGCATAGTATTACATTAGAGAAGTTCTCATTTGGTACAAACTAACTTTTCCAGTTCAAACCTACTAAACAATCTGTGGGGAAGCTTGGTACAAGCAGCCATTGTATCTGTCTTTCTATAGCCAACAGCAAAACAATGTATCAGCATAGAAGAAAATATTTGTGGCCTGTTAATTCAAGAGTAATGTGATCAAGACATTATATAAGCCTCCAAGGTGATTGGACAGTGTATAAAACTAACATGAACAATAGAATGAATAAAACATTTCTCTCCAAAGCAGTGAATGTGGCTATCTGGTTCAGTACACAGCAGCACAAACAGCTGATTTGGCACAGAGAAAATATAATGCTTGGAAAGGAGGGAAAGCTAAGGGTGAAAAAAACATGAAAAAGAAAGACACTGTTTGCAATGTGATGATGTACCAATATGCTTTGGACAGATATCCTTTTTTAGATCTAAGGTACTTTATGGACATCTCCACGTGCTTGTCATTGCCTCAGTCCATCCTGATTCCCAGGCAGATTTACCATCACTCTGATATGCTATCTCAACTATTGCCAAGGCAGCTTCAATGTGTACTGTTTCTTTAAAAAATCTTGTATTTAAACCTGTTAATCAGCATCGCTTTGACTGCAGTTTTGACATGAGCAACTCTACTGCGAAATTGAAGGGAGTGATAATCACTACTGAGGAGAACTAGCAATGAGCATACAGGAAAGTAACTCTTCTGTCTGAAAAACACACTTCTGCATGAACACTGACAAGTTAATATAGTAGCACCAATGACTACTGCTTTACAAGTGCAGCTCTGTAACTATGTTGGTATGTATGTAACAAAGGCAAGAAATTTCTTTCTCTCCAACAATCCTGAACTATTTCACTTGGACTAAGTATTGGTAAACACAGTACTGAGGACAGCTTTTGGGTCCATGAATGCTCAGTGAAAGGCATTGACAAGATTGTTACCAAACTAAGTTATAGAAATACATATCAGTTCACTTATTCATCAGCCTAGCAGAAGAGAACTAGAGAGGCAATCTTTACCTAGAAGAAAGAAATAATTGGCATTTAAGTAAAATGTCTGATTTTCTACTTTGGAAGATTGGAAGTATATGCTTCCATGTTGTACCAGTTCAGGTTTTTATCTGTGGCTGAGAATATGTTTTGCTTATACTCCAGATAGGAATAACTAAGGGTTAGCTTATTGTTCTTCCTTATCAAATCTTACATATAAAAAGGACCTCAGGAGTTTATGTAGTCAATGCTGTGACTCAGAGATATTTAACTGTACCTGGATTTTAACTTTTTAACAAGTTACCTAGATTTTAACAGCAAGTTACTGTCCTCTTCTAAGATAGTACCAGAAAATTACATTTCTTAAGTAGTTTTGTTATTTGGAGTCATTAGCATCTGAAATGGGTATAGAACTGAAGAGATGGAATGGTAGTACCAGGTGGTTTAATAGACCCCTTCAATCATATTGTCTAAAAGTTTTATAGTTTTATGATTTCTTTTGTCACATCCCCACCTTTTCCTTGACACTCACATGAAAGTGTCTAGAAAAGTGCCCTTATGACTTTTCAATTCTATAACATAATCTGTGATAAGAATTTTGAACCTTTCTGATATTATGAAACTTTACAAACTTCTTTCTGAGGTACCTTGGATGTCTATCAAAGGCGTTAAGAGGTATCCTTATCCATGAATTTGTAAGAACCACTTCTATGAGGAGAGTTCCCTCACTCAGATTTGCAAACTGAGAAACTGGCTTGATTCTTCTCTGAGTAACTCAGCAATTACAGGGACAGTTTGATCTCAGATAGGTTGCAAGTTCTAGTTAATTTCTTCACACAGTCCAGTTTTCTATGTCAGATAATTGAAGGACATCAGTATATGAAGCTTAAAAGGAAGGAAAAGAAAGTCATGGTTCTGTATTCAAGAGATGATACAGAATGCAACTATATCTTACAATCCTGTTTGGATTTTTTTAAATAAGAGAGGTAGAATATATATAGTGCATGAGAGAACATAACTGCACTTGAAACTTGACCTTTTCTTAGCATTAATTAAAAATAGTTAATGAAATGATGCCCAGAGAGAAAGCCGAGCTATAGTTGTTGCAATTTCTTGGGAGAGGATTGCATTAAATTTTAAATATATATTAAATATACTTGTATATAAATGTGTGCATGCTTTTATGTGTTCACACACACATATACCTCCAGAAGACAAACCAGCAGTGAAAAAAAATCTATGTGCAAAAGATTGAAACAGATGACCAAGGAGGTCTTTTCCAGTCATATCAGCTGAGTGATTCTATGTTTAGGAATAAAAATATAAATAAAAAGGGCATACAGTATGAGTTGTTTATGCAAAATCGAGGCTTAGAATGTATTAGCATATTTGCAGTGCTTATTTGAATAGTCTACAATAAATAACATTTTTAAAAATAGCTCCCATAGATTCCAATGGCACAGAAAAAAACAAGATTGTCAACATCAAATAAGAGAAACCTGTCCAAAACAAAAATAAATATGATTGCAAGGGAGAAAAACGTTTCTTCTCCTGAAGATTTCTTAGAGTAGCAGAGAAAAAATAAATGTGTAACTCAAACTGACAGAATGATTTCCCACAAAGATGAGCTGTGTGGATATGACAGTCAAATATATTAATAAATTGCTTATTTAACTTTGCAATAAAATCAATATATGAACACTAAATAACCTTTTCTTTTTTAATGACAGAATCGTTTAGGTTGGAAAAGATCTGTAAGATCATAGAGTCCAACTATTAAAGTAACACTGCCACATTCATCATTAAACCATGTCCCTAAGCACCATGTTTCCACATTCTTTTAATATCTTCAAGAATTATGACTGCTTGGACAGCCTATCCCAATGCTTGGTAAACCTTTCAGTGAAGAAATTATTCCTAATGTCTAATCTAAAGCTCCCCTGCTGCAACTTGAGGCCATTTCTTCTTGTCCTGTTGCTTGTAGCTTGTAAGAAGAGACCAAGAGGGGCCAGGGACCTCACCACAACCTTCTTTCAGATAGTTCACATGGAATCACAGAATCACAAAATCTTAAGGGTTGGAAGGGACCTCACAAGATCATCTAGTCCAATCCCCCTGCCAGAGCAGGATCATCTAGAGTTGGTCACGCAGGAAACAGTCCAGGTGGGTTTTGAATGTCCCAGAGAAGGAGACTCTACAACCTACTTGGGGCAGTCTATTCCAGTGCTCCATCACCCTCACAGAGGAGAAATTCTTCCATTGTATTTCTTCGGAACCTATTACGTTCCAGCTTGTACCAATTGCTACTTGTCCTATCATTGGACATCACTGTGAACAGCCTCACTACATCCTCTTGACGCCTGCCCTTTACAAATTTGTAAACATTAATGGGAATAGCCCTTGTTCTCCGATTCTCCAAGCTAAAGAGCCCCAGCTCCCTCAGCCTTTCATCATAAGGGAGATGCTCCACTCCCTTAATTGTGCTTGTGGCCCTGTGCTGAACTCTCTCCAGCAGCATCCTGTTGTAGAGAGTGATAAAGCCTTTATAGTCTGTGGTGGTTTAGCCTGATGACCACTCAGTCATAATATCACTCTCCCTCCTAAACAGGAGAGAGAGAGAAATATATCAAATGGCCNGCCTGGCGTGGGTCATCCACCAGGAGAGACAGTCCTTCAGGGACAGGCTGCTCCAGCCTGAGTCCCCTCACGGGATCACAAGTCCTGTCAGCAAACTTGCCCTGGAGTGGGCACCTCCCCCATGGACTCCCAGGTCCTGTCAGGAACTTGCTCCAGGATGAACTTCTTATGGAGTCACGGCCTCCCTCAGGCATCCACCTGCTCCGGCGTGAGCACCTCCCCCACGGGCTGCGAGTGGGTCTCTGCTTCCCGATGGTCCTCCATGGACTGCAGGGTGACAACTTGCTTCACCATGGTCCTCACCACATATCACAGGAGAGCCTTCTTTTAAGTGCTGGGCACCCTCCTCCTTCTTCAGTGACATTGGTGTCTGCAGAGATGTTTTCACATTCTCTCTCCCTTTGCTGCTGTCATTTTTATGACTGTGCAACAACTTCTTCTCAAATATGTTATTCACAGAGGCATTACCTCTGTAAGGTAATTGGCTAGGCCTGGGACAGATGCAAGGTCCAGCTTACAATTGACTGGCCCTAAACCTGTCAGCTACAGAGGAAGCTTCTGACAACTCTTTTTGTTTAAAAAACCACCCCTTTAGCCCCCCTGCTACTGAAAAACCTAGCCCAGACAAAACCATTGCACAGCCTCTTTTTCTCCAAGCTGAACACCCACAGTTCCCTGAGTCACTCCTCATAAGACTCCAGACCCTTCACCAACTTTGAACACACTCCAAGACCTCAGTATTCTTGTAGTGAGAGGCCCAAAACTGAACAGTATTCGAGGTATTGCCACATCAGTGCAAGGTCTGGGAGGAACAATCACTTCCCTATTCCTGCTATTCACGCTATTTCTGATGCAAGCCAGGATGTTATTGGCCTTGGCAAACTTGCCCAAACTGATGATTCATATTATATTCTTTAAACTATAATATTTTTAAACTTATAATCGTGATAAGAGTAATGTGATGGGTTTGTGTGGAGTCACAGTGCTTCGTAACATAGGGAGTGTCCTGCAGTGCTGCCCCTGTAAATAGCTCATGAAACTGCCCCTGGCACTGAGTTTGGATCCATCTCTGGCCTGGCCAGTCCAGTCTGGGGGCTCTGTCATCACTATTTAAAACCAGAAATTTGTAGTGTGTAGGAGGTGGAAGAGTAGGGCAAGATGGAGGTGACCATGTGGACCCTGCAGTCAGAGGAGGAAGAAGGGAGTGCCAGAGCAGAGACTTCCCTGCAGCCTGTGGCAAGTGTGCTGGCTGTTCTCCTGCAACTCACAGAGGGAAATGGCAGGACTAATAGTTTCCAGCATCTCTGAGAGGACCCTGTGCCAGAGGGAGTGAATGTTGCAGATCCTGATCCAGAGGAAACAACTGCAGCCCACGTGATGAATGCACATCCGAGCAGCCCATCCAGGGCTGCCCAGTGTTTGAGAGACTCAGTGCTGGAGAAAGGAGGACCAGTGAGGATTCCTCCAGCCCTGAGAAGAGATAAGTGATGGGAGCCATCAGGAAAAGACTGACTGAAACTCGTATTCCCTGCTCCCCTGAGCCATTCAGGGAGGGAGGAGGTAACACTGGGATTAGGTATCTGAACACAGGACGAGAGGAGGGGTGGGGGAAAGGGGATTTTAAAGGGGCTGGTTGTACTTTTGATCATTGTCCTACTCTATATTGTTCTTGGTTGGATATTTCTATGTTTTGACTGTTGGCAGATTACATTAATTTTAGTTTTCTTCCCTAAGTTGAGTAATCATAGACCATAAGTGGCAATTTAGCCCTCTCTGTCCTAAAAGGGTTCTAAAGGCCCTTAGTACTCAATAGCTTATCATAGTCTTTTGTTTCTGGATGAGCCAAAAGCATGACAGTTATATATTCATACACACCTGTTGTTATCTTTAAACTATTCTTATTACTAGCTATATTTTTTTCCAGTAAAGACACAAAGAGTGAATATTTAATTGTACATATTGCAGGGATGAGAAAGGCTGACAAAAGAGAAACAGAAGATTTTTTTCCATGCTACATGAGGACAAGATGTCTCTTTATGTGGCAAAGCCAATCTCCAGTGATCTTCCTCTTTCTAAGATATTTTAGCATGGAGTTTAAGATTTATAACAAATTGACAATCCCACAAACACCCAACTCTGCCTGTACATATGAACCTTCTACCTGTCCAAAGAAGAGTGCAGTAATATAGAATGACTGAGCAAACAGCATTATTCTGGTTGTGCTTATTGTGTCATGTTTGAAAAAACAAAATAAATTTCATGAGGATTTGTGCTTCTTCCTCTTCTTTCTTTTTCCTCATATTTTTTCTCCCCTCTTATTAACTCTGATTGTGAGTGCCTACTTCTCCAGGGCAAGTTCTTTGAACTGTCATGAGTTCCAACTTATAGCTGAAAATTACACTTCCCACTTTTTGTTTAAACAGAGAATTTTACCAAAATTTTAGCCTTTGAGATCTCTACAGAATAGGAAAAACTTGTAGCAAAAAATGGAGTAAAAGATAAAATTCTATAATTACTGTTATCAGGAAATCAAAACATCTCTTTTCCTTTTTTTCCTTTGTTCTTTTACGCTAAACAACATTATCCATAACTGTTTAGCTACAAGGCTTACTTCAAAGATTGATACTTATGACTGCAGTTCTAAAGAGAATTAACTGTGTAATTTCTTTGCTTTAAATGTAAAGGCTACATTGACAATCTATGAATGCATTTTATTAAGCTTTGCTAAATTTCCATTAGTTCTCAGAGCTATAGATTTCACTCAATTTAAAATAACAAATCGTTATTCTCAGACAAAACCCTTTCATTACCTAAATATGTAATTAATGTATGATTCAAAATTCCTTGAATCAATCAGCCAAAGGTGAGTGTTACTAAGGAGTGATCTGAAGGAATATGAACATCTGAGAATACTGATCCTTTGCAAATAACAAGATAAAACACATCCAAGCAATCTAAACAAATGCAAGCACAAAACCCACTGAGTTTATCCTTTTGTCGCTGATAACTATGAAATATTTGGTCATGATTCTGAAGGTCGCCACAATTATGCATCATTATTCTCAGATAGGTGTCTTTTCTTTTATTTCACATATACATATTCATATCAGCAAATTTTTGTATCTCTAGGGTTAGAAGGAAAAGCATTGCAGATATTCTGTGCAGGTGAAAATTCCAGGTGATTAGTGTCAACCATTTAATAGTATCACTGAATGTCAATGAACTGCATGAAGTACAAAATAAATATTTGTCATTAATATTTTTAATTAACTGCCATGGTTAATGAGTTGCATATAGATCTGTTATTTAATCCTTTGGAAACAGATGAAAGTTCTACCTGAAAAAGAAAAATAACAATGAGCAAGTAAATGACAAAGACAGGGCCATTAGGTTGTGTTAAACAGTCTCAGCATGATTATTTTTAAGTACAGGCTTTAAGAGAGACTTTGAAATTTAAACTTTAGTTATTTTAAAACATTTTGATTATGTTATGAATTGATAACTGATTAATAATTTCAAACAAGATTGTAACTGCCATCATATTTAGTACACATTACCTAGAAAGTGTTAAAGAATATCTATTCCAAATACTGAAAAAAGGTTTCTGTTTCTTGGGGGAATGAGGAGACGGACGATACAAAGAAAGGAAGCTTGAGTTCATTGTCTAAGTCCTCAGGCTACAACACAGAACTTCCAGCTCTGGAGTTACGAGATTACAGTGGCTACAAACGGAACTCTTCAGATTCAGATTTTTTTCAAGGATTGGGGAAACTTGGGAATGTTTCTAAATGCATAAATCATAAAAAAAGAGATAGATATCTCCAATGCAATCCTACCTATAAAATTAAGATGTATTTTACATAATGGAGGGTTACAACTGTATGGGAATGTTCAAAAGTAATCTGTCAAATTGAGACTTGCTATTAAAATCTATTTATTGTAATTGATTTCTAAAATGTCGTACTTGTGGAAGGCATCCTTTAATCAACAACTAATCCTATAAGAACATGATATTTTAGCACCTAACAAAATTGAGGTTATTTGAATATTTTGAATTGAAATTCATAAAAATATTGTTATCACCCATAGTCATGAGAATTTAAAATAGAATGGATTCCAGCTATCTTGGGACTGTTTTAAAAACATTCCATTCCATTTTCACCTATTACATTTGCCTCTGACATTATGACATCAAAGGAAAACATTGCTTGATAAGTTTCATAGGTTATACCATGCTATATTTACATTTGCATTATGAGTTATAAGTGTTTTTCAGCTTCATCAACATTTTAATGTGGTTTAAATAATATTAATTTACATATAATGGGTTGACTCTGTAACAATGAAGAGCACATTAGATAATTTTGCAGAAAGTATCTATTTCAGACATATTTAAATTAATTTTATTTCATTGCACTTCATGAAGAAACAAACCACACTTCATAATGAACTAATTTTGTGTTATTTATAACTATTAAGATTCAACAAAATTTGTTGCTTAGTTTTGATTTTCAGCAGTTCATAACATGGGCTTATAAAATAAGACTAGAAGGTTAGACAAGGTACTTTTTCTGACAAGTTAAATATTGCAAATGTGATTTCTCCTTATACATTTATCTACATGCATATATGTATATTCTGTTTAGGGAAAAATCTTAAAAGATATTTTTTTTCCTAGTAAAGTACATTTTCATAAATAAAATATTTCAATGAGGAAAAAAAAAAGTCTATTAGCTTAAGTACATCTCAAGGAAATAGCTGAAATCCAACATCAATATTGGAGAGAGAATCTGAGTATGTACCGTTAATGGCTAAGCAAGTTATACAGCAAGGTAAGGATAAGAAGAACAAAGACAGCAGAAGAACATTACTATTGGATTCAGTGAAAAGGGTGCATTATGCAACAGACACCTGAAACCTTCAGAAGAGGATGATCAGACCATTGTCATGTTGTGATGACCAAAGATAAGACAATGGGTATAAACTGGAACACAAAAGGTTCCAAAGAAATATAAGGAAGAATTTCTTCACTGTGAGGGTGATAGAGCACATGAACAGGCTGCCCAGAGGTGTTGTTGAGTCTTTTTCTCTGGAAACATTTACAACCCACCTGGACTAGTTCCTTTGTGACCTTACTGTAGGTGGCCCTGCTCTGGCAGGAGAGTTGGACTAGATGATTTTTTTGAGGTCCCTTCCAACCCTTAAGATTCTGTGATTCTGTGTAAAAGCCATGAAAGATGACTCAGGAGAACTTGCCATGCAAACTAATAAGGGGTATTGCCTAACTTAATATAAGAATACTTTGTTTTGGAAAACAAAGTCAAGAGCAGAGAGAATGAAAATTTTGGAAAAATTGAGGGGAAAAGAAACTGAATGGGTATCTTTAGCCAAGCTACTGATGAGTATGCTTGTCTTACCCTGAATCTAATAATTTCTGTTTATTATTCTTAAAAAACCTCTCTATGTGAGTGTCCTTTCTGTTCTCAGACTGTGTGAACACTAGGTTGTCTTGTGAACAAAGGACGATGAATGTGAAGGGCTCGGAGTTCTGGGGCATGTTAAACTGAAAGCGCATGGTCTGGAGGCAGCTACTGAAGAGACCAGATGTCAGAGCAGCTTTTCAAGGACTGGATTGTCTATGATGTTCACATTTAAGTGAAGGTCATATTCATATGGTTACTGGTTAAGGCGCTGGTCTTTTGCTGTTGGTTTGTGTGAACGGTTACATGTGCATGTTTATGTGTCTGTTTGTACACCTCACTAGTTTCTGGACCTGAGGATGAGGGCATCTAGCAATGTGAGATTCAAAAACCCACCAGATTCACCTACCTATGACACCTACCAGCTTATTCAATAACCCTTAAAGCTCCAAAGTTCATATTAACCTGGCTTTCCTGTTGAGAAGCAAGATTGACCAGAACTCTCCATCAATCTGGAAAAGGAACTAAGGAATTAAATATTATTTAATGTTCCTCTAGTTTGATTTTCGTAATATTCTCCAGTGATTTAGTTTATATTTGGGTTTGTGTAAAAAACTGTCTTCCCTCAATACCTGATGGGAAACGAAGAAAAAACAACACTTAAAAATACAATACATAGTGGCAAACCGGATCAGATCTCTACTACAACAGATTGATCCTTTGTGATTCTGTGATTTGCGTGTGATCTGCTAGTGATTTCAGTTAAATTAATGATGTGATTTTTCTATATAAATAATCTCCATATACAAATGTCTTAATAGAAATATCTGTGAAACAGATACTCTGCTCATTCCACCCATCAGTGTTAGGACCTTAGCTGGAAGCTCAGGTTTGAGAGACAGAGCTTAAGGAGTGATATTTTCCATTTGGAGATGGCCTAGAGAAGAGTATCAGACATGATCAATGGTAATCATTGGAAAAAATGGAGTTATTTACCCTAGACAGGAAAAGGTGAGATACTATATGTCTTCTAATGTATATAGGGGGTCGACAAGAGGAAGGGAATACAGTCTTTTCTTTGTTTTTTACTGGGGACAGAGGAAGAAGTAACGAAGTTGGCGTTCTTCAAAGCTGACTGTGGAAGATATTTAAAAAGAATGACAGCTCTGAAGACAGATCTGCAATAGAGTAGATTGTCTGGGAAGGTATGGACTCTCCATCACTGAAGATTTTTTTAAAATAGATTAGATGAATTTGTGTCTTGAATGGGTTAGTTACAGCTGATTCTGCCTTGGATCTGCAGACTGGGTTAAATGACCTTTCAAGTTCTGATCTATGATGCTATAGAAACAATACTAACCTTCTTTGTAGTACATTTTCACATCTACTGTTAAAAATCCAAGTGTTATCACCAGATATAGAGGTGAGATAGATTAAGATGTAGTGAGAAATTTACTATCAATGTCTATTTTTTCACCTGAGCATATTTTAAGCCATTAAATTTAGAGAAGGATTAACAGACAGAGGCAGACATGTATAGAGGGTACAATTGTATAATTCATTTCCCTAAAAATAAAGCAAAAAAGACTAAACTGAATTTCCTGTGGATTTGAGGTAACTGCTGCCAAGCCACAAATGAGAGAATGATTTCAGGAATAAGATTATTCCTTCACTTTTGTAAACCTTACATTCATTTGTAGATGCTACAAAGCTTTTTGGGGGCTTCTTTCTTGACTCATTAGTAACACCACCTGTTTCATTTACAGATAATGTGAGGTTCAGGGCATCCAATCTTCAATCTGACAGTGCTACAGGATCTTCTTTATTGTTATTTCTAATCTGAAAACTATATTAAGTATTTTTTCAAGTATTCTGATATTTTTGCAAATGTCAGTTCAATGTTGTTAACTGTTAATGCGTTATCACCAAATCAAAAATGAAATATAAATCATGGTTTTAAAATTCTCTGTAATAATTGGCTGATGGCTGCATACTTGCAAATTAATGAGTCTTATGAGTGCAAATATGAGTAAAAATGAGAATTATGCATCATGAAATCTATTTTCTTCATTTTGCTTCAGGTTTGGTTGGCTTTTTTTAGTGATGAGAGATTGGTATGGGGTTGTTTTTATTATTTTTATTTCCAATATACTAATTTAGAGGACAGATTATGATAGTTTTGCATTGAATGGTAGTCTGCCTCTAACTTTAGAAGAATATTTGTAAAGAATCATTTGTTGAAATAAGATCAGATTTTAACCAATGCTTTTTGCATTATTTGTGTTTACTTTTCTAGCATTTTTGTTGTAATAACAAATTCTCAGTAGTATGATACTTTTCAAAGGCATGCTAATATTAGCTCATTGTTTCATAATAAAAGCCACCTGTTTAGTGCAAGTTATGGAGGCTGAAGGTTTGAGATGTGTAGTTCAGCAAGATTCTTAGTTTAACTTACACTAAATACATTATCCTGGAGCATTCTAAAGTTAGAAAATATCACTCATATGCTAACTATTATTGTTGGAGAAGGATAAAGGACAATACAAACTCAAATGGGTATGCCACTATTTAGTCTTTGTTGTGAGTTTTCTTGGTTTAATAGACTGAATTTCTCACCAGAATATGAAATAAAGTAGAAACAATTTAAACTTCTCATCTGTTCTTTTTATTGACTTGCAGTAGTATCAGTGAAAAATTTATTCTGCAAGATTTAGCACTGTAGGCTGGATTAGCAAAAAGTTGTTGAAATGCTAGACATCAGTAATTCTGCCCAGCTCACACAAGCAGCCAGAAGAGAACAGCGTGTCAGTCATTAAGAGTTGAAAAGAGGGGTTTAGTTAGCTCAGCAGTTTAGATGTATCTGAGACATTTACCTCTGAGGTGAAGCTTCTAGCTACTTAGAATTATTGATATATAAGTATCTCTGCCAGTGGATACATCACTGGACATTTCTCAAAAAATACAGTAAGAATGTTTAACTGTAATAAGAATAGCTCCCATAAAAATCTTTCTCACATTTGAGAGTATTTGAAATAATATTTTTTCACCAATATTACTGTCTTTCAGTCACTGTTCTACTAGCCATTCTGAAGAAACAAAACATGAATCTATTGCATTCCACCAGCATCCCCTGCTCACGCTGCAGCTAAACATCTTATTCTAAACATGTACACCAAAACTCCTAGTAACAAGATATAAATAGGAAGCCAGTGAGAGAAAGATGCCTCATTACACTGCACTTGTGGTACTGTTCCTCACAACCTTGGGGCTAGGCCCCCACTTTGAAGAGAAGACACAGGCCAGATGGATTTAATCCAACATGCTGTATAATTGGTCTTTGCATGAGCAGCTTGCTTGAGAAATGAAAATGTTTGCTTTGCAAGCATAATAGGACTCTCATCATAAGCACAGTGGATTTCTATGCACATATACTTATTCCCAGTGCCCAAGGTCTTTCTTATTATTATCAAATTTAGAGTCCATGGACATGCATATTTGGAAACAGAGGTCTACCTCTCTAGGGACATTTTACTGTCAAAATGCAAATGTCCACTGGCTTTAGTTTCTATGTGTCTTAATATCATCTCAGCATTGGTAGTAAGAATCCTTTCATGTTTTTAGGGGTAATGTTTCTTGGTTTTGAGCAAGTAAACTCATAAAATAATAGCAGACAAGTAAGAATATTTATCATCTAATGTTTGCAAATATTTCATCTGTCTTAAATGTATTAGAGATGATGGTTTTGTTTTTTAATCCTTACACCTCTGTTACACCCAATGTTGTTTTCATGGTTTGTTTTCCAATTATTTTGTCATGATAGAAATTACAAAAATTACTCTCCTCTCAGCTCCAGAGCATGATTGCATAAAATGAATAATCAAATATGAAGTAAACAGCTGCTCAGGAAGTTATTGACTACAAAGATCGCAAATGTTTGTAAGACTGCATTTTTTTTTTTAAACTCTTGTAAGTCAATTGCAGGTCAGGTACTACCATTGAACCTTTCAAACACAAGATTTTCTCTTCATCTAAGTGAACCAAGGAAACATAATAAGCAAAATAAAAATAGTAATACCACTAACAGTGCCTGCAGTACAGGCTGGGAATTGACCCGCTGGAGAGCAGCTCTGCAGAGGGCGACCTGGGAGTCCTGGTTGATAATAAACTAGACATGAGCCAGCAATGTGTTCTTGTGGCCAAGAGGGCCAGTGGCATCTTGGGATCGACCAAGAAGAGTGTTGACAGCACGTTGAGGGAGGTTCTCCTCCCCCTCTGCTCTGCCCTGGTGAGGCCTCATCTGGAGTCCTGTGTTCAGTTCTGGACTCCTCAGATCAAGAGGGACAGGGAACTTCTGGTGAGAGTCCAGCATAGGGTCACCAAGATGATTAGAGGACTGGAGCATCTTCTTTGTGAGGAAAGACTGCAGGAACTGGAGCTGTTAGAGAAGAGGAGGCTGAGAGGAGATCTTATTAATATTTACAAATATCTAAATAGTGAGTGTCAGGAGGCTGGGACATCCCTTTTTATTATGGTATCTAGCAACAGGACAATGAGTAATTAGATGAAGCTGGGAAAAAAAAAAATAACATTTAAACATGAGAAAAAACTATTTTACTGTGAGGGTGAGGGAGCCCTGGCACAGGCTGACCAGGGAAGGTGTGGAGTCTCCTTCCTTGGAGGTTTTCAAGATCCACCTTGATGTGTTCTTATGAGACCTGATCTACGTGGATTTGCTTCTGCAGGGGGTTTGGACTAGATGATATCTAAAGGTCCCTTCCAACTCCTACCATTCTAAGATTTTATGATTCTATGATAAGTAAATTTACCACATGACATGCTTCCCTGTTTCCTGGAAAGATGTCATTTCAGCTTCTCAGATTATTTTGTTTCTTTCACTCTGACAGATATATCTCAATCAACTATTAATTTACATTTTCTTTACAAATCTCTAATGTAATTTTCATCTTCTGTACAGCTTTCCTATCAGAAACACTAACATGATGTTGTCATAAAATATAAGTTTAAGCCAGTTCTTAATATATAACATAATTTAATAACATGCAACTTGTAATACAGTGGCAGCAATTCTTTCTACAAACACACAGATATTTTAGTATCTCTGAGGAGCTTTGGGGAGAGAATAAGGATATCTATTTAAATTAAATTTCTTCACTTTCTACACATGTAGTCAGTAAATTGAATTACATATAAAAATTGAAAATCTAAGCAGATGTTTTTAGACACTTAACAAAACAAGTTGTCTTTTGGGTGATGGAAAGGTAGAAATGGAAAGTGCATTGCTGATATAAATGTACTGAAATTGAGAAATAAATGAAGGTGAAAGGGTGCCTTTCTTCTGTTGATAGACATTTATCTCAGTGAAATGCCATAAAGTGCTGGTCTTATCTCTGAATAAATTAATAGTGAGTAAGGACATCATTTATAATTTGGACAAAGATGCTTACTTTGTGTGAATGTTACCTGATATTAAGCCTGTGAAGGTAAAAATATGATTAAATTTTAGAAAAGGTGGACTTCTCATTGAGATTTGTAGACCTACTTAATGTTTTGCAGATGATAGTATTTTCATTATTATACTGTGTCCATATTACTATAAATGTCCATGTTATTATACCATTTAAGTTCTTTCACATGAGAAGTAAACTAGATGATCTCTAAAGGTCCCTTCCAACCCCTACCATTCCATGATTCTATGGTTCTAAACATGAAGATATAAAGAATGTCCAATTTACATCATTCACATAATTGATTTATGGGAGTTAGCTGTTCTATCAACTGTTAGGTGGATATTTCTAACTCCTGAAAATAGTGTGGACTAAATTTTATTGCTATGAATAATAAGACTGTGTCTGAGTAAGGCAGATATTAATGAAAATTATATGCCTGTTACTAATAATTGTCTGTGCCATTGCATGTTAGAAACTTCAAGTTGGTGTTTGACAGAATACATTACAGTATATGCTAAAAGACATAGTCTTTATTTGGGCTGTACATAGAACACATTTATGCACCTATTGCAGAGCTGTAGTAGAAATGAGGATAATCAAACTAAGTCCATAAAAACAATGTCCTGTAAGCAGCTAGCATGGTATCTGCAATTCTCAGGTCAGCCTTCCTTAAGAGGAGCAAGCTTTGACCTCCACATGCATGTGGAACAGAATTGCATTTTCCTGCTATGCCAAAAGAAGTGAAATTGCTGTCACTCAAGTAGGTTTTCCAGCTGCCTTTGAGAAAAGTAAGATGATGATGTGTTCATGATTTCTATCAGGAAGTGGTAGAATTTTTTCAACAGCATTTTTTCTCTCAAATGAAATCACAGTGGCTGAGCGTTTGTTCTCCACCAAGCCACATTTTTGTAAAGAACTAGAATTACCAGCCTCTCTTTCACTATCTTCAGTCTGCATCTTCAATTTTACTAAGACCATGTGTGCAGCAGAACAGAAGAATGTTCATTGTATGCAAAGATTTGAAATAGATTGTTTGGGTTTCATTTAGATTTACTGACTGAGAGTCAGAAACAATAACACATTTTTATCAAGCAGTATTTGTCTCAGAGAGTTAATACTGTGTCAGTGTTTTAGTTTAGTCCTTTAAATTTTTTTCAGTTTCTTCAGTTGCACCTGGAGTCGAGCTGGACAGAGTTACAGCAGTGCAGAGCTGATGCCTGTTTGTAGGAACCCTTTAACCCAGGAATACATCTGTCATCAGAGCTTCTCAGTCCTCTCATTCATTGGCTCTGGGAATGAGATTTCTGAATGCAAACAGACTGGGACAGTTGAAATTTGGTATGAACCAAAGTAGAAGAGAGGGAATGAGCCAAAAGTAGACCAGAAATTAAATATTTTCCACTTTAAATGCTGTATATATGCTTCCTGTTCCTTTATCTTTCAAGATAATGTCTGAAATGACAGAATGCAAATGCATCTGCAAGACCTTTTTGAAAAGCTTATTTGCATCTTTATTGTAGGTTAATGTTTTTAATTTAATTAGAAAGTTTTCTTTGCTCTGTGCATCTTGGCTTCTCAATGGTAAAGTTTTTGAAACAGTGTTAGCCTTTCACTCACCATCAGTAGAGCACCTTGCACAGTGAGGATCTGTTCTCATTTGACAGCTCTATGCATCAGTTATAACAGCTTTCTGAAAGTTACTCAGAGTTTCACAATTCAACAGGAAAACTAGGCAGGATTGTTTCAATGGAAATTCAGTGTACTAGCTGCCTAGTGTTGTCAAAAATCCAGAGTTTAGTTAGCATAGTCTCTTGTAATAAATACGGATATATTTCATGTCATCCACTGATAACTGCATGTGATAGATAAACTATGCCTCACAAGGAACCTCTGGTCAGAGGCTTACAATAGCTTCTACTGCAAAATCCTCTTCACAGCTTGTATCACCACTGGTTTTCTCCATTTCTACTTCGCAGAAGGGAGGAAATACAAAGGAATTCCTTGGTAAACTTTACTTTTATGGTGGATAACTTTCCTACAACTGTAAAACAATGCATGAACTACAGAACAGTCCATATTCTTTAGTAAAACTGATAGATATCAAAACGTTTTCCAGTGAAAAGATTATGTACTTTAGTTTCCAGGCCAACAGGAATCCATCCCTCCATAACTGATCACTTGTGGGACAGAAAAAAAATGTAAAACCAATCCTTTTGTGAGTAGCCTCGTGTAACTAATAACAGTACTTCATGTTAACGTACCTGCAGGTAGCTTCATAAGCAGAAATTGCTTTTCCAATTCAATTGAAAGTGTGTGAGCTAAAAGAGAGTACAGCCATTTATTCAAAGCTACTGTGGTTATACAAAACTGTCATGGGTAGCAAGTAAAGTTACTTATGTAAGTATGAGATTCTCCCTGGAATTTAAATTCATCAAGTGCTAAAAGGCAATAGGAAAAGAAAACAATGGTGGATTAACTTTCTTGTGAGAGATAATATTTTTCATGTGTAGTGGTGATAAGATGGTAACTTTGTTTCTGGAAGACAAGCTCCCACTGCTTTTTCTGTGAGATCATGTAATGAGAAACTGGAGAATTAAGTCCTTATTTCCATATCTACTCTTGTCGAGATAAGCACACGTGGCTAATTAAATCTATGGAAAACATTTTTTATTTATTAATTAATTAATGTGTAAATGAGATATTTTACCTTATTTTTTTTAAAAAAGAGGAATATTCACATTTGTTGATTGACTATTTTTTAATATTTAAATCACTGGTGTATTGAATAGAAAGATTGCTAGTGTTAGTCTGGAGTATTAAAGCACAATTTACTAATGGTGGGTGCATACTCTGTGTTCAAAGCAGTAAGAACAAAATAGTGAAAGTCACTGCCCTTAAGAGTTTGGGAACTGAAAATTACTTAAGAAAGGATGGAGAGATGTCACTAGGCAACACCAAAAAAAGATTATGGTAAAGCATTTGTCAGCATGCTGGATAAGAGGCTGAGAATGATTTAGAACATTTCCCACAAAACCAAGTGTTAGTAAGCTTCACTGAGACAGAAATGTTTGTCATTGAAACACTGGAGCCTGCCAAAGCCACAGCTTAGAGAAATACAAAAGATTAAACTTGTTGATCAGCAGCATGTTAGTTAGGATATACTGCACTTCCAGTTTTTTCTTGGAAGTTTCCCACTTTTGGCAGAAAATAAACCCCCTTGAATTCCAGCTTGTCCTCAGATTTCAGAGAGGCTAGGGGTTGCTGGAATTAGATTAGGAGTGATGTCATACTCAATGCTAGAAATCTGATTGTGTTTGGTATATGGAACTATCACAATTACAAATGTACAGATAGCACAATATTCCTTCACTTCAGTCATGTTCATGAACTAGTATGGACAGACTTAAAGAAGTGAGTGGTATTCAGTGAGAACTCTCTTGGCTAGATTAATGCGCAGTGCAGTTTACTGAAGCAACAGAAGTGCAGGTGATAAATATAGCATCTGCAAAAGCACATGCAAATGTTAAGAATATGAATAACACAGCTGGAGATAAGCACATTAAAATATGAAAATACTCTTGAGGTTTCTAAGTTTCCTGCAAAAGCAGTTGGTATAGCCGAATGTTTAAATCTCACCCAATAGGCATCCCTTGGGGAGAATGAGAGAGGTTCAGCCCATCAACTGATCTTGGAAGGCAGCAACGAGGTCCTTCTAACTCATCTGCAATGATGTTTTCCCCTAACAGATCTGCTTTCTTAAGCCATATTTATACTATTATACTTTCAAGTGGAGCTTGAGTGACTCTAGGCATACATAACTTTGTTATAGTTGTTGTAAACTTTCCTTGCTTTGCTTTTAAAGGCATAGACTAAAAGAAATCCAAAGCACATTCTCAGGGAGGGGTGGTTGCACCTTGGAGATGGATAGCCTTTGAGATGGAAGTGTGTTTTGGTATTATAATGATATTATAATGTGCAAAGTCCACCCAAAGGATAGAATTTTGCCTGCACAATCATCTTCTGTCTAACACAATATTTATGTACCAGGAAGTTTTGCTCTTCAAGAATAGTAAATTGTGATTAGAAGTTCCTTAGTTAATCATCTTTGTCATTTTGATCCTTAGTTAATCATCTTTGTCCCTGATATTTACATATTTTCAAACTGATAATTGTCATCTGAGAATAGTCTTTACATTTCAATGACTTGGCTCAAGGTAACAGCTGTGCAGCTCATCAGATCCATGGCACCATCAGGTTTCTGTCCCTGCAGTGATATCACAGGGCTTGGCTGTGGTGTCTTCACTCTATTTGAATATCTGTGCTGTTTTCGAGTCAGCATACCAAGCTTACCTAGTATTGCCAACATTCAAGGTTGTAGGTTATATTGCCTAGGGAACTATCATCAGACAGAACAGTTTCCATGCATATCATCTACATTTGATCCTCAAAGTGTCCTTAACGCCATAGCTTCCTTTAAGATTTGTATATAACTTCAGTTTCTATAAGCCCCAATTAGTCATCTCTAGTAATTATTCCACACTCACAAATAAGAAACCCTGTTTTGCAGTAGAATTAGAATGATATCTTCCATCTGTCACTTAACCATTAGGGGATGTTAGCAGAAACACCAATTAAGTGAGAACCTCTAATGATCAGTGCTGCCAACTTTTATATTATAGATTCAAGGATTGCATGTAGATGTAATCTTTTGGCCTAGCTGAAACTGGCTCATACCTTGCAGATTTTATTAACATTCCCAATACGGAATAGAGCATGATGTCTGATTTCTGTTAGGTGTGCTAACAATTTGGGATGTTCTTATACATTTCATACATGAATTGCTGTGGGGCAAAACAGGTAGAACACGACACACTTAACTTTGAATATTCCTTTGCCATTTGTTAATCAAAGCCAATGCCTAATCTTTGCAATACATAGAAGACATTTTCTCAGGAAGAGAAAATTCTTTTAAATTGTCTCTTTCTAAAGCTATGTGCCTTAAGATAATCAGCGGAAATAAAAACATGGCTGCAGTTTTAAGATTGTACTTACAAATGTATGGCAATGCTTTTCTTACCTTATATTTTACTTCTTTTGCTACAATAATGCATACACTCTACCTACCTCTGGTCTACCTTTCATCTTGGTATGACCTACTTCTTCCTATTGTGATGCTGACTTCTCAGGAGGGAAAAAAAAACAAACCCAAAACCCAATATTATTACATATGTGATTAATTTTCTTATACTCTGTCATTTATCTGTCCACATCAACCTAAAATTATGTTTTCTTTCAGATCATGGCGAATAGCATAGATGGATCCTTCTTTAAGACAGGTTTTGTCCTCTTAAATGCTTTGAACAATTAATAGTATTAAGCATTACATAGTGAAGAAGAGAGTGTAAGAAAACAAGTTCATTCAAGGTGATACATGAGGTATAAGGGGTGAATACCCTATACCAGTTTTAATTTGAAGATACAAGACTATTGACAAGATTATTCTTGTATAAGTGAAAGGCAGAGAATTACAAAAAGAAAATATGTTTACCATTTTGAAATACATGCAGAAAAGGGAAATTCTTAAAAACAGGAGCCGTAAAACTGTGTATATTAAAAAAATAGCAATGACTACAAAATTATGTGAAAAGGAACTAGATTATCTCATCTCTTCCTGAAAGGTCAAAAGAATATTAATGTGAAACATCAGTATGAAAGAAAATCTTTAAAACACATAGCCTAGGTTGTTCTATTTTCTCAGAAATACATGCACTTTGTCACTAGGTGAAACAAGTTTCTCAGTGGGGTTCAGATTCCTGCTGCTCATGTTGAACAGTACAAAGAATGGGACAAAATGTGAAGTGTGAAATAAGGAACTTCTAAGAAGAAGTAGTGGTGTTGGATGAGGTAAATAAAACATGATGACACTTGTCTAGAAAACCACTGGTGCTGAATTAATTATGAATGACTATGTTAAAATGCACTGTTGCATTATCTAAACATCTCACCATGCTTACCCTCCAAAGTGCTGTTTTTTTGCAACTGCTGTGTCACATACAGTAGCAGTGGTTTGCAGCTGGGTTATTTCAGTAGCATGAAAGCAGTGTCCTTTCTCCATGCTGACATCATATTCCCCTGAGGAAAGCTGGAGTTAGCCAGTAGTGTAGGAATGGTTTCCTCATGGAGGATTTTTTCTGGTATAGTCAGGTCAGTGACTGGGAATACAAACACTAAGCTTAACTAATGAATACCATCTTCACAGAATGGAGAGGAAAAGAATGAGATAGGATCTTTAAAAAAAAAAAAAAAAAAAATTGAACAGTGACAAAGAGCAAATATATTCCTAAAATCATTGTTCACAGAGAAGTTAGGCAAACAAGAAGTAACATTTCCTGAATAAATTATTCATTGAAAATTATTCACTCAAATTTCTCTACTCAAGACTCCTAATTTTTCAAGGATATGTAACAAATGGCTTCAGATCATTTAAGTCATGCCTGGATGCGACTGTAAAGCCTCCAGCAGCATACAACTGAACTGGGAAGAAGTGTAAATACTCACAGCAGCTGCCATATCAAAAAGCAATCACGATTCTCATTGAAACAAGCTGAGCTCTTTAAAAGAATGTTAATCAGCACTCTTCAGACAGATCATCTCACTGGAGACAATGATCAGCAAGTACTCTACTGTTTACAGTCTTCAAACAGATAATTTTAAAAGGAATTACTTGTACATGAAATGAAAAGTACATTACATTAAGATGTGTAGCTTTTAGGAAATTCTGGTGATTTGTTTTGTGCATTCATTGTGATATATTTGCATAGGTACTGACTATGAGTCCTTGAAATGAAACACCCCAGACAGCATTACTAAGCAAAATCTCAATTTATGCTAGAAATTTAAAGTAGCCAATCTCATAAAAGACATAACATTTCTATGCAGGCATCTGTAACATGCTCTATATCATCAGCTATTGTGAAGGAACTACTAAGAAAACAGCCAGCTATGTCCTTGATCAAGCTATTGAACAAGAAAGTGCACATTATTTACATAACCCCAGGAATAGAAATAAATCTCTTTTCTAAATCTCTTTTCTATGTGTCATAGACCTATGTCTGCTCATCCAAGGGAGAAAATATTTCAGTGGACTGTAAGGCTGCTGAGTTTGAGTTCTATATATTGTTGACAAATACAGATGGAATCCTTTCAACAGTAGGTAGAGAGGTTTTTGTTGTCAAGTAATCACAGCAGAAATTTTTCTCTAACAAACCTAGAACAGTGTCAAGTGGGAGCAGCAAGGAGTGTATTTTTGTAAACTTTTAAAGATAAACACATCCTATTAGATTACAGCTGAATATCTTTGATAGCACATTCTGCATTCCCTTATGTTCTCTTCCTTGGAGGTAGATCTACAAAATTTTGACACCTTTCTTTAAATTCTTAATTTCAAATTTAAGTTGATGGGAATTGGTGTCTATTTATAGCAGTTAAGTATGTCTATTTTTATGGAGTTGGACATCAATTTAAATGCACAGTCTAATTTTCAGTTTCTCTAGGCTTTAATAAGCCTAGTCTGGGACAACTGGGTTGCTGATGAGGCAGCACAGACACAACCATAAAAAAATCAATACTGGTAACACTTATTTTGTACATATCTATTCTACTCTGGGTTCAAGAAGGTACTTCCTACTGTCTCTGAAAATGCATTTGTGGTTTACAACTGGCAACTTTAGGGTAGTCAGGGAGCAAAATGTCCATACCAAGTCCAGTGGCAGAGGAAAACAATGACCTTCAAAAACAGCTTGTAAAAAGTGTGTTTGTGTATAAATACTGAAAATGACCACAAAATATTCTTAATTAGGTAGAGTTGGTGTCATATATTCTTTTTATTTCTAGGACTTCTAATGGGAAAAATAAGAGAGATTTAAAACTAGTGAAAGCTTTTGATTTCTAGCAGCCAGACACAGAGCACCTAATAAATAAGCAAAGGGTTCTGTGACAAGTAGTGCTTTATATTCAATTAAAATTTTCTATTAACTTAAAAAAATGTCTAAGCAAACTCTTAACAATAGCAAGCCTTTAAAAGAAAATCTGTAAAATTTATCAACAAAAGAAATGTAAAACAGATTTAGAAAAGAAAACAAGTCTGAAAAAAATTGTTTCTGAAACCAGATTATCCAATGATGCTTTTTATGCCATTTGGATTATGAGACTGAAATAAAATCATAAGAAGAGCATGGTAATGAATAATAAGCAAGAATAGAATGTAGAGAATCATGTAAATTTCTTTGAGATGATATAAGGATGCATGACCATTTCAGGATGTAAAAGAATCTCCACCTAGACAAAAGCAAAGCTGTTGTGAAAAATTCTCTCTTGAGAATACATCTTCTGTTAGGAATTTGAAAAGGTCTGAGCTAAAATGATCTTGAATTAAGATGCATTATCACAGAATGACAGAATCAGTATAATTGGAAAAGACCTTTAAAATCATCAAGTCCAACCACTAACTTCACATTGCCAAGCCCATCATTGAACTAAACCATGTGCCTCAGCACCTCCTCTATGCATCTTTTGAATATTTCCAGGGATAGTGACTCCACTAGCTCTCTGGGCAGCTCATTCGACATTTTAACAACCCTCTCAGTGAAAAAGTTCTTCCTAATGTCCAATCTAAACCTCCCTTGGTACAACTTGAGCACATTTTCTCATGTCCTGTCATTCATTACTATAGAGAAGAGATTGACCCCCATCTCACTACAACTCCCCTTCAAGCAGTTGTAGAGAGTCATCATATCTTTAGAAGAATCTTTCAGTGTAACTTTTTTAATGTATATTTTGATTTTCCTACTTTAATTTCTAACCAGAAGGTGAATAGAAGATTGAATTGAAGATGCTTTGGGAAATATTCTTTCATGACTATTTCCAGACACCTTTAGGAGTATACGTGTTCTAATTCATTAAAAAAAACTTTATTATATCACCTTATTTATTGATGATGTACCCACAGCAACTGAGCAGCCTACCTTGTGAAGTATTGCTATCCAAATTATTTTATGTTTATCTGCTATCATAACACAGTTAGAAAATAAAAATATTTTAAGTGATTTGAACATTGACACAGTAGCGATCATCCCAGATTTCTCTGCACCTCCTTTTGTGAGCTAGAGAATGAAGCACTACAAACAGCATGAAAGAGGTGGTGTGTTCCTCACTATGTGCTCATATGAAACACCAATTCCAAATCAGAGATGATATTTTACAAAGACCAACCTTGTCAAGGTCCTTAACAAGGAAGAGAGAGAGGACACAGAGGCAGTGGGATCAAGCTGGAAGGGTAACATGCTCCAGCAAGTGACCAATGCAGATGTGGCAGCCAGATAAAACCCACAGCATGCTCACTGTTTTGTGGACTAGGATCAGGTGTAGCTTAACCATATTTTGACAACATATTGTGCTGGAGATGCAGGAAGCCACTTATACCTGTCACCTGCCTGGTTTCTATGTCAGTTGCAAGTGAATGTTACAACTTAAAATGATTTTTCATACATCCAGTGATCAGTAATGCAACCTCAGAAACCCTGCAGAAGTATTTTATTTTATCGACTAGTCACTAGTCAAGATTGGAGAGGTTTGAATCATTACACAGAGAATCATAGAATCATTTCAGCTGGAAGAGACCTTTAGATCATTGAGTCTGGCCTTTGTCCCAGCCCTACCAACCACTAGACTATTTCCCTAAGTGCAACATCCACCAATCTCTTAAACACTTCTAGAGGTGATGACTCCACCGCCTCTCTGGGCAGCCTGTTCCAATGCCTGACGACCCTTTCAGTAAAGAAATTTCTCCTAATATCCAGCCTGAACCTCCTCTGGCACAACTCGAGGCCATTTTCTCTTGTTCTATTGCTTGTCACTAGGGAGAACAAACTGAGCATTGTCTCATTACAACTTCCTTTAAGATAGCTGTAGCAATAACATCTCCCTGGAGAGGTGTGGCCTCACCAAAGCCAAATACAAGGGAAAGATCACCTCCCTACTCCTGCTGACAACACTGTTCCTGGTACAGACCAGGATGCCATTGGCCTTCTTGGCCACCTGGGCACACTGCTGGCTCATGTTCAGCTGCTGTCAATCAACACTCTCAGGTTCCTCTCTGCCTGGCAGTTTTCCAGCTACTCCTCCCCAAGCCTGTAGTGCTGCTGGGGGTTGTTGTGGCCCAAGTACAGGACCCAGTACTTGACCTTATTAAAACTCATGGTCTTGGCCTTGGCCCAGCCTATCTAGATCTCTCTGTAAAGAAGAGGGAAATTAACCCTTACTTCCACTTCTAGGGTGCTCTATTCAATGGAGTATTATGAAAAAAGCATATGGTAGCATTACTGAAGTCATATATATGATCTAACACTTCTGTGACAAGGCTCTTTGCCTTTTAAATTCATAAAGATCAAAATAAGGGGTGGTACTGGAAAGCAGAGCTAAAGCCACAAAAGAATACATTTCTCTTTGATGTGGATTGTGTTGATGGGGTTTGCTTTATCCTGCAAAAGAAAGAAAGTGAGGAAAAACAGTGACTGCTTGTTTTGTCTTTTCCCCTGGCATGAGTATACCCAGACCAGACTGCCGCAACCTGTAGCTGTCAGGCTTACTTGAATTGCTCCATACTAACCGTTACTTTAGCTTCAGTAACATTGTCATGCACAAAACACTATATATGAGGCAGATGCAGTTTTAGGTGTTTACGTAACAGGAAGCTCAGTTATACATTGAGGACATACAAAAATGGGTACTGAGGGCTAGTTCATTGCTTGCCTCTCATGCCAGTAGAGGAACAATTCAATACCTTCAGAGTAAAATCCACATACAGCTTGAAGACTGTTAGACTGACCTAGAAAACAGCAGACCATACACGTATTTAATATTCTGTTCTACTAAGCAGGATCTCAGCATGCAGTTACTGACATTCACCCATTTGGCTGCCTGAGTGCATACTTGAGAAAGGAAACTTATTAGCTTCAGTCATGACACACAAACTCAGCTCATGACCAGACCTGAACTGCTGCCGTAATTCTACTCTCCCCAGTTGAAATCATTCACCTTAAACTAACTGACATTTGAGAGACACAAGAGGAGATCAATTTGCCTACTACTATGATGTCTAATTAAAATACCATATGTGATGAGAGACTTGTCACAATTTGTTAAACCATTCATTGAAGGAATTGCTGGCATTAGCTGCATTTTACAGGAAAATCCTGTGTGAGTTGAAGCACATTAAAAGAGTTTCCATTTACAAAGCCATGAATTTTGAATTTAAATCTGGAAATTCATTTAGCTTCTGTATGGGTGTTATGTTCTCTAAATTTAAATACACTTGTTAATAAATCTCTTTACCATTTGCAAAACACATTATAGATCTGCCACTAGTGTTTAATTTATTTCATTTAGTTTAATTTATTTCATTTCCTACATTTCCATGCACATATCTGATCTGATTGTAATCTTATTCCCTCAACAAGGTTGTAGCAAATTTTTCAGATTTCTTATAATTTTCACTTGCTGTACTAGGAGCAAAGTGGAACTTCTAATTTCCAGTGTAATATTACCAGATCTATTAAAAAAAATTGGGTTCTTAAATTTGCCCAAAATGTAGGAATCCAAGGGATTTTAATGGTTTGAACTGATAGCCCGAACTCTATAAATCTTTGGAAACTTGGCTTAACCTAAGAACATGGCCAAAAGTTCAAAAGAAGTATCATAGAAGTCTAAATATTCCGACTGAATTAAACCCAAAGAAAGACGTTGTCCCAAAGGATTCTTCTTCCAGTCTGCAGTACAACTGAGTTGTACATTACACATTTAAATTCTGCTGCAGAGAAAGCTGTGTGGAATTAATAAAAACTTCAAGTCATGTATGTATGTATTGTGTGTAGAAATTTGAAGAGAATAACTTCAACCTTCTCAGCATGCTAGTTTGGTTCAGTGAAGTCTGTTTATCAAGGCAATTCATAACAATGGTCAGATCAGTTTAGAAACTATCATTTGTTCCTTATTTCTACCTCTAACTGCAAACAACTAGACATTTTTTCACTTGAATGTAAATGGAAATATTCAAAGTGTTTTAATGGTAAGTCCAATATTTCTCTACAGCTCTGCAATGCTGCTAATTAAACAAGCATAGATGAATTTTTTACTATTTCTGAAATGTATTAATCATGTTGGTTTTTACTTACAGTTCCTCCCAGCCTACTAAAATACTACAAGCAGAGTGTGGAAGTCCAATAGTTCATTTTACTTTTCATTTATTTTCAGTAAGAGATTAGTGGACTACAATAAAATAGAACAAGTAGTATAATACTTCTATTAACACTGTTTCCAGATCACTCCCCTCCCCCTGTGTAATTTTAATATCTCTCAAAAATAAAGTCTACTGTCTTCAGTGCTTTCCTAAATTTACTATTAGACAGTTAATTTGAATATTTCTTCTTGAAATGTGTGTTAATCATTCTATCTGATCTGGATTATCATCAGATAATTCTTAATGGATTAGTGAAAAATATTTTTTTTTCTCTGAGTGACTCTCTCTTGCTTGTTGTCTACTCCCAAATAAGAACAGAACAGTGTAAGAATGGAGTCTTTAGAAGTGATTTCTCTTGAAACAGTAATAGGAAGTAATTTAGTTTTTAATATATGGAATGCACTTAATGTTTAATACACTTCCACTATCGCAGTTATTTTGTAAAACATGATGTGCAGATAATAAAACTACATCTAGTCATTTTTTTTAATGATTTCCTTTTATCTGAAACACTGCTTCTTCTTTTAGATGAATTATGAAAATGCTATAATAAAGGACACTTGAAAAAAAAAAAAAACACGGTCTAACCCAAACAGCATCTCAGATCCCTAAATGCAGTTTTTCAGCACAGTTAGCATAAAACATCCTTAATATTGCTAACTGATTCAATAAAAAAATTAGTTTTATTAAACAAAAGTAGTTACCACAACTTTTCTATAGTTTCAGTGAGTGCACTACTCTTTCATATTATTTCTGTTTAAACTGATACCTCTGTTTATTCCATCACATACTTCTAATTTCTCAAAGTGTATAATGAAGATTCACATAATTAGCAATATGGTAAAGGAACTGTTCTTACCAATTTTTAGACTGTCACTGATGGAGTTTCTATCTTATGCCCTATTATTGCTACTGCAAAATAAAATAAAAATAATGAATACAAAAAAAGCTTACTTGAGTATTCTTTATTAAAAGAAGAAATGTCCTTTAATAAGTTTTATTGGAAAATTGATGTATAGCTAAATGTTGAGCACTGTAGTTATTTTTCAAATATTATCATCTTCCAAACAATTTAACTTTTTCATCTAATTCCATTATATTGTTTATTTTATGATGAAAGACTGAGGAAGCTGGGGCTCTTAGCTTGGAGGAGACTTTGGGGTCAACTCATTAATGCTTAAAAATATTTGAAGGGTGGGCATCAGCAGGATGTCCAAGGGGCAATGGATATAAGTTGAAACATAAGAAGTTCCAAAGAAATTTCTTCACCGTGAGGGTGACAGAGTACTGGAACAGATTGCCCAGATGGGTTGTTGAATTTCCTTCTCTAGAGACATTCAAAACTCACCTGGATGAGTTCCTGTGTGGTGGTCCTGCTCAGTCAGTGGAGTTGGACTAGGTGATCTTTCGAGGTTCCTTCCAGCTCTTGAGATTCTGTGATTCTGTGATTTTGATGGCACTGTTTGAACCATGAAACAATATTTCCAAGAAATTTTCAGAGTTACTTTGGTATTTAATGTATTTTTTCTTTTTTATTTAAGATAATAGATTAAAGTAAAAGCTTGATTTGACAGCAGACAGTGAGTATCTTAGCAGTAAATAAATAAAAAGCACAAGTAGGTGAGCAACATGACAAGAATTTTGCAGGAATTTTTTTTTTTTTAACTATACAAACAGGTTGCCATTCTAACATTTCAATTTATTAAGAACAACTTTTATGACTGTGTTATGGGATGCTGTGCTAGAGTGCAGTTACGGGGTTCAGTGGAAAAGCTGAAAAAATTCACAAAGTCTTTAATTTTTTTTTTAAGTAGATGTAATTACATGAAATACAGTTGAAATTATTTTTATTAATGAAAAAGATATTTGTAGCAGTGTTTTAGTAGGAAGCAGAACTTAGACTATCCTGCCTAATTTTGTACCTACTTCCTATTTTTATTCTTTATTTAAATAAATGTTTCCTGCAAGGTTACTGTAAGGGCTTTGACAACATCTAGAATCAAAATACAACACATTAAATCAAGGGATCCAGGAAGAAGCTAAGTCATTTGGACCTAGTACTACAGAACAATGTAAAGAAATCACTTTCCACATTGTGTTGTTTGCTGACATGAATTTTATTCAGTTATTTTTTCATAAACCTGTTTTTCTGTCATTTTCCAAGTTGCCACAAGTAAAAAATGAATAAAATAGAACAAATATGTACTCTTTTTCAGTGAATCGATGTATAAACGAGTCACCTTACTGCAGATCACGTTCCACAGTTGAATAATCAATATTTCATTCTTAGTAGCATACGTATTATTTTACTGCTCTTCTGTTACTATTTAATGAAATAAACATCTTCTGCTAATATTTAGCTTTATTAGTAAATTTTCATGCTTATTTACAGCAGCAACAGCATATATATTTGAACTAGATTATAAGTTACAGATGTAAAAGTGTTATACTACTCCAAAAAGGTTTAAATGCCTAAGTCTATTAGAGTCTTTGTTTATAAAATTTTATTTACATTATTTAAGGTTTTTAAATTCTGTACCTGGAGTAGTTAGGTTATTCTTACATGTAGATATATGATCTATATATGATAAATATGATCTATATGTTTAGAATATGGCCAAGCCAACTGATGCAGAAATGACAGGAGTTACAGGTCTAACAGCTCTGAAAGTAACAGATAGATCCTCCCTTCCTGTTGTGCATCTCTTTGCTACTCCCTCAAATTAGAGGAAGAGCAGCCACGTAAAATCAAATAGTTTTGACTTGAAGATGGATTTGAAAAATTCACCATTTGTGCAGAATGGTGATTTCTGCACAGTCATGTTGTCCCTTGAGGATGCTTGTGGAGCTGCCAGCTTCATCGTCTGCCAAGTTTGGTTGTGTTTTATTAGCTTGACACATTGCATGATGACAGTCTCAAGCCTTGTGTGTCTGAATTCTATCTTTCAACATATTGCCTCGGGCCTGTTGTTTCTAACTTCCCATCAGGTGCTGTCATTTTGCAGTAGTCAGCTGTGGAAAAGTATCCTCTATGCTTACCTAACATGCTATAGTTCCTGTTTACATTAAAGAAATCTGCATCAGCTACAAGAATGACGACAATGATGACCTACCCTCTTGGCAGCTTTTATCTAAAGTGAACTGTATAAATAAAATCCACTCTGGAAACAGGAGAAAACATTGCGTTAGTGCTTTGTCCCAAAGAAGTTTTATCAATTAACTTAAATATGTTTGACTAACCTCTCAACAATGAATAAATATGTGGTTTATGCCTTGACTGATTTACTGCCACCAATGTTGGATATTACAGGACAGTGCTGTACAGTGCAACTTACTCAATCCACCTATGTTAGGAGAAAAATAACAATTTACTGATAAAAAATTGGGTACATAAACACTGAAACTGAAAAATATTGCAACTCAACATGTTGTGAAATATTTTTTTATGTACTCATGTCATTTTAGTAATTCATAATTTACAAGTAAATGCAGCCAAATTCGGGCCATGTGATTTCACAGTGATACTCTCCATGAGATCTCCCACTTTTATAAGGTAATATTTTTGGTTTACAACTAGGCTTTAGTTTTGAAAAGCTTTTAGCTAGGGTCTCACTTTGCATAAGTTTCTCAAACTTAACATTTCAGCTTTGAAAGGAGAGATAATATTTTTACATCTGTTTATTTATTGTTGATTTCTTCATCTTTCAGTCATATGCCCAATGAGCAGATATAAACAAAAGTACAAATAGATTCAAGAAGATAGCAGAGATCTGCCTGTACTAGCTATCAAAAGCAATGCCTATATGCATCCTTCTGGTGAGATTTACCAAAACAGAGATAATTCAATGTTTGTCTTCCCCTAGAGGAGACTATTTGGTGAGGTAATCCCTTTGAAAGCCACACCACAGCCTGGGATACTTTTTGCTCCTAATCCTGTTCAATCAAGAAAACATGGACATAATATCTGCCATCAGCTACGGTGGGAAGCTCCATATCCTACTGGCTGGGGGTTTCATCTGGCTTTCCACTATGTTAATTTTCTTTTTACAGGTCCTTCGTTGCTCTCTCTAAAAGGTCTAAAAGCCCAGGACAGTTTAAAAACATCTTTTTTAATACGTTCCTGCTGAAAATGTTTGGTTCATTTACCTATGACATTTTAAAGGATTATTGAAATTGCTTGTATAAATAGTAATAACTACACCTAATCTGAAAAAATCTTCTAGTGATGGGAGTGATTCCCAGGCTAAGCAAGAGAGGAAAAACCATGGTCATGCTCCTGCAGACTGACCTGTGCCCACACTACAGAGCTCTATGGCCTAGATGTCCTCTGGGTTTTCTATGGTTTAGGGCACTTCTATGGCCCTAAAATAGAATTACCAGTCTTTTATTTAATGAAGTCAGAGGACTGTGTTTCTGCCCACACTAAGTCATGGTATCATGCCATGCCTGGGCCATGGCATTAAGAGGAGTCAAAGTTCCCAGATGGGTTGTTGAATCTCCTTCTCTGGAGGCATTCAAAACCCACCTGGATGAGTTCGTCTGTGACCTACTCTAGGTGGTCCTGCTCTGGCACAGGGGTTGGACTAGATGAACTTTCGAGGTCCTTTCCAACCCTTACAATTCTGTGATTCTGTGATTCTCAGATGTCTTTGGGGATAATCCCAGAAAATGAGGAATGGCAAAGTACCTCTACCTTCCTCTGCTTACAACTACACAATCCGTGATTCCTGGAGCATGCTATACCAGGAGCTGCATCTGGGCTTTGTCTCAAAGGGAAATATGTGGTTAATTGTAAAAAAGAATTAAGTGATATTTGTATTTGCAGGGTGGACTATCAAGGGACCAATCAGGATCTGGGACAAAACAAAAGGCTAAATTGTTTGGCAAAATGTGCCCTCTGTTATCTGATTCTCATTGAAAAAGATATTGCTAGTCACTTCTGGGAAGTTTAAATTTTTTGTCTGTTGAAGCTTATTTTTAACTGTATCCAGATTTTTTTTGAAAATACAATTGCAGTACTGACACAGATTTGGTAATTCAGCTTGAGATGTCTATTGCTGTATTCAATTGAATACAAATCTCATCATTCCTTCATGCCAACATTTTGTTTCCAGGCTCATGTCTTTCTTTTCTCATGAAATAAGAAAAAAATTTTGGTCAACTGCCTTGTTATTTATGCATTGTATGCATACACAGAATCAGATTCACAGAATCTTAAGAACTTGAAGAGATCTCAAAAGATCGTCTAGTCCAAACTGCAAATGGACAAATGAAAATTAATTACTGAGTCCTCAATAAAGAATGACAGGCAGCAAGAATTCCTAAAATTGATGTGGTCTCTATTGGGTACTGAGAGTCGAATTTTCAGGAACAGTTTTCCTATTCCTTCTATCCCTTGATGCCCCACTAACGACAAGTCTTTTTTATTAAAAAAAAAAAAAAACCAGATCAAACCACTACCACAGCACTATAAATAACCTCACTTCTGGTTCTGAAGGGCATTTCTCAAACAAATGAAGGTGGAATGCACTGCAAATAAATCAGAAAAGAGAATATCAAGCATCAAAATGAGATATTCACTTCCCTGTTAGGGATAAGCTAAGTAACTCCTAAATAATAATCTGTCATTGTTAGCTTTAAGAATTCAGCTACTTTTGTCTTCAAAGCTTTCTTGTTTCATATATGAATATCTAGAATTTAATGGTAAACAAGAAATGGAAGCATGATTCTATTTAAAAGATGAATTATAATGTGCTGAGTTCTATGGCAGAAGGTACTGAAATAAATTGGTCCAAAAAGAGACTGAAGTTGTAGTAGTTAAAATTATAGACCTAGAAAAAGTTGACATAATTTGCTTAAAAAGCAGTTATTACTTTGTTCTAGTAAAACATAATCACATCTGCCCAAATTGTAAGAAAAAGATCCATTAATCACTTCACCTTTAAGGGAAAAAAAATATTTCATAGCTATAGTATGCTACAGAATACATTAGTATTAATATTCTTTAATAATTAGTTTTTTCCTCCGTATATTGAACAATTTTTTCAAAAGCCATCTTTTCATTATTCATTGAACGTTTAAGAAACACATTACCTTACAGAATACAGCTTTTCATCGGCAGGACTGCATGGATTGCCATGGTTTTATATTTCTCACAATTGCTTAGAACTTCAGAATGTTAAAGCTGTACTGTAAAATCTGTACATCAGCTCAAACCTCAAAAAAGTACAATGAGTTATATAAGTCATATAAAAATATTAGAAATACAATGAAAACCTCATACTTGTGGTTGCAAGTGGGACTTCATAAAACACTCTGTAAATGGAGTTATGCCATTTTCATATTTTTACCAAATTCTGCTTTTAAAATTAGGTTTCTATAGATAGCTTCCAACAATATATATCTGTGCTCAAAACAATTTAGGATGTTGTTCCGTGTCTATATTTTTTCTTTAGGGAAAAGCAGAAAGTCTGGCTCACTTTCTCATGCTGTAGAAGTCTCTTTAGCCTAATCAGGAGTGGAAAATAAAGCCATTCCCTCCAATTCTCAGTCATTTATGAAAGCCATTCTTCAATTATTCTGAATGTTCAGCTTAAAAATTAGTCTCCAATACTCTTTAATAAATCAAGCTTCCTGATTACTCCTTGGGTTTTTTCATTTCACTTACACAGAACCCACAAAGATAATCTATACATTTCAGGGGATTGCGTCTCTCATAATGGGAATTGCTGAGCTGAAATTAGTTTTACATGAGTCAGCTTCATGTAGCCTCACATTAACTACCTAAAACACTGAAGGAAGCACATCACTGGTTGAAGAGCTGACTTGGAATCTAATTTCCTTTTCTTGCACAACCCGGTGTGCCTCTCCCCTTTTTCAGTTTTCCCATACTTGGCTATGAAGAGTGAAAAGATTGAAATGCAAATATATATAGTAGCAGGAACCTTTTGTGAAGCCTTTTGTGAAGCTTGGGTCTGCTTAAAACCTTCTAAAGTCAAGAGGACTTTAAAAAAAAAAAAATTTAGAATGGCCTATGGATCATGCAGCAAACAGTTACGTAGAAAAAAATCCGACTCAACAATAAAACAAGCAATCAAGACTCTCTTCATTCTTTGTTCTAGTTACAAATAAAGTTAATACGTATAGTAGCGGGACATTCAAAATTTTATATAGACGCTTGGGTGAGAAGAAGGAAACAGCCAGGTAGAGTGACTTTGCCAGAGAAAAACATTATCATTATCAGTAGCAAATCAAAAACTGTACAGTAAATGACATAAAACCTCAAATTACACAAAAAACCCAATTTGTCTTAAGTCATTTTTAGTGTCTCAGGAGCAAAGCTTTTTGAATTTATATGAAAGGAGAGAAAGTAGTAGAATTTTTTGAGGAAAACTAATATTTTCTGTTAGAAATATGTAATATAAAGATATCTAAATTAATTACAACTTTTTTACTAATAATGCTTACATTAACATACATATTTTTATATACTTAATTTTGAAAGAAAGACATCCAACAGATTTTTTTTTTGGTAGATATTGACTAATAGTATTTTAGCAGTGATCTTGCTAGCAGTTCATGCTTTAGAAATACCTTTATTTTTTCCAGTTCTCAGTATTCCTCTTGAAGTGGAGACCATTACCATAAAAACTGCCATTAAAAAAAAATATTTTCTACCTGCCTGTCATGGTTCTGTCCAGTCAGCAATGAAACACCGCAACAATCTCTTGTTCGGTGCCCCCTATCTGCCCCCACCCTAGTTAGGATGGCAGAGACCCCAGCGAAATAGGAGGAAAAAAGATAATCAAGGATGTTATGGACTGAGACAAGAGCAGGGAGGGCTTGATACCAATTATGGTTCCAGGCAAAACAGACTCCAGTACTCGAGTTAGAAAGTAGGAAATTTTGTTCTACTACCTACAAGAAACACAACAGAACAAAAAGCAAAAAGGGAGCAGGATGATGACAAAATTGCAACCAGCACTCCCCCATCCCTCCATTCTTCCCGGGCTCAGTTCACTGCTCCCAAATCTCTACCTCCTCTCCCCTCAATGACTCAAGGGGACAGGGAATGGGGTATGTGGTCAGTCTCTCACATATGGGCTCTGCTGCTTTTCTCTTCTCAGAGGAGGATGACTCATCGCATTCTTCCCCTGCTTCAATACAGGGTCCCTCCCACAGGACATAGTCCTTAATGAATTTCTCTGGTGTGAGTTCTTCCCAACAGCTGCGGCTTCGCAAGATACATGATCCCTCACACAGGTCACAGCATCCTCTGGGCATAGTCACTGCCCCTGGTGTGAGGTCTCTTATGATGTGCAAACAAATCTAGATTTCATCACTCCTCTCTACAGGATGCAGGGGAGTCTCTGATCCAACATACTTCCTTCTCTCTTCTCTCTTTCTTCTCTCACTGACCTTGGGGTCCACGTGATCGTTTCTCTCTCTTCCAACTCTTTTCTCCACCACTAGACAGAAAAGAAGGAAGAACAGCAAGAAGGAACAGAAAGAACCTTCTTCTTCTGGCTTCTTCTTCCTAAAAAGTGATAATGGAGGTACCTAATTGGCTCAGCCCTAGCAGTGGGTCTGACTCAGAGTTGGGGAGAGTTTTGAGCAATTTCTTATAGAAGCCATCTTTACAGCCCCTTCCCAATTACCAAAAATGTCTCCACACAAAACCGTGACAATGCCATGTAAGGAAACACAAGTTTAAAAAACTTGAGTTGTACAGGTACAGGCTGACTCATAGCGTTGCTTCTATATATTAAAAAGTATACCTAAAAAAAAAAAAATAAAAAACAGTCTGTGTTTCCAGGCCATCATTTTGTTTCATGCTGCTATTTTGGAAGAATGTGAAAATGAAGCAGTAGGAGACTTGTTTGAGAATTTTTCCTATGTGAGAGAAATCATCAGTGTATAAAACTAGTGAGGCAATGCCACTGTCTCTGAGCTGCTTTCTTCACCAGCCATAGCTTGTAGCAGTAACTCTACTGATTGGGGCAAAGAAAAGCAGAATACAAGTTGAGCACTAAGAGGGAGAATGAGAAGGTGACATAGCAACACATGCAACTACTGAAACTGGTAAATGCATTGGTATCCTTGAGTATTTTCAGCCAAAAAGGAGGGTGGTTTAAACAATGCTCATATCAGACATCCTGGTATCTGCAAGCTTCATTATATCACTGCTACACAACAAAGTGTAGATGAAATGTACAGACCTTTAACTTCATCACTACTTAGAATCTTATCCTGTATTTTCACTGGCCTTCCCAGGGAAAGAAGTAAAAAGAGTGAATTTTAGGTGAATTTCCTGAAACTACTCCAAATCTCCTAACAATTTTTTTATTATTTTTGAGCACATTTGATCTTCTATTCAAAACTTAATTGCTTTCAGTTTACTCACTCTTTTGATTGAGTTAGTTTAATTTTCACTGTATTCTTCAATCATGGGGCTGATAGATAGTCACCCCAACTCCATTAACAGCCTCAAAGGAGTGATTAACATTTTGTCTGATCTCCATGAAAAGTCAGTAATAAGCTGTGGGTATTAATCTGTTTTCTATTTTTGTAAAATGTAGGACTACTGGTATACCTGTTTATATCACGAAAATATTCAAAGCCTAACCACCACACACACAAAGCCTAACACTATACACAAGCAGATGGTGGTACAACAGATATCTCTAACAGGATTGTCAATTTAGGACCTTGATAACCATTTCTTTTTGTAAGTTAGGGGAGGAGGTTGCTGGTGGTTTTTTCCTTGACTGGTTGGCAGGTGCTTATTAATTTGACATATAATTCACCATACATCCTCACTCACAGCTATAGCAGCAAAAGCAATAATTGATTAATTGAGTGGAAAGAGAAGAAAAGAAGTGGCAAGAAGACTGCTAATAACATTTTGCCAACAGAGGAATCATAATGCTGGATCACAGAGAAATGTATTGAATGAAGTAGGAAAGAGCACTTTGTACTTGAAATAATTAAATGCATACTAGTACGTCTGCTGAGTAAATGAGATATTTCTCTTTGGTCCAATAAACAGATCTTTAAAAAAGAGAGGAGCAGCTGATAGGCTTGTCTATGAAGATTCGGAATGATCCATAATAAGACCAACTAATCCTTCAGGAAGAGATATCTTTGTCAATTCCATCTTCAAAGCACCCCCAAGATGTTACAGGTAAAAAAAGCCACTGTCCTATCTTGAGAAAACTACTCCTTGAGAGTACACTAAGAACCCATGTTCTAAGCTCTACAGGGATTGAGTGAGGGTCAAGCTTGACCAATAGACCAAGAGAGTGGTAGATGTTTGATACTAGTGGGGGGTTCTTTGCTTCCTTTTGTGTCATATACATGATTGTACCTTTGCTTCCTATTCTGAGTCCTGTAAATAAACACAAAAACCTCACAGATCAACTCTTATCTTCCATTACTTTTACTATAGGTGTTTGGAAGCTAAAATTGAGGCTCATCATCCCTTTGGAGTATCTTCAATGAGGCATGTGGGATATTCTGACTGTTTGAACCATGTCCAGTTTGTGGCTTCAAAGAATCCCTAAGGTAATATTTTTCTTCTCAGCTGCCCAAAAGTTTGTGAAATATGAACCTTGAGGGATAAGAATTTTACAGTCATACACGCAAGCAAAATAGAATCCTCTTAAAAGATAATAGGGCAGTGAAGAACAAACCTCCATTTCCAGGTTCCCAGGCAAGATTGTGAGCCTAGTATTATGAATTTGCTTTTATTCTTGTTACTGAGTTGTACAACTACAGGCATAAAATCACTCTCATTAAGGGTTTTCTATCACTATAACTGAAAACAGTGATAAAATTTGACAAAAAATTTCAACAAACTAAGGACAAGACTGACATAAAACAAAAAACACTTGTCTAAGTTACTTGAAAGAGGATCAGAACTGTTGCTCTTGTTAAACTTCTTTTCCTTGCCTTCTGGGGAAAAAAAAATGAAAACCGCAAAACCAAATCAAAGCAGAAAGAGGGGAAAAAACCCAGAATAAACCTACAAAACCAGAATTGTTTACTAACATGCATAAAAACATTTCATGCTGTATAAATATTTTATATTTTGTGAAAGTCTGCATTTTCTAGCTCTTAATGAATGGTCATGTCTGGAATACAATCTTTCTTATTTCAAAATTATGAAATCTAGGGCTATACAAATAAAAAAAACGTACTGTTCTTGGATACATTCCTGACAATATACTTTGTCAAATTTGTGAGATAGAGCAGCAAAAATCTTAAGAGTCATCTAAAAATCTTCATAATATATATAATATATAAAAATTTTAAATCTCAATCAGAATTGTGTCATCTCTCTTCTTTGATCTTAATAGTATCAGCTTGATCAATGCTGCCTTATAAAATTGATATCCTCCTGAACTCAATATAGTTTAAGATTGGTTTGTCCATACTTACACATCTCAGATTTTTGCCATTCACAGGAACAGAAACATAGCTGAATGCTAACATGATCTAGATCCCTCCAGCTTTGCTATAGGAAAAGATAGAGTAGGTACTTAATTTTTAATGTTTTGAAATCCTATAAATCAAAGATTACTTTATGAGTAAAAACATACAACCAATGAATACACTATAAACTGAAGTTATCGACTCAAGATCACATTTCCAGATTTTTATTAGTTAATACAATTTACAGAGCTTTTTACAGGAAAGAGAGTATGAGATGGTCTAATTTTTACTTCCAGGGTGAAAACCTACAAACACATTAGTATATTCTCTTGAATTTTGACAGATTTAGGTATGTGTTTAAATGCTTCTCTGTAGCAGGTTCTAAGTTTCTTGGGTATTATTATTATTATTATTATTATTTTACAAGTAGAGGAGACTCCTAAGAGAGGGACAACATTATTCTGTTAAATAAAAAAAAAGAAAACCCCTCACCAACAGTACATTTGATCTTACCTGTAGTTAATAAACACTATTTTTAGAAGTAATACCAAAGACTTAATTATAGATTCAGCAGAGAGATGTAAATATTTTTACTGTGATTACTTAAAAAAACTTGTAATGTGTAGTCTGAAGCAGTCTACAAATCTAGAGACTGTGCAGAGCAGATAATTATATAACTTGCATTATGTCTGCATCTGTCCTCTGAATCACAGAAAGGACTTGAAAAGGAAAACATCTTTCTTTTATATGAATTTTATGGGTTTAAAAAATAATAATCAATCACTTTGAGAACAGATGTCGGGTTTCTCCCCCTGTAATTTATACCAAATTGTCCTTTGACATTTCATTTTGCTGTTTAAAATTGTTGCAACTTTGAATAAAATATTTTTTGTGCTTTGTGTATTGTAAATAAATTGCTCCTGTCAGATGAACAGCTCATCTTGGGAACACAGCAAATTATTGTATCCTTGACAGTGTTTTTTTAGCGCACCCATAAAAACGGTAGGGAATTGATGCAAAAGAAAACCCTAAAACTAAACAACCAGCCCCACACCTCCCTGAACAAATAAAATAATAATCAGAGCTCAGTTTATCTCAGAAAGTGCCTCCAAACACAGTCATGTCAGATACTGGAGAGTAGAGTACATTCACCCTTCAGGAAAGACATTTTTAAATTCATTTCACTCATTGCTTGTAATTGAGTTTAACAGCTGAAAATCCTTCAGTTGACCTCCTGTCTATCTTTGTTTCTTGTTGTAATACAATTGATCGGAGAGCAAAAAGTCTATCCAAACAATCTGAAATGACAAAAAAAGTACACAGACATACACAGACACACATATATGTATACACATCTATAACAATATGCTGCATATGTACAACAGTTTGAATATTGTTTTATATACATATATATATATATATATATATATATAAAAAATATGCTTGGATTGTTTTTAAATATATATAACAAAACCAGATATTTATATATATACTATATCCCTATAAATAGAATGAAAAAAAAAGAAGTCAGAACCATCTGTCTGGGGAGCATTCTAACCCATGCAAGTAAATAAATGCCATTGCTCAAATTGCTTCTTTTCCATATACAAAGAAAATCTCAGAGCCACATGGTACAAACAGATCACATATAGAAACTAATTAAAACCCTGTCAAAGTGAGCTTGTCATCTTCAACTGAAGTGACTGAGCAAGAAAATTGAACACTTCTATAAAATTTGGCATGGTAAGTTGCTTTTATTTGAAAATATCTTGAAATAATTTAGAACCTGAAAAACCCTCTTGAAAACTCTGTTTTAAAGTGGGCATATTTATCACTGCTCCACTAGTCTTTCTATATCTTGAAGTTTCTCTTCATAAAATTCATAAAATGGTTAGAATAGCATCCCAACCTCAGAGTTTTAGCCAGTTTTGTCAAAAAAAAAAAAAAAAAAAAGGAAAAAAGCATACCTTAGAGCAACAGAAGAAAGATATGCAAGGAGATAGAATATGACCAGTACAAACTAGATTAAAATGTCAACAAGAATTCTGGATTTACCACCCTTTAAAGGTAGGTCTTCTAAGGGGTCAGTCCCACTGGCTCATCAAAGCTTTGGCAAAAATACTAAGAATGACATAATTGCCTAACGTCCTGAAAGTGTAGCTCTACCTCACATAAACAAGTTTTCCTTACTTAACTTTGTCCAATTCCTTAAAGATGTTGGGTTTACAGCTAGCAAATTATTTAATTTCAGCTTTGTCCTTGTCCTGTCAACACTTCTTTTTGAAATATGATTGGTGTGTTTTGACTAAATTGATAGTTAAACTACGGACTTCTGAAGTAGGCACTTATTGTTGTACCATCTGTCACATAGAAAAGGTGAAGAAAAAAGCTTTTGCTAATTGATTTGCAAATATTCACAGTGTGTAAGTTCCACTTCTACCTTTCTCGTTGCCTGTGTTTTTTTAGTCCTGGATGGGTGCCAAGTGCCCACCAAGGAGTGTGTCCAGAGATTGGCAAAGAAGCTGGTGAATGGTCTGGAGTCTGATGAAAAGTAGCTGAGAGAGCTGAGTTTGTTTAGCCTGGAGAAGAGAAAAATGAGTGGAGATATGATCACTCTCTGCAATTACCTGAAAAGAGGTTGTAATGAGGTGGGAACTGATCTCAGTAATGAATTATAGGACAAGAGGAACTGGCATAAAATTGAACGAGGGGAGATTTAGATTGCAGATTCTGTGATAGGACATGAGGAAATAGGCTCACGTTGTGCCAGCGAAGGTTCAGATTGGAGATTAGGAAGAACTTTTTTAATGACAGAGTTGTTAAGCATTGGAACAGGCTGTCCAGGGAAGTGGTGGAGTCATTATTCCTGGAGATATTTAAAAGATGCATAGATGAGGTGTTGAGTGATATAGTTTAGTTTAATGATGTGCTTGGCAGTGTGAGATTAGTGGTTGGACTTGATGATACTAAATGTCTTATCCAACCATAATGATTACCTTATTCTGTTAAGACTACATAAACAGATTAAGAAGAACTTTTTCACTGAGAACATTGTTAAGCATTAGAACAGGCTGCCTAGGTAGGTGGTAGAGTCACCATCCCTGAAGATATTTAAAAGATGCATTGATGAGATACTGAAAGACATGATTTAGAGGCAGTATTGTGAAATTAGTTGTTGGATTTGATTATCTTAAAGTTGTTTTCCAATCAAAATTATTCTCTGGTTTTATGTCCAAATTCAAAAACTGAATTGTTTTATAAAAGCAGTCCTTGAATACCTTCATTTCTGAAGCTCCAGACAAACCTACTTCAGGGCTTAACGTGTCTTACTATTGTAACTATTGCTACTACTGTTACTTGATCTTTTATTATTTCAATACTAATGGTCCACTGCACTTTATGGACAAAGCTTGGAGCTTCTTGATTGAGAAGCATTTATGAGATATACTTCTGGACAATTTAGAAAAAGTCTGTTATGAAAAATACTTTTTCATTAATTTTCATTAATTTTCCTTTTCTAATTATGCTGCATTATCAAAGATGTATTTCAACTAAGTATGCAGGGCTTTTTAGGACATGTTCTTGTGTAGTTAGAAAGTGGATGTGTCATATTTAAGAAAAATAATGGAAAAAGTAAGTTAAGACTGAAAATGTTGAATTATTTTATTTACAAAATTGAGAAGTAAAAGAGCATAGTTTCTGCGATTATGTGGGAATGAATGAGGTAGCAATGTTCAGTTCAATCTGGTCCAGGACTCTTATGCAATTTTTGCAAATGGTTTTAAGTATTAGTTAAGAAGGGAGGGGTCTTTCCTGTCAAAGATGAAAATGGAAGATTATGACAACTAACATTTGTTTCTTATGGTTTCTGTGTGGGTAACATGCATCCTGAGTCATTCACTGACTGAGTAGGAGTATGTTGAAATTTGACTTCAGTTTTTAATACTTATTTCTCTCCCTGTAGAATGTTTGAATATACACTGCTCAGGTAAAAATGAATTGTATGCTGTTTAGCATAGAATAAAGTATATTTTGTTAAACTGTATTGACTTATGAATGATGACTGGAAATCAAATCAGTATGTGCACGTTTAGACTATTGTATATAAGTAAGGTCTGAAAGGTGGTTTTGTGTTTGGAAACAGGCTTTCCTCTTCCCATTTGCTTATCATTAAAAATATGTTATATTTGTCTTCCTTGGTTGCTGGACTTCTGGACTCCCCATTAATGTTTTAAGCATTCTTCAGTTTACAGTAGAAAGTTTATTCAATGGTATGAAGAGTACAGACATTTATTGCTGCCAATGGATGCTTAATGTAAACATTTCAAAGATTATTTCTAGTAATTAATGTACGAAGCTTGACTATACCCAGAAGCTCTAGCCTAGAACAAATATGATTAATTGATCTCTACAGACTGCACTCAGTTTGGATATCTTCCACTGAAAACACCGCATCCTGTTACCTTTTAAGATTTCTCAGATCCAGACTTTATTTAGCAGACACACTGAAGCAGGATCAGAATAAATCATTGCAGAGTGTCCAAGCCAACAGATATCATTAGGCTTGAAGTTACAAGCTTAGACAGATGTCCTGAGACTGCAGTACAGATCCGTCTGTAACCAGTAAAAATTAAGACGAAAAATTTCAGTTTATCTCTACAGTGAGTACTGATTGAAGTAAAAATGTAGGCAGAAAGAGACAAGGAACTTTGTTCTACTTCTTTTGAGAAGCTATGTCATGACTTTATGCAGTGGCTCTATACCTTAATTTGCATAATTCCAAGTAGTACAAATATTAATCCAGGAGGACTATTTAGAAATCTACATCTCACAGAAGGCAGCCATTCAGTACTGTTTACATATTCAGGAATTATCAGGAGGAAGGAGAGGAAGAAGATTGTGTCTTATCATTTCATTGTGGTTGTAGAATGAGCCAAAAGATTTCAACAACTGTCAGACTTATTCCTTCTTGAAAACTCCTAAAAGAAACAAAAGGAAAAAAAAAAAAAACATTGTATTTTCAGTTCTACCAGTAATGGAAGCACTGGAAGGACTATAAAATCTGTACTTTCCTAGCATTTTTTATTTGGTTACGGAACAAAGAAGCTCAGAGCATAGATATGCATGCTAGATGAAATGTAGATTTTGTCCTTCAAATTACAATTTCAATGTCTTTGAATTTCACCCAATCAACATTCCTGGTTTTCAGACCCTTTCCTTGTAACCTTCCTATGACAGCTTCCTGACATCTCTTGCTGTCATCCACATCCAATCAAATTAAAGATATAGTGCCTGTAATGTACATTTAAATTATATTATTTTGAAAAGTAAATCTGATGCTGGCTCTCAGAAGGGACTGGTAGGTGAGGCAAAGCACATGAACTGCTTTGAAACAATAACTGGAAGAAGTAGTGAGTTGGAATTCCTATCATTTTTATTTTGTTCTATTTAATTTGTTGCCCTTCTTTACAAAGTCAGACAGCATATCCATAAAATGTTATTCTCTATTCCTTATCTAAGTTATTGTTCTATTCATATGCCAAGAAAGCTTCGTAAAGCAGACTTTCACGTCTTCATAGCAGAATGGACATTTTAACTAACACATTTCCCTGAGGTTTTCTCCTTTTCTTCTTGTTATGACTGTAATAGTTCTATAGTGATGCTTTACATTCAGTACATCAGTTAAGGATTCAGTTATACTATTACAAAATTCATGTTGCACTTAAACCTTCTAATTTTAAAGAATTTACCACAATGAAAACAGCCAGCCATTGGAATAATCTACCCAGGGAAGATGATTCCCCAACACCAGACATTTTTAAGATTCAGATAGATAAGGTGCTGGCCCACCTTGTTTGGACGGTGCTTTTGGTATGGCATAACATCTGTGTTCTAATATTGAAAATTGTTAGGTTCTTGCAACTTTTTTTTTAAAGCTCTTAGATAGATTATATTTTACTTCATAGAATCATAGAACCATTACAATTGGAAAAGACCTTTAAGATCAAGTCTAACCACTAATCTCACACTGCCAAGCCCACCACTAAACTAAACAATGACCCTCAGCAAATCATCTATGTGCCTTTTACATATCTCTAGCGCTGGTGACTCCATCATTTCCCTGGGCAGCCCATTCCAACATTTAATAACCCTCTCAGTAAAAAATTTCTTCCCATGTCCAATCTAAACCTCCTTTGACACAAATTGAGCCCATTTCCTGATGTCCTTTCATTACTGGAGAGATCAAGCCCTATCTCACTACAACTCTTTTTTCAGGTAGTTGTAGAGAGTAATCATGTCTCTTCTCACTCGCTCACTCTTCAGGCTAAGGAACTCCAGCATCCTCAGCTGCTCCTCATAGAACCTCTTCTCCAGACCCTTCACCAGCTTTGTTGACCATCTCTGGACACATAGTTCTGTTCCTTCTCTCTCCTGTAAAGAAAAACAAGATCAAAAGAAAGAGCAACAAAAAAGAGGAAATATTTGTAAGCAAAATAATGCAATGTAATTGTGGTGGTTTACCAAGCTGATGGGTGAAAGTTGGCTAGTGCACTGCATTTGCAGTGATTGAGAAGTGAATGGTGAAATACCCTCATTTTAAATGTTACATACAATGCAGTGTTGATTCCATCAGGGAAGGGAATGTAAATTGACACATAAGCCTTTATGTACCTTACATATTTTCTCAAGGATCTCTGTTCAGACTACAAACACAAGACTTTCTTGTTAGTACTGCTAAGTCAATACTTGAATCATAATCTGAAACTATTTCTTTTTTCCTGACTCATGGATCACTATAACTGCTAAACTGCAATTTGGGAACATTTATTAGCACATGTAATGCCTGCCAAAGTTGTTTCTGGAGCTTCAGAGTAAACAAGTCTATTTAAGTAAGCTGTTCATATTTCATATTGATTGATTTAATTAAAAGAAAGGGAGATACAGGGACAAGTGGGATAATCATTAAGAGTTTTTAAAACTCTTTAATATTTTTAAAGCATTTTTATCATCAGTCTGTCTCACCATCTCTAAAATTGAGCACCAACATTTATTGTTTAATATCAGAAAGAAACCTCAGACAAAACATAAAGTACTCAAAATTTCCATGAGGAATTTGCTTCCTCTCTGTATTATTAAATATTCATTTTTCTAGGTCTACTATTATAACTGAAGCAAAGAATATAGTCATGGAAAAGTCAGTCTGTTAATTTGAGTAATATTTGGTGTTATATTTTAAAATGCAGAAGGGACCATGATAAAGAGTTTTCACCAAAACTAATAATATTGCTCTCTTCAGAGATTTCCTATTTTTTTTCAGACTTTAAGAAATAAGATTGAAAGAAGATCTTAAAAAGAATTATCTTCTCTAAAAATCTGTAGATTATTAAAAAATTATAAAGTTCTCCATGTTTGGTGGTTGAAATCTTTGTATTTTTTACATCTTTTTTGATACTGTTGTTGCAACAGTACTCTAGCACATAGATATATCTTGGAGTACTCCATATATTGTACTGAACCATTGCCAGGAGTTAAAAGACTCAATTCAAGAAACATTGAAAAGTTAATATGCTTGAATATTTATTTGAAATTTTACAGAAGTCTTCTACTAGAACTCACTACGTTTGTTTGTAGCATTGACTGCAATTAATATAAGAAAATTTTATAGTAAGGGAATCACTTTTGTAACTTTGCAAGTCCTATTGGTTTTGCAGTATTCCTGACGTTATGCCTATTCAATACTATTGTGAACGCACTCAGACAGAATAAGATGTAACAGCCATGCATAATTTAAAAGCCGTGCCTTGACAAGTGCTGACAGTTGAACATGACAGTTTTCAAGGTGCTTATTTGTTGAGATTTCACAATAATCACTTTTCAGACTTCTTGCAAAATTCTTGTTAAATAATAGTTTGAGGCAGCTCAGCAACACTACTTTATTCTATCAAACTAGAAAGTTCCTCCCCAAACCATCTGGGCTGGCAGGTGTTCATCATCAGATCTAGGTTGCTATGAGACAAGAGATTGCTTATGCTAATTAGCCATGTAGCAAGAAACTTCAATTTTGTTCATTTGAAACAACTTCTGTTTGCAAGGGCATTTGATCAGTACCTGTAAAGCTCAAGACATAAAACTAAAGAATATGAGAAAAATCTAATTCAGAGGAAGGCCTCTGAGCATAAAATCTCTGAAGTTTACCCCTACGTCTCTGACCTATGGACAGTTAATCTATATGAATGATACACTGGCAATTACCTATGTGTGACACATAAAGTTCCAAGTTCTGCTCAGTCATTCAGTTTTACAGAAATCACAAGGGTCAATCTGAGTAGAAGCTACTGTAGTGTTGACTTTTTCTCCTGTGAACCTTCCTAATGCTTCCAGACTCAAGATAAGAGAAGGCAGAAAATACTACAGTTATATTAACTCCAGTTATGCTTTTTAAATTATTTACATTATTGTCCTGGGTTTGGCCAGGATAGAATTAACTCTCCCCAGCTGCTGCTGGGGGGACGTGGCCAGGCTGTTCAATCCCATGTGACATCACGCTCCGGATATAAGGGCAGTAGCTGGGCCGGGGCGGCGCTGCGGCCAGTGCGGGAACTGCAGTTCTACCGTCGGGCTGAGCGAGTGAGCAGTTACATTGGGCATTGCTCATTTTTCTTTGTCCTTTGGCTATCATTGTAACTGCCTGCTCTTTGTGGTGTTCTATTAAACTGTCCTTATCTCAACCCAGAAAGTTCTACAAATCTCTCTTGATTCTCCTCCCCATTCTGCTGAGTTGGGGAGGAGTAACTGGGTGGTTTAGTTATTGTTCAGTTAGGGCTAAACCACCACAATTATTAAAAGCCCAGAAGCTCACACATGATTAAGATAGCATTCAGTAATCAATATTATAAACAGCCATTGGACATGGCTACAGAATTTTACATATTGGAGTTAAGAAAAACAAAGGATAAAATTTAGACTGTCTGAAATCTGCTTAAATAGTGACAAATTCAGACAGTATACTCTCCAACCTGTATAGCACTCTACCTAAAAGAAGACTCTAATTTTGGATCCCAGTTTCCCTACTCACTGGCTTCCAAACTCTCAATTGCATATCACTATCTTTGTCTCTTCGTAAACATCAAAAAGCAAAGATAAGTTGAGAGAGGGTGAAGAGCACTGAAAAGGGACTGAATTAATTCAAAATTACAATTGTCCAGGAATTCAGTCATGGTTTTTTCATCCAAGTGTGTAACAGTTAGAGCATAAAAAATAATTTCACTGAATATTTTCAAGAGCAACTTACAGTCCCTGGGTCCAGGGTAGAGTATGCATGTTTTTCTTCAATGCAGTATGCATAATGCATTCTACAAGACCAGAATCCAGTGAGTCCTCAGGCCACTGAGATACAGTCAAAGTTGATTTTGCTTATTGTTATTTTTGCCCCATAAATCTTGCAGATTTTTCAGAAATGCCTTTGGCAGAGAAAAGGCCGCTTGTCACAATCTCACCCGTAACTGGAGAATAATACTGTAAGTGAGGGTCGGAATTCTCTCTGACAATTGGAGTCCACATCACTCTTATCTAATGACAATTTCTCTGTTTTTTCAAGTATTCGTAAAAAGGATATTTTTCTCTTCAATTTTTTTTCTTTCAAGTTTCTTGAAACTCAGCTAGAGATTCCTAATAAACAGCCCTTAATCAACTGTCAAGATATCAGAGACATTTTATGACCTTAGATATGTTATTTGCCTACTGCCTCTCATTGGCTGGTGGTAGCTGCTCCCCACCAAGCCTGCAAGAGCACTGAATCACTCTCCGAAGACCCTGCTGTTTGTCAGAGGAGACTCACATATTAGAGGCCATGCTGTCTCAGTGAAATATTAAGAAAGTCATATCTAGACATAACATCTAGATCTTCTGAGGTTGTGCATTTCAGGTATATTAGTTCAAATAGCATAATAAAATAATTATTTTTACATCTAGAGGCTTTTTTGCCCTATGCTCTGTTGATTTTTGGTGTATACAACATGATGTGTGCAGACTGACTCCAATAAACAGACTCCAAGTGGCTGTAGCTTCCTCAATGACTAATATTTTATCATATCTGTTCTAGGATAAACATCGTTTTGGCTCAATCAGTATAAAAATGTTTAGATTCTATTATTCTTTGTCTTGATGGCAAACCATCACTTTGACAGTGAAACGTTATTTTCTTTTTTTTTAATGCAGCGTATTTAATGTGACAAACCAGGTTATGATGAGCACAAAAAAGGTATTAGACATATTCATAGTGCTAATAAAAAACAAGCAGCCTTCCACTGAGGCAGTGATTTGCATTGTGCAGTTTATGTTACCTTCCCTGATGCTACACATATCTTTCTTTCTTTTTTTTTTTTTTTTAATGGTGAAAGTCCCTGATTTCACTTCAAACACTTTTAGAATAGTCAGAATCTGAGAATGAAACTTTGCTGTTAAAAAATCTGCACTCAGGTTAACACTACAGACCAGTTTTTACTTGTGGTCCTCCTGGAGAACCTTAACCATCTTCAGCTCTGTCTACATTAGCAAATCACAGTAGTCACAGAAATGGATGTTCAAGAATGGGTAACATGATGCTGAAGACTCGATGTCTATATGTGTTTTGGAGGTTGAGATAAGGTTCTTAGAAATGATATACTTTATTTCTCAAAGTTATAGTGTTTGACTGATGGTGTAAGTTTGGATCTCAGTCCATTCCTAGTTTTACCTTTTCCTTGTCTAAAAACGATTAAAGGGCTCACATGTGTTCTAGTAATTTCATTCTAAAGAGTGGAACTATTAGAATTCCTGCAGAGTTCCTCTATTTCAGGGTGAAATGTCCCCACATATCTCCAAATCCTTAAAGTTCCCAAAATAAAAGATAATGTAAGAAAAAGAACAAAAGAAAAAAAAAAAAGCTATCTCTGTGAAGAACACCTGAAAGGGATTCATTACTTTTCCCACTGAGAAAACTGTTATGGCAAGAGATGAAGCAATATAAAGCATTCCCCTCAGTTGTTGAACAGAATCATTTGGCTGGAATCATTAAAGTCTTATTCACTCATGCAAAAAAACAAACTGAGAAACCTGTTAATTCAAGAAAAGTTTGATTATTTTATAGACAAAATTCTTCATCTAAGTAAGGAGAAGTTTGATGTTGTCTTTCTATGGGGGTCATAAAAGAGTCACGAAAACAGGCATGGAGAAAGAAAAAAATAAAAAAAAAAAAGAAAATTAACCAAATGTTTCCTAATATTTTCTTGATTAATGAAGTAGCCAATGTTTCTCTTTTTCAGGTAGTGAAATGTTCCAAATTGTAGGGATGATGTGAAATTTACATAAATTATTGATTAGTGCCTTCTATTTTAATTCATCTGTGCTTGTGAGATTGATAGTTTTCCCACTGTCATTTATGCTATGTGGTTTTTTGGTTATTTTCTTTGCAAGAATATCCAAGGGAGATTATATCTGCAATTTGTGTATGTCACAGTACAAACTCTGGTTTTATCACTGTATACCTGCCTCAGGAAGCCTGAAATGCATGAAATAAAAGGAGGAAGCTAGTTTTCCAGGATATCAAACAATCTATTTAAATTAGTAAGAAGGAGAAGGAATATGAGGAGTATCCTTTGCACACAAGAGTTCTTTGCTGGAGTGCATTTGTTCTTCAATTGAAGAGTCCATCATGTAGCTGTATAATAAGACAAATTGAAAGATTAGACATAATACAACACACACTCCATATAACTGCACTTGAGCAGACACAAGGAAATGGGCAGTGGGCTTTCTGACTAGTCTGACTGGGAAGCTGATGGGAAGGAGGAATAACCCAAGAAAGCACAGAACTATGAAGAATAGAAGAAAAGGAGTCATAGTAACAGACTAACACTACTTGTGTAACACCCTTCCAACAATATAAAGGCTGATGAGCTCTTATAGACTTACTATGTTCTCAATAGAATCTCATCTTCTGAAGTGCAGATCACTTAATTCCCAAATTTTAATTTAGAAATATATGTTTCTAACTTTTTAATAAAATTTAAAGTTTAAATGACAATACTTACAGTGTTGTTTTCAGAGAGCTGTGTATATCCATCATTGCAAAAACAGAAAGGCAAAGAAATACTTTTTTTTATAGTCTTTTTAGGTGTCTTTAAGCAAACATTTATTTGTTAATTCAAAAGTAGATTCAGCCATAAAATTGAGATGCTAAGCATGTCCAAAAGTAACCTGTCAAATATTTGTTAGGAAAGAAACTAAAAGCTTATTCTCTAACAAAGACTATATAACCTGTGGGGTTTATTGGATTTATACTACTACTAATATAGACCATACTAGTGTATGTGTGTGCACACACATACAAAACCATACAAAGGTAGGTACAAACCACACAAATGTAGTTACAATCACGATGAAGTAAATGTTGTGGTGAGTGTTGCAAAGCTTCATGTGGGCGCGGAAAGCTGAGTTTGCGTGACTGAGAGGCTGATGAAAGGAGAAGTAGGGACAGACAAAAAAAAGAAATCACCTAAAAGAAAAACAAACCAATCAAAAACCAAACAAAACCCACAAAAAAATCTAGAAAATCTAGAAAAAGAATCCTCAGGGATACTGTAGGATCTGGACCCTTTTCTGGCAAGAGATACTATCAGCTCAATCTCAACCAATTTACGTTCAGTATAGAACTGTAGTAAGTATTGTGTCCTGTAGTCTTTGATATTGAAGACATACATGTGTATCACTCTGTTTGCACATTAAATTATAACAGTTTGTCACTCTTCTTTCATTGCTCATGGCCTTAAAATACCTATTGGTGAGCAGACTGACTGCTGAGAGGTGAGTATTACCTCTGCTATTGGTCCTGGCTGGTATGGGTCACAAGCCCTAACCCTCAAGGGCAGGAAGCCATGTGCCCACATGGCATTTCCCACTGTGAGGTATGCAATACGCATTGTCCATGGCAAGGCTAAGGAAGGTGTTTCATCAACCACTCAAAATTGACAGTAGTGTGTTGTGACATGCCTAGTAAAGGGGAGCATCGCAACCCATCTCAAGGCACTGGGGAAGAAGATTCCCAGGAGAGCTATCATAATGCTGAGCTTGTGCTTTGCTTCCCAATTCCTGAGACAGACTTGATCCCCCTGTGCTGTTCAGAGAAGCCTAGACTCCTCTGTGGTTGATAATAAACAGAGTGTTGTTCCTACATTGTAACTAGGAAGGATAAGTAACAGCCACGCATTTCCAATTACATTTGAGAATTTCCATGACAGTGGGAATTTCTCTTTGGCCTGCTTTGCTGTTCTATGGCACTCCACAATTCTTCAAATGATGCAGAAGGCCTGACACAAATCTGGCCCAGGCCACACTGCTCTGAATACTTTGTATCAACAGATGTTGACAGCATTTTAAAACTCTCTTTACAGGAAGAAAACCAGACTCAGACATATACAAAGTCCTGTAAAAGCACTTCCCTTAAATGAATTGCTAACTGGAAAGTGTTTAATGCTCATAGTTCACAACTTAGGTAATTTAATTATTTATTTTTGTTTTTAAATAAATTAGTGAAATTCTGTTGCTAAGCTAATTAGGCAACTGTCTTTCATTACTGTGCTGTTTCAGCTTCTTAACAGCTTGGATATTTACAAGTAAAATGAGCATGATGATTCCAGCTTACTTTCTAGCAACCTGATATACTGAACCCTTATATCTAGCACACTTCAGCAATTAGTATAATGTCCAAATGTAATGAGTTTGCTGTTACAGTATCTGAGCTCCACCTCTGGTAACTCATGTCATTAACAAAATAAAACAAGCATGCTTTTTAGAAGTAGAAGCTTATTGTTAGTACGATATATGAAAGCTTGAACCCTTCTTTGCTTCAGCTGTATACTCTCTCCAAACATTTTTTCTCTTTCTGTGAATAATAAGGTAAAAAGGAATCAGTAACGGTATGAGCAAAGGATTGTTGTGTAGGTATAGAAGACAGAGTATACACTGCTAAGAAGGACTTTATCAGTGCATGCAATGCAGATGGGCAAATTTGGAAGTATTCAAGGTCGGGTGGTACATAGCTTTGAGCAACCTGATATAGTGAAAGATGTCACTGCCAGTGGCTGGATGGTTGAGTTAGATAATCTTTGTAGGTCTCTTCCAACTCAAATAGTTCTGTGATTCCTTGATTTTGTGCTAAAGGACTTGATCATTAGAATGCCAGGATAAAATCGTTTACTCATTTGTCTAAATTTGTCCCAAAGTTTGCTGTTCATTATCTGGTCTGCTGTGAAATAGAGGTAATCGGTTCTCTTTGAGAATAAATACATTTGGAGAGCAGGGTAATGGGGTAAAATAGGTAGAGTAGGGTTGAGAGCTAAAACAAGTTCCTGATCCTTTCCATGGCACACATAGCTAACGAAAATCTACAGAAAGGTGAGTGTAAGTTAAGATACCCTCAAAATTTCCTTTTTTTTTCACCTCTCATCAGATTCTTTTTTTTCTTCATTTTTGAACCCATTATAATAACAAAGTATTTGAGAATATAACTAACTATATTAAAAAATAAACATACTCGCCCCAACCAAAAAAAAAAAAAAAATTGTTGCTGTTTTTGTCAGAAGGAAAGACTGAAAAAAAAAAAAGGAGCATGCTACATGTTGAGTAATAAGCAAGCCTTCCACAAAAAGTACACTTTGTGAGATCTAAAGTAAGGTAACAGGATAAGAAGCTCTCTACAAAGTGATAATAGATACATTGTTCCTGATAATACCAGCAATAAGAGCAAGTTTCATTTTGCAATAATGTGTCTTCTTGTACAGATGATAGTGTTAAAACTTCTCTGTGCTCTTTTCTTTTGCTATGAAAAATGAATAGTAAACATTAACTACTGCTTCTGTCTGGCACCTCAACTCTCTGTTTGAAAGATGCCACTTTTATGTAAAGAAAGCTTCAAAAGCCTGCCATTAGCAAATGAAACAAAATCAGTAGGAGTTCAGACACTTGTATTCAGAACAGTTGTTGGATTTGTAGCAGCATTAACAGAAACACACACACACACTAAAAAAAAAAAAAAAGGCAAAAAATCCTACCCTCATAAATAACCAACCCCATGAAAACACTCAACAAACCCAGACAAAATTTACTATGTTATTTAATTCATTGATGTCTTGCCTTGTATGCAATTTTGTTCTGAAGTACATCAGTCAAACCTCCTTACTGTGTAAATTTTACTATGACTGATTCCTCGTATAAAGGCAAAGAAAAATATATATTAGATCTTACTGTCATTATCCACTTTTCTAAAAGAGTATCTAGTAGCTTAAGGAGCTGTAGATTGTAGTTCAAGACATGATCTCCATCAAGGAAGGATTGGTTCCTGGATGAGGGAAAACCTGAGGCAAACTTCAGGAATGTGAGCTGGTGCTGATACCATATCTGTAACTCAGCTGACATTCCTATCTTAACACCAGAACTCAGCAGCCTTGACACTGGAATGAAGAAATGGACCAAAAAGCTGCAGATGGTGTTCTTTTACTAATTGAGGTACTGAAATAACCTAAGAGGTACTGAAATAACCCAAGAGTGGAAAAAAACAGGACATTCCAGAAGACTGTGCAGGTATATTAAGTTGCCTGCAGCTGGAAGGTGATTGATAGTGCAATAACCCAAGAAAAAAATCAAATGTAGCATTTCCAAGATTTTTTTAACATCATTTTTTTTCTGTTTTTCTCTGGCCTGCATAAAGCTGGTTCTCTGTCTAGTATTTAAAGGAGTAAATATGGAAAAAGTCAGAAGCATCAGCCAAATAAGCAGCAAATGTCATGAAGATTTAGGGAAAGTCTAAACTCTGCCTCCCTCAAAGGACAAGCCTACACAGAACTTGACAAGTAGTGGTCAAATAGTCTTCCCATGCTGCCTGTGCCATGGAGAGGAGCATGAATCTGAGAATCTGAGTATTTTTATGCACTAATGGTTCACTCCGCTTCCTAGAGCCTCACCAGAATCAATTCTCATCACTTGCTCAAATGATGGCAACTGAAATTCTGAATCTTTTTATCCCTACATGATACAGGGAGCCTCATTCTCTAAAAGAAAACTCTCAGAACCTGTCATGAGTAGAATTGACTCTTAGCCCTGTCCCTGATCTATTTCATGAGAATATCAAGACTTATTCCAACAACCTTCTTGCATATTGTTATATTTTTAAGTTAACAAAAATCATATCTAGTAACTTAGAAAATTTTCTCAGAGAAAAGCATTAATGGGGAATTAGTAGAGAAGGTCATAAAAATAAGTTGTTTTTTATTTATAGTCCTTTTAGAACCTCCATATAGTAGGGTAAGCTCACTCATCCATCAGATTACTGTAATACTATTTTTATTCAGTATGATTTACTTTGTGTTTATTAAATGTTAAGGATGAGAACTCTTCTCATGACTCTATCTCCGGAAATTAGTCAGGTTTGGATTTGTAGGCAATCAAAAGTTAAGAAAAGATGGTTGTTTTCAGATGTTTAAATCTGTAAGATCAACTGAGAAGGTGATTTTTTCCCCCTTTTGGTGCAAAATGGAAAAAATTATCCTGATATCTTTCTAGGTTGCTAACTAGTTTTGCTAATGAATGAAACATCAACTATGTTAATAGTTATGAGATTTCAGAATGTTTTTAGATGGGAAGCAAAAAAAAAAAAAAGGAAAGCAGTTAATCAATACAGCAGACTTTGTACTTCATTCTTGTTAACATACTTTTCAAGACTGTTGTCTTAGCAGTTGCAGTAGCTACTAGCAATTCTGTGTAAGAAGTAAAAAGCAAAAACAACTTCAGTACAGTGTATTGCTTGAACAGGAAACTATTGTCTTTGGAAACTATTCTTTTGTGTAGATGAAGTCCTCTAGATGTAGCCTCCAGAGTGATTAATTAGTATTTGAATGTTTGATTAATAATGAGCTTTAGCCTTAATTTGCCTCAGTTTGTGTATAGATATCAGTATTACAACTTCCTATGGAAAAGAGCTGGAAAACTGTATGACTTCATGTCCTTTTATCATTCTTTTCTGCTTCTAGTTTTTCACCTGGATGAGCTTAGAAAAAAATATCATAACTATGGACACTCGGATATGTCATTGGCTCATATAAGTGGAATATTATCTGTATTTGTATGTTTGGTTTCAGTGTAGTTACAGAATTCTATTTGAGTGTTATTATCTCATAGTAAGCAAACATTTCAAATACAGAGAAAAAAAACCCACAAACCCACATTTCATAGAATGGTAGGGTTGGAAGGGACCTTTAGAGATCATCTAGTCCAACCCCCATGCAGAAGCAGATCCACGTAGATCAGGTCTCACAAGAACGCATCCAGGTGGGTCTTGAAGACCTCCAAGGAAGGAGACTCCACACCCTCCCTGGGCAGCCTGTGCCAGGGCTCCCTCACTCTCACAATAAAATAGTTTTTCTTATATTTAATTGTAACTTTTTGTGTTTCAGCTTCATCCCATTACCTCTTGCCCTGTTGCTAGCTACCATAGAAAAAAGGGATGTCCCAACCTCCTGACATCCACCATTTACATATTTGTAAATATTAATAAGATCTCCCTTCAATCTTCTCTTTTCTAGACTAACAGCCCCAGTTTTAACAGCCTTTCCTCATATGAAAGGTGTTCGAGTCCCCTGACCATCTTGGTGGTCCTGTGCTGGACTCTCACCAGAAGTTTTCTGTCCCTCTTGAGCTGAGGAGCCCAGAACTGGACACAGGACTCCAGATGAGGCCTCACCAGGGCAGAGTAGATGGGAAGAAGAACCTCCCTTGACTTGCTGGCCACACTCTTCTTGATGCATCCCAGAATGCTATTGGCTTTCTTGGCCATGAGGACACATTGCTGGCTCATGTTTAGTTTATTATCAGTTAGAACTCCTAGCTCTCTCTCTGCAGAGCTGCTCTCCAGCAGATCGATCCCTAGTCTGTACTGGTGCATGAGATTATTCCTTCCCAGATGCAGGACTCTGCACTTTTCCTTGTTTAATCTCAGCAGGTTCCTCTCTGCCCAACTCTCAAGCTGGTTGAGATGTTGCTGAATGGCAGCACAGCCTTCTGGGGGATCAGCCAGTCCTCCCAGTTTGGTGTCATCCGCAAACTTGTTGAGGGAACTCTCAGTCCCCTCATACAGGTACACTGTATGAAATAAAGAAATAAACACACAAAATACTTGGGACAGAAAAATCTGATACAAACATATAACCATCATTCTCACTTTTTCATATTTACCTATTAGTAACAAAATCAAATATAAATGTGATTAGATCAAAATCAAATTGCTTTATATAGTTACGTAAAACAAAATACACATAAGGAAGGTTTCTGGTGAACTTCCCAGTAAAACTTTGTAAGACATCAGATTTCTTTTGCAAGCATACAAGCATTTCCAATGTCCTCAATATAGAGTACACCTTTTTCTCTCATTTTAAAAGTCATCAGAAGTGTCATCCCAAAGGCAGGAGAAGATTGAAAAAGTTTCCTGATAGCAAGCATGTAGAATACATTGCCTTGCATTAAAAAATTGCAAATGTTTCCCATTATATCAAATGCAATTTCCTCTCCAACTCCTAGGAGGTTTTGAAGATGATTCCATTCCTATAAATTTTATAGACATGTCAAGCCACTCTTTCTCAATAAAATAACTTTGCTTATTCAAGTTCGGTTCTACAACTCTCAGGAATTTTTACTTTTAGTGTAGTCTGTATCTCTTTTAAATTCCATAACAAGATGTTAAGTCACATTTAATCCCATTTAATTGCAAAACTATTGGTTTTTAATGAAGTAAGGCTGCAAATAAGAACAAACCCAAAAAAGTTTTACTGTTTTGCTGTTATAAGACTAGTGGATTTAAAGTGAAAATAGAATGAATTTCAACAAGTCTGACTATAAACTCTGCTACACATTGCAAGCACTGCTGAAGGTTACCACAGGACTCTACCATGGGAACTAGAGTGATTCAACTCTGGGATATACAATAAAAGGCTAACACTCCCAAATGTCTTCTCAGAGTCTTTTGATGTAGCTACAAGGAATGATAAAGTTGGAAATACTAATCTCTCTCATTTTCATTTGTAAGTTAAGACAGCATGTGGGCAAAGGCTTTCAGAGATTAAATGTGATGTATTGACTGACAGTGTCATTAGCTACTTGCATTGCATATGTCTGAATTTGGAGAATATATTTCTACTTATAAAAATGCAGAGATGTCGAGTAAAAATATGCAAATTAATAGCATTATAGCACTGTTATATCATTCAATCGCTGGCAAATTGACTCAAGAATGTTTTACTTCCCTGGCTATATGTGACAAAAAGAAACTATTGTTGATCTCTATGGAATTTTTCCTGCCACATATTTCTGAAAATACTATCACACACACAATACGGTGCTGAGAAAAGTATGCATCTAACGTTGCCCATCCTTATCATAAAGTGTCCCCTGTTAGGCAATGTGACAAAAGTTGCCCACCACAGGCAGGGGAGTATAGAGAAACATCCCAGCCGGGGTAATCCCAGTACCACCCAGCCCAGCTCCTCCAAGTGCCCCACAGGATCTATCAGTCTGTGAAACGCTCATGCCCATGGCCAGGAAACACAGAGGTGGTTTGGTGGGGGAGGCCTCGGTCATAGGATCACAGGATTTTTTTGGTTTGAAAATAAATTTAAGACCATCAAGTCCAACCACTAATCTCACACTGCCAAGCCCACCAATAAACCATGTGCCTGAGCACCTAATCTATACATCTTTTAAATATCTTTAGGCATTATAGCTCCACCAATTCCCTGGGCAGCCTGTTCCAGTGTCTAACAACCCTCTCAGTCCTTCCTAATGTCCAATCTAAACCTCTTGTGGTACAACTTGAGGCCACTTCCTCTTGTCCTGTCCCTCATTACTTGGGAGAAAAGACCACTCCCCACCTCACTACAAATTCCTTTCATGTAGTTGTAGAGACTGATCATGTCTTCCCTCAGCCCTCTCTTCTCCAGACTAAACAACCACAGCTTTCTCAGCCACTCCTGATAAGTCCTGTGCTCTAGATCTTTCACCAGCTTCATTACCCCAGGCTGAGAGGAGCCTATCTCAGGACAGCTGCAGCCTTGGGGGGCTCAGGGAATACGCGGCACGAGGTGTCAGCAAGGATAGTCTCTGGGTCTCCCCACAAAATGGAAACACTGTCCAGTGTTCAGAGCTCTCTGTGGGGTTCAGGGAAAAGCATTTTAGGACTGCACAGCATTTGCTATATGATATTTAGAGGAGGTAATAAAGGGAAGAAGGGAAGGATCACAGTGGTTTGCAGAGAAACTAGTAAGAGAAATCAGAGGGAGAAGGGGAGAAAAGGGATAGTTTCGGGCAAACAGACTCTGGTCTAGCCTTGTCTCTATCTGACTCATACAGTTTGTCCCAGCTTGTCACTCAGCTCCATGTCTAGTGGTTTTGCTGGGTACAAGGCTCTCTGGACTGTGTGTCTTTGTATACAGAGGAGCTGAGTATCGGGGTGGGAGTGGGGATCCCAGAAGACAGAGCTGAAATCTTCACAGTGGTGTCTGGTAGGAGAATGAAGGATAATAAGCACCAGTTGAAAAAGGAGACCTTGAGACTGCATATCTATTTTTTTTTTTCACCATGAGGACATGCAGGCAATAAAGCCAGTGGTCTGAACAGGCTGCCAGGTCTCTGACCTTTGAATTTTTCACAACCTGACTGGACAAAGCTCTGAGAAACCTGGTCTTACCCTAGAGCTGGTCAGGGTGCAACAAAGCCAGAATTCTCTATAGTCTGGGATTAGTGGGGGCTGCCCATCAGGGAACCCACCATTGCAGTCAGGAACAAGACAGCTGGTAGGAGCCAGGGCAGCCCTAGCCCTGGGCATTGGGCACCTCTCTGGGGATGGTCTAAGAAGGAGACAGAATGTGAGTTCATGTGTGGACCTTATTTGGGAGGGCCTATGGACCAGCAGGGCAAAGCTATGGGAAGCTGGAGACCAGTCGTGTTGTGGTATTGCTGGGACAGGAATTGATGGGCTCAGGGGGCAGCAGTGGTGTCCTGGTATTACAGATACACAAATATTTTAGTTAACAACTTATCATCACAATAACTAGTTAAGTACTTGTTAAGCACTTGTTAATCACTTAGCAATAGTTCAATCAATTAGCTGAGCACTTGCAAATAACTCAATCACCTATTGATTAAGGAAGTATTCATTAAAATCACATAAGGATCAAACTGCAAGAGTTACATATGGCATATGATAAGGACCTGTTACCTTAGCCACAAGATCCTGGTATATGTATTTATTAGGTTACCTTAGCTGTTACCTTAACCACAAGACCCTGGTATATGTATTTGTTAGTTTACCTCAGCTGTTACCTTAGCTGTTACTAAAACAAAGGGACTGATACCTTTTCTTAACCAATCACTATGATTTTGTAAATTTTATAATAGTCAGGAACCAATCAAGGTAAAGGGTAAAATTAAGAGATGGACATTCTATGCATGTTTTTGTTGACAAATATAGTTCTTTTGTTTGAAGTGTATAAAAACCCTGAAAAATGGTAACTAACAAGGAAGCACATTTGGAGGAGCTATCCCCAGTGTTTCCCAGCACTGCATAATAAAGAAGTGCCTGCTTATCTGCCTTCCTGTGTAGATAAGTTTTTTGTGATTGTCAACATTGGGACATGTCCAAGATGGGAGGAACCTCAGGGCCTGGGCAGGGCCTGTTGGGGCTGTGAGTGCCCTCAGAAACTGAAACTGCTTAGAGCAGGAGATTGAACTACTGACCTTTTGATCTGAACTGTATGTCTTGATGACCTTGGAAACAGGAGTATAGAATCTCCTTTTCCTAAAATAAAATGCAAACAAATAAAAAAGAAAAAGAAATATGTAAAAATGGAACTTCATTACTTTTAGTAATCAAAGAACAGGCTCAGCAGGGTGTATTGACCATAATGTATTTTGAATGGCAGTAACACAAACAGCAAAATTTCTAACTACCACTGACCAAAATGGATAGGAATAACAGAACAAACCAAATTGTGAAGAGGCTGCTCTGATTCTTAGAAAGCTTAGTCAAACGTAACAAACACATTATATTTGTATTACATGTGTATTAAAACTCAGCATGGAGTACATTTCCAAAGATAAGGAGGAAATGTAGTATTAAGTATTAGTCAAATGTATCTGGCAAATTCCTAATAATAATTGGAAGATCTAGTTATTGATATGAACAAATAACATAAAATTTAGTTCAGCAATAAAATTTTAGACCATTGCTTGAAGCAATTCATTACAAATTCCAAAACTATACATCAAAACTGTTTGAAAACTGGTTTATAACCATCTAGTGAGAGCAAGTTAGAAAATTCAGATGGCAAAATGAGGACGAGTTTTAAAGAAGCATCAAAATAGGTGAAGTGTTTGCATGCACAATGACACCAAACCCTCCAGAAATAATCTAGACCATCTTTAACAAGGCCACAAATAAAGGCAGCATGTGTAAAAGAGGATCCTAAAATTGAAATGACTGCATACAAAGTCTGGACTTTCTGTCTAGAACTATACAAAAACATGGATTGCAAAAGAGTACATAAATGTAAAAAGCTACTTTTTAACAATTTAGTAATAACATCCAAAGCAAGTATAAATTTTGTGAAAGATGTTAGAAGAGTCTCACTACAAATACTCAAGAGTCAAAAGATGATCAAGGTACTCAGCAAAACAAAGAATACTCAGAGAAAATAAGGATAACATGTAAAGATACATAATATGTTTTTCACTATTATTTTTAATGAAGATATTAAAAAAGGTTCTTTCATGGATTATATTTATATGTTGAGTAGAGGATCTCTTGCAAATTGCAATATCTGTCATTTTAAAATGTAGTGCATCGGTGTAGCAATCATTATAACCACTTTTTTACCACAATAAGCTAAAAGAATTCATTGTCTGCTAACAGTCATTTTGTAGTTAGTGGTGTGTGTACTCAGTTCATTAAGCTGACTTCAGTATGAAAGAATGGCAGTCAGTAAAAGTGATTTTAATTATCGAACCATTGAAGGGGCTTCTAAGGAATTATTGTTCAATAAATTTGACTCATATACTGGAAAATCTATCTAAAAATATACATTTGACAATGGCCAGAAAGAATATTGGGAATGGATGTGCGATTTGAGTATGGCAGCTGTTCCTGTGTGTGAAATTATCCAAATTATCATTTAGTTTCACAGAAAAAGATAAGAAAATCAGCAATATAAAAGATGTTAATGCATTCCAAATAATTTAAAAACAGCTAGACTGTTGTAACATCCCTTTTTACTGGTTGAAACACAGAGAAACTTCAGTCCTTTAATGTACCTTGGATTTCCATTGGCAGATAGACTAACAGGATTAGGAAAGTGACTGCACCATTTTGCATGTAAATTTGAATTGCAGTATCTACCTGATGCTATACTGAGAGAAGAGAAAGTCAGAATAGTAACCTTTTGTAAGAAGAAGATATAACAATTTCCTTCATTTTCTTTTATATCAACTATGAACTTTAGATTTATGGTTTATATATCTTCGTGTCATTGGATGAGAGGAAATTTAATCTGTTCTTTGCTAATCTTTAAGTTCTCTTCTTTTTATCTTTTTTTTTTTTTTTTGCGTGTGTGTGTGTGTGTAATTACTGTCTTGAGGTACTTAAATAAAGTTTGGATATGTTCATAAAAAATATTTAGCTAGATTACATACAAAAAAAAAAGATCTGATTTTTCAGCAGAAAAATTTTTTTAGGTGCTGCTGTGACTTCATTCAAGCGCATGGGAATTGTTTGAATGCACAATATTACTTAATTTTCCAGGGAAGAATGTGGTGGTGGTGGTGAGTCTGAAAATGGAAACTTTTTCAGGAAGAAATAGAAAACAAGTGGCAACTGCAGAGTAACTTGCTAGAGGCTGAATGGTTGTTAACAGCCTTATCAAGCTGTAGATTTACATGTTGTTCACTTACAATCAATTTTAGAAGGAAGTCTGTGAGTCTGACAGGAGATATATTGACATTCTTTAACAGCTTTTGCTTGCTCAAAGTATTTCCTTTTTTCCTCGAGGTGCTTACCAACAGGGAATATTTGTAACTAGTATACACTTTTTTTTAAGAATGACTTTTTCACTGTTCCATCAAAGAAACCTTCTTTCAAAAAACCTATTGGTCGTGCTGGTCCTACAGAAATTTAGGCATGGCATGGCTACATGGTCTACTGATGAGGGGTGCATAGGTTTTGAGATCTTACATTTCTCTGCATAAATGTAAAAATAGAGGAAGATTATATTTTCTTTTTCTATTACATTCTACTTCTACAATAACTGCATATCAATTTACAATTAATTAATCGCTTGCATCAGCCATCATAGCATATACAGTAGTTATCAGTTCTTTCCTGAATTTATCTGCATGTGGTATTGATTTCCCTCCACTCTAATTGTATATTCTACATCAATTTATAATATTTGAATCCTTGATGAAGATTTAACATTTTAAATTCATGTAGTTAGTAAAAAAGAAAAATAGACTTATTTTGCAGGATTTCTTCAATTTATGGATTAGTTTGACACACACACAAAAAAACACCCAGATTAGATTTCTGCCAGTAATGAAAAAATTGGAGAAGGTAACTGCTTAACAATTTATCTCAGTTTAAGCACTATTGTGCTGCTTTTGCCTTTGTGAGGAGATATTTTTTGCTGGTTAGAAGCTCTTTTTTTTGCTGCTTAGTAATCTACAGGGATTTATCTTGCAACATATTCTGACTAAAAGTGCTAGGGTCTAAGGTCCCATGAAAATAAATCTGCTCACAAAAAGAATTTATATGCTTTCGCCTAATAATAATTTTGAATACCAACACTGTTTTAGAAGCCTGTCAAATTAATGAGAAGTGACAGATTTCATTTTCAGCACTGATCTTGACTATCTGCATTTTACAACTTTTGATGTCAAATAAAATTGACCAAAATAATACAGGATGAATTCTATTTAAATCTTTTGAAATGCACACACATACAGAGCAGTCTCTAGGTGCTGGCACTGCAGGTACACATGGGCGCCCAGATAGTAGTCCACTCTGGCCTTGGCATTGTCACTCAGCTTCTCTACCCAAACAGGCACACATCTCAGAAAGCCATGCACCCAGGATAATCACTACACATGGAGTGTACTGAGAAACTGAAACAGACTATGTTGGCCAGGTGAAGGAATGGACAGACATGCATCCATTCCAGTGCCTGTTTTCTCCCCTTTTCTCTCTGTTTCCCCACACTCATTCCTTCTCATATTTGTGTGATCCTTCCCTTTTCTCACTTTCAACCTATCCTAAGTTCTGTGCAGTACTTCCCTACTCTTCCTTGAACCACACATCTTGCCCTGTATCCTAGGCAATGCCTTCATTCTCTGGAGCGATTCAGAGAACCTCTTTGTTGGCCCCTGGTGCTGGGTGTCCCCTGGACCATGAGGCTGGGGCTGTCCCGGAACAGTCCTGTGGCCAGGACTCCTATCTCCGCCTGGGGCACTTTGCATCTCTTTGCTTTTTCTTGGTCATGATAATAAATATGATATTATCATGTCATTATATTATGACATTATCATGACATATCAGTCATGATAATAAACTTTTCACCACCCCATGAGATCAGACTGCAGTTAACACAGACAGAGTCTGCAGAAGCACCTGAAGAATGGAACCTATATGTGTATGGAACCTATATTTTTCTTCCACTGTTCCAAATTTAGAAAATTCTAATTATATGTGAATCTGTAAAGGTGCTACGTAGGACCATATTTTAACAGATGTAAGATCTCTTTATTGTTCCACAAATTAAGTTGGCTATCAAGTACAGAAATATGTGTACCTAACCCTTTACACACAGTTTTCTTAGACTGGTTAAAAGAAGAAATACAGTTTGCAAATATAATATTCTTGTCCTGTCTTGGACGTGATTTCTCCTCCCTGTCAAATGTAACTCGTGACTGCATTTTCCAAAGTAAATCAAGATCTTGTATTTGACCATCTACAAGGAAGCCTCCAGGGACATAAAAGAATGCTCCTAGAAATAGTAACATTCTTTTTTTGCTCTATTTACATTTGCCCATTCTTTGAAGTGTCAGATAAGAACATATATTCTCTACAGCTTTTCTAGCTATGATTTTTTTTTTTTCTGGGTTATTTTTAATTTTAGTTTATAGCTATTTTGACAAGAAACTTTTAACATCTGGCTTATGTATTTACCTGTATGTCATGATTTATCCTGTAAGTGTATTGCATACTTACTAACAATTAAAGACAAAAGACATCAGATTCCACTATATCAAAAGTCTCAGAGGCTGACTAGAAGCAATAATAATAATAATAATAACAACAACAACAACAATAATATTATAAACCCCAAGAGTAGAAAACTCCACAAAAGAAGTAAAAAGAAAAAATCTTCAAAAAAATAGTGGACTTAAAATTAAGCAAATAGATTAGAGGAACATAAAGCAATAACCATTTCTGTCTAAATATTAAAGAAGTAACCTCATCACATCTGAGTTAATTGATCTCATTCATTAATTAGCTAATAAAAAGGATTTTTTCTACTGAAAGCACTTTTGCATAGTGGATGTTCCTTAGGATTTTGTTGAGAAACACATCCAAGATAGTGTTCCGTTGTTCATTCTAAAAAAACCCCAAAAGGTCCCTTCCAAAGTTCCCATGTCACATACTCTGCCCGCTCTGGCAGTGGTGGTTGGACTAGATGATTTTTTGAGGTCCCTTCTAACCCTTACGATTCTGTGATCTAGAAAGACTTAAGATCACAGAATCACAGAACCATAGAATCTGAAGGACTGGAAGGGACCTCGAAAGATCATCTAGTCTAACCCCCCTGCCAGAGTAGGACCACCTAGAGTAGGTCACACAGGAACTCGTCCAGGTGAGTTTTGACTGTCCTCAGAGAAGACTCCACAACCTATATGGGCAGCCTGTGCCAGTGCTCCATCACACTCACAGTGAATAAATTCTTCTCTTTTAAAATAAGCAATAAAGTACTTTCATACACTATTCTGTAATAACTACAGATTTACTTCTTTCTGAATATTGAATAACAACAGTAAATTGTATTTTGTAAGCACATATTCCCTTAAGAAATGTAAGGATTAATTTATGACTTGCTTTGAATTTGAGTTTGAATTTTGAGTTTTGATTTTGAGTTTGAATTGGTTGAATTATGAGGGATGATTGGAAGACCTGTGATGGGAAAGAGATTTGTCACTTATTAATGTAGGGATTCGAGTGGAGTATACAGACAGCAGTTTTGCTAGATCCGTTTTCTTAAACCCCTTGATCCTTGGGCACTCAGAATTCATGAGCATCTATGAGTGACAAGCAAGGCCGAATTAGGAACAAGTGAAAAAAAAACTTTTTTATTCCCTTTGAATATATTAAAATGGCTGAAGTGAATTCTGTGATTCAACTCTTATGATGTCCCATTCAAATAAATATTTTAATCTGGCCTAGGTATGCTATTATTCTAAAATGAAATAATGAACAGCTCTTATTGAATGTAGAAATTCAACAAATCAACCAGCACTTCAGTCGCCCTGCTGTCGGTATTTGTTCATTCTGTATCCCTGCTCTACTGCCCAAGAATGGCACTACCACAAGACATAGCCTATATCTCTGAGAGAGATAAATATGACATTTTGCTTCATGATAGAATACTTTGTTTCCATGAAACCTCTGATACAGCAACCCTTTATCCATTTTATTTTCCTAGTTCAAGGAACTCTGTATTAGCAGATACATAAGAATAAACTGGGAAGTTACTAGAAAAAGCTTTGCAACTAGAAAATAAAAGATCTTAAGTCTGATTTGTATTTGAAGACAGGAGTTGATTCTTGTATTATCTTAGATTTTTTTGATTACTGACTTATACTTGGTTCAGCAGAATCTTACCCTTACAGATGATTAGGAGGAACAATAATTACCAATATTTTCATCTCTGAGATATTATATAAAGATCACCACATACTTGTAAAGTTGTGAAAAATTCCAATTTTTTTTTTTTTTTTTAAAGATTGAAATAGTCACACAGACATCAGCAATTACTTTAGTGACAATGAGACTGGATAGGGTGCCAAGCAGTTTTGGTTTTCTTTGTGTTCTTCACCAAGGCTGACTCAGTCTCCCACTTATTAATTGCTTGTCTTTTGTCACACAAAAGTACACCTTTGAAGTGAGACTCCATGAGCCAATTAGGCAAATTAGTTTAAAAACATGCAGAATGCAGCAGTTCTCATTTTCTGACCCTTGAACATCTGTGCTAATGGCTTTGTCTCTAAATTATCAACGTATTAGCTCAATTACAGCTACTTTCATTTTAAAAAATATTAGTAACCTGATTAGCCTATCTGGAATATGTAGGCTGACTGTCCAGCTGTATTTGCTGTTGCTGAGATTAAAAAACATAAAGAGTGAACTAAAAAACATAAAAAACATAAAGTGAAATAGAGTGTCAGCTCAAAGTCCAGGTCTAAATGTTCCTAATTGCGATAGCTTTAATTGGCTATATCAACAGAAATTTCCTCTGTAAACAATGTATTGTTTATTTAAGATATGGCCAGCAACACCATCGGAAAATGTACATATTTTCCTCTTACACATAAGAGTGATGAACAAACTCCAGTTTGACTTATTTTTTAGAAATATTTGAATTTCTGTATTTTTACTTCCAATATTGAGTTTTGTATAAAGATATGTACTTTATTAATGTGAAAATACAGAAGCATATGCAGCAGTCATTACACTTCAATAGTCTTATTTATGTATTGTCTTGAATTTTTGAATTATTTGTAATAACATAAGGAATCTATAGCCATCTCTTCCATTGATAAAGTTATGGGGAATAGTAAACTTGCGAAACATAGTAGAACTTCAGTTTAATATTTCAACAGAAATAAATCAGTATACCATATCATATCATAGCTTCCTCTTAGCCTGCTGAATATTGAAATTGAACCCAGTTAAGTCTGAGAAAAAGCTGAGTTGAAACACGATGATCTTCAGAAAAGAGGCAATGTGAATGTTATTACATCATTTCCTCTGCTTGCCACTAACAGGGAAAAAGACTTCCATTCCAGACATCTGTTATCACATTGGTGCTGGTGATCGTTGTACTCTGAAATCCAGTAGATCATTCTTGATGAGAATGAAAACAGTTCAGCAAGACTGATCTGAGCAAAACATCATCAGAATCAGGGTTCTGTGAAAAAGAAATGTATGAACCTCAGCTTGATCTAACTCTTTTCCAAGGCTGAACTGGGTTTACAGTAATACTGAATTTTACTGCTTGCTAACAAAATAGTTCATACATGATTTATCACTTTGATAAGGCTTTTGTTGATTTTGTTTATTTGTTTGTTTGCAATTTGTCAGTAACACAATGAAGAAAATGAAACCTAAACACAATGAAGAAAAAAAAAAATTCTAGAGAAAAAAAGTAGTGAGAGAGAGAGGCATTCCACAGTCACAGTGTGCAGGAAAAGATGGGCATTTTCTAAAAATAAATAACCTAATCTTACTTAGATATCTCAGGATAGAAGAAATTCCTCTCTAGAATTAATGACAAGAAAGAGAGAAGTGATTTGATGCGTCAAATGGCTGAGGTACCAAATACAAGGAGTGTACTAGTAGACAGGTATTTCCAAATAGTTCAATATCACAATACATGCATAAATAACCATTAGGTTTATTGAAGTAGGGGTACAAAATCAGATCCATCATATAACTAATGGATTTCCAGTGAAAATGTTGGATTTACTTATTGAGCTCATAGATACTAAAATCTGCATTGATTTTCTTAGAATACTGTCTACTATGACTTCTTCAAACTTCATAAAATCTGTGGGATAAACTTTTTTTTTTTGTTATGTGTAATTATTATGTAGGAAAAATCTTCATTTGAAAAAAATAGAAATGTAGTATGAGTGCTGTGCAAAAATTACAATAATAGTGATGATTTACATCAGACAAGGATCTGGGTTCTCAAAAAGCATTATTTGATGAAGTGTTATGAATACACTTTTACTTTAATCTGTTTTTGCTTAAGACATGCTTTCACTTTTCTGTATATATTCACTCAGTCTCGCAGTTTAAACATGTGACATATCAAATCCTCTCATTTCCCCCAAATTGTTTGTGACAAATTCACAGCTCTTAGCATCAGGCTTGGGATGCTCTGGATGATGCACGATTTAGATGGTGAGCTCCTCAAATAGTTATATATCAGATGACATAACTCTTTTTTATACCAGTCAAATCTCATTGAATTCTAGGAAGGTAATATTTTTTAAACTATTTCTTGTATTATGTCAATTTATTTTTTTTCCTTCACAGTGTTGAATACAAATATCTATCAGAAATAAGCCAAGAAATTTAATTGAAAAACATATGCTACAGGGGCAGAAGGAATCTATTGCTGGATGAGAGCAGTGATGATGACATTTTCCAGAATGCCATGGAAATAAAAGAATCAAACCCAAAGGATTACTGACTTTGCACAGGTATTTACTGCAATGTAATGAGCAGCACTCTGGAAGATCAGGTTAACAGAGGCATGCTGAAAGGTCAGAAAACTATAGATAGTCATAAAATTGAAAATTCTCAGATCATTGCATAAAGAGTTTCTTCAGCACATTAACCTAGCCTTTGATGGCTTTAAATATGATTTATTTATTTTTTGTAGTGAATACAATTTGTTGTATTGCCTTTTCAAGCAATTTTAAAATATGTATAGTCCCAGATGGATTTCTTACAGAAGGACTTGCATCAGTGTTTAAAGGCTTAAACCTAAATTTAATTCTCTTCAGCTCAATTCTAAATTGTAGTCTTGAAGTTTGAGAAAGGTAAGGATGCCTTACGTTTCTTTTTTTAAAATATGGATTTCATGAACAGAGCAGTAAGTATGGGTTTTTCTTTTACATGACTTCGATTACTAGTACATTTCAAGGCCATTGCTTTAATCTTTTGAGAAGATTCTCTTGATGACTCAGATTATAAAGACAGATCTCATTTACTGATCAGTGCAAGTGGACTAAGTTTCTGACACTTTCACGTATTTTTTTTTTAAATTATCTTCCTAACAGAAGAGCTTAAGAAGATTAAATATAAAATAGACAGTTAATTCTGAATGTAGAGAATCTGCATGAATTAAATGGAAATTGTTCCCTATGAGCAGAAAAGCTGTAAAAATTGAAATATGAAACATTTTTTAATAATTAATATTTTTAAATTAAAGTTAATAAAATGGAAATTCAGCTGAAAGTTATCTGGAGAGTTCAGCACAGCATATTCCTATGGACCTCCATGCATACATACCAGGGCAAATGAAAGTGAAGAGATACAAAAGCTGAGTGAAACCTTGCCTGACCTATTTTATACCCCTATTTTCATTGAATGTAAAAGTAATCAAGTAAATATCTCAGGGAAGTATCTGATTTCTGAAGCAAATTATTTGCTTTCTTTTGTTATTAAGGACATTTACAAGCTATTGAACATGAAATAAAATGTGTATGCAAATGTGATAAAACAACATATACAAATAAATTTTTTTCTATTCATATTTATAAATATACTTGTATGTATACATATCTAGATAAGCTTATGAGGATTAATTTAAAGTTAAAATTCACTGCAGTTACAGTTTGTTTCCAGAACTTTTACCTTACTATCCAAATGGTACATTTTAATGGTAGGAGTTACCCAGTGAAACATATGGCTGGTATTTTCAAAGCTGTTCCAGTTGAGAGTCACTAGCTCATTAAAACAGGTTGAAATCAAGCAACAAAACTGTTGGACAAATCTGGAATTTGCAGAGCTCCATGAAGACTCTATTTTTTCAGATATATTCAGAAATTCAGTTGTAAATCCAATGCTAGGTTTGGATGCACATCAGAATAGGTATGTATATATAGGTATATTCTTGCTCTGTTTTAACAGGTTAACTGTAGAAGGCCATAAACTACCTACTAGAGGTTTTTTTTTTTTGTTTCAGGTTTTCTATAAAGGAATGCAAAACGTTTTAAATAAAAAATGATGTTCAGAATCACATCACAGCAGTCAGAAACTCTGCATTGCACCTGTGAGTCACTGTCATGGAAGGTAACTGAAGGCAGGAGGCTAACTGTAATTTTTGTCCGTTCACAAAAAGTTTCAGAAACACTATTGTTAACTGAAAAGACTGTTACATTTTGAACTTTGTGAATCAGAAAATAACTAAGAAACAGAGAGAGATGTGTCCTTTGTGGACTGGACTCATTGTTTTCTTCCTCTCTTCTCCTTATCTTTCTGCTGTTGAAATGAACCCTTCAGGAAACACCTTATTTACTGATCCTGAGAAGACACTGTCTTTTCCATTGTCTTGCCCCAGTAGGAACTCATTTATGACTGACCCACAGATACATAGTCATAGGTGGATTAGAAAAGCAGAGGCAATCATAGTGTGTGGTGCTAGACAACCTCCCCATTCTCTCACTTTGTAGCCTTGCTAATGAAGAGTCCAGAAGTGTGCTTGAAGTGCTGCTCATCAGTCCATATGCTGCCTGTGAGGACTCCTCATACACCTCATATTCAAAGTAATTTACCTTTGTAAAGTAAGTTGTTGCTTTTAGGTGGATGGAAACAGAAAAATATTATGTGGTTGAGGGAGCTATTTTTTTGATGATGTGGATCAGCCAGGCTTAAGGATGGCAGATAGAACAGGATTTATGTGAATGATATCTTAGCAGAGATGTAGGCAATCTACATCTCAGTCTTGAAGTAAGTGGCTAATGTGACACAATTGTTCCACATAAATATGCTTCAACATAATATGCCACAACCTATAGTGAAATTACTCTTATTCAGCAGAAATCATGTCCATCTTCAGTTGAAGAACACTTGGAGAGGCACAGCAGTGCATTCAGAAAGCCTTTAAAAAAGGGAAATGTGAGAGAAGAGCTAGACAGATAAGGATCAGCTCCTGAACTCCATTTACTTTCAGGTTAGGCATTACTCACAAGTTACTGAGAAAGCAGTGCCCTTTCTCCTTGTTGCATTCTGTCTTGAGATTGAGAAATATGAGACAGCATGCTTGATCTTGTGAAATAGAGGAAACAATGTAGCAGGAAAGAACATATTATACCAGTTCAGCAGCATATGATCTTCAGCCACTAATAACAAAAAGGAGCCGTTTTTGCTGTTTTTTAAAGCAGCTAAGAAAGCTCAAAGGAGTGGGAGGCTGTATGAATCTTCTCTTTCCTCCACATCTTCTGCAGGTCCACAAGGTTGTATGTTGTTTATCAATTCACAAGGTGTAGTGCTAATCAGGTGGATTTACAAGTACTTGTTTTCATAGTAAAAAAGGAGATACGGAGACTGTAAGCAAGAAAACATTTCAGCAGATTTCCTGAAACTCTGGTGTCTGGTTTCTTTTTTCAGTTTTACAGGCCTTATATGTATGTCCTTTAGCACCTAATTCATTAGCACTGTTACAAATGTCCATATCTATTCTTTCCTATGGTGATAAACCTCACTTGGAAATAAACAGTTGAGAAGAGAAACAGTTGTCTTTGATTTAAAATGTGGCTTTGAGTTTTGCTGAACTATGAAATTATTTCAAGGCCAGAAGTGTTAGAAAGTAAGTGGTTGTGTGGCACTCTTGCATCAGAGATGCTAGCAACCTCATGCTGGGTATTTATTGCCTACAATTCTGTAACAGGGGAAGTGGTTCTCCAGCTGCCACAAAGGTGACAAGGAAAACAGTATGTGTTCTGAAAACACAAAAATATTAGTAATCAGTGATACTACACCTTGAATTCATAGGTTTCACCTTTCTTTGCAAAGGTCTCTAGAAACAATTTCATGTTGCCATGGTTTAAACCCAGCTGGTAACCAAGCACCACACAGTTCAGAGAGTTGCTTCAATATTTCCTAAAATAATCTACAGGACATATGTGAAACAACTTTTAAAATATACAACCTTTCCCATAAAGTCTGTATCAAAAGAGAGAAGCTTTTCAAGAGTAGAAGACAGATTTATACTTGAAGATTTTTGTATTCCTTCCACATACTCAAAGGTACTTCCAGAATGTGATTGCTTAGAATTTTCAGCCACAAGTGTTGGTAAAAAAATGATCCCAGAATGTATTTTTCCATAAAGTGACTGAAAATTTATTGGCAGAGATGCCTTCCTAAAGACAATCATCCTGAAATAGAAAAATCTATTCGCAAAGATTTTTTTTTGTTGGTTCCATGTGTAGCTCTTAGGGCTTTTGGTAAACTCTATCAGAAAAAAAAATCTATTAGAAAGAGAAGTCCTCATTAAATTATTCATGCCACATGGAAGAGGAGTAAGGGATAGTAGCCCCCATTCTTGACAAGACATGACACTCTCAGCCACATCTTGGATCTTGGCTCCCAGCAGGCAGCACACTTCTTGTGACTCCTTGTCCACTTGACAAATTCCTCTCTCAATGCCTTTGAACAGTGAATCACCCACTACCAGCACCTGACACTTCCTTTTATAGTGTCCACTGCCTATTGGTGGTAGAACATTTGGTGATGGTGTGGTAGGTGAGGTTTTCCCTTCTGGTCTTCACTTATGTACGTCCACCATTGTTAATGCTTCATATTTATTTTTTACTGGGTTATGAAGTGGAACCCCATTTTTTCAAGTCACCAGGGCCCAAGGCATTTCTTTTTCAGTGATGACTGGTACCTAACTTTGGAACCAGTTATCAATCTCCACCTCTGGTCCTCTAATACTACAAAGTCTACTAACAGTTTCTTGCAGCTTTCACCTGATGCTGCAGCTCCTGGTCTTCTAGGCAACTATCACAGATACTTACCTATGTAGGAGATATGTCTAAACAACCACTGCAGCTTGCCTGCACTGAAGCAACCTTGATACTCATCTTCATCTATGTGGAAGCATCTATTTTCTCCAGGGCATTCTCCTTCTGGACCTGGGCTTTAGCTCTCAGGTTGGTGTTCACCATTTTGACAGACTGAGACCTGGAGTGACTCCCTGGGTTATGGAGCTCTCAGGTTGCAGAGACTTCCCTACTCACCTGCATGTGCTCACTGCTACACCACCCCAGATAACATGCCACACTCATAATCCCTGAGGGCAGTTTAAATCCTCTACAGCTGTCTTGGCTCCACCTCCTGGCAGTACCATCTCCTGGCAGTACCACTTCCTTCACAAGAGCTGCAGGCTCCTGGCAGATTTCTTTGCCCCTCATCTTTCCCTGCTCCTGGAACCTCTTTCTCACCTTGATTGGCCACTCAGCAGCAAAAACTGACCCTTGCTGCCGCCATATTTCCCACCGACTGGATAACACAAAAAGTAGCACATAAACTGTTTGTCTTGCAAGTTTTGTGGTCATCCCTTGACATGGTTTGCGGCAGTGAGGAATACTGGACTGTGTTTAAAACAGATACTTGCTGATGTAACCCAGTGAGATGAGACCCTGAACTGAGCACCTTGCAGCACTGGAAAAAGCTTAGTTGTTGTATATTGTGGATGCTTAACTGTAACCTCGAGAATGTGCAGAAAGTGTGAGGCAAGTGATTTCCACTCCAGGCTCTACAGTCAACTGTCCAGTCTGCACTCAGAGGAAGGTGAGACAAAGGTCACCGTGGAAGTCGCACAGTGACTATTGCTTCAGTAAGCAGAAAACACATTGCTGAGTGTGATGACACAGATGGGGGAATAAGTTATTAACTGATAAATGGAATGGAATAGTAAATAGTTCCAGCGTGTTTCATGCTGGTTGTTGATGCCCTACACTAATTGCAGAACTGAAAGCAGTCCTCTGGCTGCAAGCTTCTGTTAATCTCAAAATCTTGAGGGCAATTAAGTATGTCACACGTTTGAGCCTCTGGGACTACATACTTCTGTTAACAGCCCACTTGCCACCCTCTGCCAGCTGCACTGAATCTTCAGGTTGCTACTGCTGCTGTTGTTAAGGCAAAGTTTAAAAATTATTTTTAAAATATCTTTTCTCTTGATTAAGATAAAATCTTGCTTTAATAAACCTGAGCAGAACCCAGAATTTAGGCCATTTAGTGGCACTGTTATTTGTGGAAAAAAAAGTACTGCTAGAAAGACTGACTCTCTTGGAAAATAATTGCTATTCTGGGGTGTTATTTACCATTTTTAATTACTCTTTGTATCCAGATAGAACTTCTTCACCTCTGGGTTTGAGGATGGGAAGACAAGTATCTAGTTCTGTGAGGTAGTAATTTTCAATTAACTCAGATTGTATCTTTGATCCAACAAATCCAGTGTCCGGTGTCCATCTAAACAAAATCCAGCTCACTGGATAATACCCGACAATAAAACTTTTATTTGCAGTGGACACTAGCTGAATAAAAAGCTTATCAATGTCAATCTACATTATTTCAGTCTTGCATAATCTATGTAAACTGTATCTTTTCAAATCAATGCATTTCCTGTGATATTCCCCAAACACAGCTCCATAGGATTTTTCTCGTGTGCAAGTACTAGTAACTTTGTTTATTGGTGCTTTTATTGGTGCTCCTTCACAAAATATTTGCTGTTGGAAGACATATAGTTCAAGTGTTAGAGTACTGCCACATGAAATGGAACAAGATTGTCAGTCTCTGCAGCAGTAAAAAACATCAGCAGGACAACAACTCACTTCTGAATCCCCAGCAGCTTTTGAAGAGGGAATCATGGATTCATTCATGTCAGGCAGAAGAAAGAATTGAATTCATCTCTCTGTATATCTGATGAATAATGCAATTATTGCCAAATCCTGCTGTTTTATAAATGGTATCCAACTCTCCTTTTATTTCCATTCAGAAGCTCCAAAATGGAAAAGAAAAGCCTTGTTTTGTAATTAAGGCAAAGAAATACTTTCTGTGAGGGGAAAAAAAAACCCTGCAGTTCAACCTCAAGCATTTTTCCCCAATTATTCAGTTCAGTGATTGAACTGAATAATTATAGTGCCTAACTGCTACTCATATATCATTCAGGCCAAACTAGAATTGCAGTTATTAATCAAAATATATTATAATGGTTGGCAAAATGAATCACTGTTCCTCCAAAATAAATTCTTTGCCAGTGAAAACCAATACATTTGTGATGTTTCAGAAAACCTTGCCATTTCTTTTGGTACCTAGCTACAGCTTTAGGGTTTTACAAGACCATTTCTGAAAATACTTATTTTGTGGAAAACACAAGCACATACAAGCTATGGATAACTGAACCAGATTATGTAAGACAAATAATTTCTATTAGTATTCAGTTTAAATATACTTTTAACAGAAACTTTTGAGAGTTTTAAGATATCTGAATAACACATTATCCTAAATATTTCCCACAGCTTTTGTGCTCAGAATTCAAATATCGTATGAAAAGGTTTATTAACTGCTTGCAGTTTTTGTAGGTCTCCATAAACTTTGATAAGGGCGATAAAAACCGAAACGGATTGTGCTGATGAACTTCTGTCTGTCTTATATTAAGAAACAAGGGAAGTGTGTAGTGTTTTTGCCTAGGTCAGGTTTTTTGGTAATGGGGGAACTACAGAGGTGGCTTCTTTAAACAAAGGCCTGCCAGAAGCTTCCCCTGTAGCTGACAGGGCTAATGCCAGTCAATTCTAAGCTGGACCCTGCACCTCACCCAGGCCTGGCCAATTACTAATGGAGGCAATGCCTCTGTGAATAATGTATTTGAGGAGAAGAAATTGTTGCACAGTTGCTGAACTGCAGCAGCAACAGGGAGTGAGAATGTGAAAACGTCTCTGCAGACACCAAGGTCAGTGCAGAAGGAGAGGGAGGAGGATTCTTAGGCACTGAAAAGGCTCCCCTGTGATATGTGGTGAGGACCATGGTGAAGCAGGTTGTCTCCCTGCAGTCTATGGAGGGCAGTGGGAAGCAGAAGCCCACTTGCAACCTGTGGAGGACCTCACGCCATAGTAGGTGGATGCCTGAAGGAGGCTGTGACTCCATGAAAAATCCACCCTAGAGCAAATTCCTGGTGGGACCTGGGAGTCAGTGGGGAGAGGGGAGCGTAAACATCACAGCAGCTTTGCTGTCAGGACTTGTGATCCCATGGGTGACTGAGGCTGGAACAGTTGGTACCTGAAGGACTGTTCTCCTGGTGGATGACCCACATTGAGGCAGGGTGTGAGGATCTGCCTCCATGAGAGGCCTCACGCTGGTGCAGTTCGTGAGGAACTGTAGCCCATGGGAAGGATCCACACTGGAGAAGTTCATGAGGGACTGTCTACCGTGGGGAGGGACCCCATAGAGTAGCAGTGGGAAGTGTGAGGAGGCCTCTCAGTGACAAGAAGCAGCAAAGTCCATCTGTAATGAACTGAACACAGCCCCCATCCCCTGGGTGGGAAGGAAGGTGAGTCCTGGGAAGAGAGAGGGGTGGGGGAAGGTGTTTTTAAGACAGTTTTATTTCTCATCTCCCTGTTCTTATTGTTCCTTTAATAAATCAAATCTTTTTCTCCCTGAGTCTGGTTCGCCTGTGATGCTAATTGCTATGCGATCTCCCCGTCCTTATCTCAACTTGAAAGCCATTTGTTATATTTTTCTCTCTCTCCTGTCCAGTGTAGGAGGGGGAGTGAATTTACAATTTGATGGACACCAGCATAAACCACCACAAAGTGGCACTGGCAAATTTCTCATTCCAATGTCATACACATTTAAAGGGTTCAAACTGATTTTGTGCACTTTCAGCTTATGAAAAAGTATTTGAAGGAGAAGGAAGAGACCTAAGACTTAACTGGAACTGTACATACTTAGTATAGGATGCAGCAATTCTCTTCCATTGTCAAAATAAATCTGCAATAGTTTCAGAAAATATATATAGTTTGATTGAATACAGAGACACAATTTCCAGGAGGAAAAATACAATTAAATTCAGAAAACAAAAATTAAAAGAAAAAAAAGTCATAGCTTTTGTAATAAAAGAAAGCCTTTCATAGATGCTACAACTTAAAAGCACTCAAAACTATCAATTTCCAGATGTTAGCATCTAATTTTAATTGAAAAAACATGCAACATTTTAGAGCAATGTTTAGTAATGTTTAATAGCATCTTCCCAGTCATGCATTTTTGTCAGTTTTTTCTTTATGGAGATCTGGCCATTTCCAAAGAATTTCTTACTTTCCAGGGCCATTTACTCTAAATTTTGACAAAACACTAAAAGGAAAACATGATGAATGTTAGTTCTCACAACTTACTTTTCTTTCAAATATACTACTAATATGAAATATTAATTTGCCAAAATTACTTGAAACTTGCAATTAAAAAATTTTAAACTGAAGTACAGTTACAGATATTTTAACATCCATCTCTGCTAACAGACAAGAAGTGAGATAAGTGCCCTTAAAATATCTTACGGTCTGAGTGTTTCTGGATTTTCTCCAAATAAGTAATATTTTTCTACATCTTATGAGAAAAACTGGAACCGTAGATTAGTTCAAGAGTTCCTTTGTACAAAAAGGACTGCTAGACTGAGACATGACGTCTTTACATTTCAGTTTTCAGGTGAAAACATCATTATATTATAGAATAGGATCCTATAGGAAGTTTCTATGAGAAAAACATTGTCTTTAAGATGTAGAATTAAATATTTATTACCTCATGGAATATACTTACAGTTTGGTGTCACTAGGCACTGGAAATTAGAAGTCATTTAATGAAAATTGCACTACTTAATCAGTGAATGGCAATGAATTATGTATCTCTTGTTAATGCACTATATATACATCATTTATTTTTTGTTTGGCTTGTGATTCTTATTTTATATTTAAATAATAAATTTGATATCTCCGATTGTTAGGGTATTGTCTTATCTCAATTTAAGAAGATGAACTGAAGCATGTGCAAATGCATGCATACCAGAGTATATGAAGAGGAGGCTAAAGGAAAAATAAATATTCATATACATACTATTCACATATTAGGGATAGCATGATATGTATTATAGTATATGTATGCTATTCATTAGGAACTTTATTGAATGGCAATATTTTTAAGTCTTAATCAGAGAAACAAAACTGTGGGAATGATTGCTGCTTAGCTGCAGTGGTAAATATAACTGAATTTGGGATAACCAGTAGAGTTAAAAGGGCCCATAACTAGAATTAAATACTGCTTGTGGAAAAACATAGTAGCAACTGACCTTAGAAACTAACCACAGATCTCACCACTGAACTATGAAAATGCAAAACTTCAGAAATGGGTATGATTTTTATGAATTTAGTGTCTATTCCTCAGCAGTAAAATTTAGTCATGCCATCAGATTCAGTGGGGCAATATATCTTTAGGAATGCAGATGATATCGTCAAAGTCTGAGCAGGGATAAGTATCATACCTGTTCATTATGCCAAAGGGACAATTTGACAGTGATATACTTTTAACTTTATTTTTATTTTTTGCTCAATGTCTGAAAACTTATTATTTATGAATATTAAAAATACTCAAATATGCAAATACTACAAGAGCCTAGAATCTAACCAAAATCTAAATATACTCCGGTAGCTGAATCATCACTACCACTTCAAGAGAATTACAGATAACATTGTTTGAAAATAGATTTTACAGTTATTATAAAGTTTAAGACTATTTGCTTACATAGATTTTTTTTTTATTCAACAGTTCATCTTTTAGCTTTACTTCCTAGTAAATTATTGTGCTTCTGTGTAAAAGGTTTGTAGACAAAATGAAAAGGATGTTACTAGGTCTAATATTAATATTCTAATATCTCTTAATTTTAAATACCCAATTACAATTTATAAATAAGCACTAATTTAACTAGCACAAGTAAGAATAACTTTAAATTCAATTGACAAATATAGGGGATCTGGGAATGCTTAGCAAGATGAGTTATCTAGATCTACAATTTCAAGGCATAGGGATAAGTTCCTCTTCTGTGTGAAAATGAGTATCAGTGATAAATGAATTATATTGCATCTGCATGGAATTTTGAAAAAATAGGGGAAAAATCCTGGTTCTTCAAATGGCATTTAAGCAGTATCTGATAACAGATCATAATTATAGTAGATATAGAAGTAGCAAGGTGCTGGTAGCTTGTTCTGATGGTGGCAGTATTTCTTACACAGGAGATCTACCAGTTCCCTTCTGTACGAAAGGAGAAGTGATTTTGAGATCTTAGCTACATTTTAATAATGAATCAAATAATTCATCTATGGATACTTCCACACTTGAAAAGTGTAAATTACTTACTATTAAAGAATCTAAAAATGCAGCATTTACATCCTTCCAGAAACTTTACATGGAAATTTTATTTTCTTTTTTCTTTTTCCCAATTATCATACACATTTTTCATTGTAATTTTTGATAAATAATATATGGAAAAATTGACATATTAGACATTATTACAAGCCTGGAATAGCAGTTAATGATCAAAAAAGCATTTAAATACATTCTAATGCAGTGCATAAGCATTTTACAAGGTTAATATACATTATGAACAATTAATTCTGTGAGGTCAAAAAAAGGATTTGGCATTAGAAAGAGGATGTTATCATTCACCCAGATCTCTGTGGAACATAAATAGCACCTCTAGCTAATAAATGATTGTCAAAATAACCCCAAAATCTAGCCAATATATTCAAGTAAAAACAGTACAGTATTGCAAAATACAAAAAAAAAGAAAAAAAGAAGAAAAAAATGGCTACTGCATGTTAAATTATTGCATAGCAATACCAAGTTCTGTTGGTAGACTGCAGATACGGTGTATTTTCCAAGTAGGCTATAGGTAGAAAATGCACCTATGTCACACTTCAGGAAGAATTTAAGTGAGCGCTTTATGTACCACTCTGAAAAAAAATCTCTCAGCAACAACTTTAAAAGAGTCAGAGACAAATGTAGACTTTTAATGGGCTTACATACTTGCAGACAGAATAAAAACCCCAATATCTGAAAATGTATTAAATACTTTGAGCGTTTTCAGAGCCTAGTCTTCTGGAGTTTCCCATAAAAATTCAGCTGGAATATTGTTTGAAGGGCATTGAGTATTCTCATTTTCTGCAATTCTGAGAAGAAAATCCTGTCCATCAATACTTTGTATGATCTTGTCATGTATACTACAACAGATGAAAACTCAGTCCATGTGTTGCAGTCAGTTCAGAGATCCTCTAGTTAATACTTTCATAGTTAAAAACATCCAATCAACCCCATCACTAATAATGTAGGTTTTACAGTCTAATAATAATAAAAATTTTCCATGAACTTAGGCCACTTTGAACTGAACTATGACCGAAATACAAATGTAATATTGTAGATTCCTGAACTAATTTCTACTATAAATAAAACCAGCAGAAACTGAATAATAATAAAATATACTCTGACAGAAAACATTTCAATTTTTATGTCATTTGCTGCAGTCTTTTATTTGCTTACAAATATGTTTCATTTATCAGGCACAGTGTGCAATTTACTCTAAAACATTATATATATTTATTATAGATATAAATATATATAATAAATTAGAGTTTTATATATAGAGGAATACATATATACATACATATACACATATGTATATAAATTCCCTTATATATATTTATATATACATTCTCAAAAGACATACATCATTTCTCCGGGAATAAGAAAAATGAAGATTCTAAACAGCTGAAGGAAGGCTTGAAAGGAAATATGTAATTTCCTTTGAGGTTAAACGGATTTTTTTTTTTTTATATCTATTTAAAGTTATTGTCTGTATTTTATAAACTACACTCATTTCATGGTGTGGGAGTTTTTATTATTTACATTGACTATTAAAATGATACATATTGTGCGTTAGTTCAGAGACTGAAGGACTAGGAATATTATGCAGGTATAGCTAAATTTGCCAGTTGCAACAAATCCTGCATTTGCTATGTAATACCTGATACTCCTGAGGCTTGATATGGGGAAAATAAGGCTGAAGCCACCACCAAAGCCACATCACCTCCAATTTCTGATAAAAACCTTTGATATGGTTTTTAATGTTGGCTTCAGTGGAGTTTGTACTAGGTTCTAGAAGGCAAGAATGGTTTGCAAACTAAAAAGAAGATTGTCTTTAAAGAAACAATTATCTCTGATTTTGTAAAGAGCACGTGAAATAAGGTCATTATTTCTTGTCCCAAATCCAGCATTTTGTGACCCTCTCTCTCCCTCAATTTCCCCGCAAAAGGGAAAGCATGCCAAAATTCTGTATTATTTCTAAAACAAAGAAACTTTTTTCTTTCCAGGGATGCAAAATGCAAAGTAATATTTTTATAACTATTTGGATGTCTTAGCTATGTAATGCTTCCAACTAAACTCCATGCAGAAATGGAGATTAAAACCAGAACAAACCAAAAAGTCAACATCTAACAGAAAGAGCAATAGACTTTGGGTATGTAAATGACGTGCAGAGGTTTTATACTAGTTCAGTCATGTAAAAACTTACACCAGTTTGGGTCAAGACTTTAGAGTTAATAAAGCTATGCCAACTGATACAAAGAATTTGGTCACAAATATGCACTGCTGTAAAAACAGAACTGTAAGTATCTTCAAATATTTGGGAGACTTTCTAATAGTCTGTACAGGTTTTATCATTATGCCTTTTGTTAATTGTATTGTATTCTTCCAAGGTTATACAAGTCTCCACACTTCAATTGAGAGGTAGATGATAAGAAAATTTGAACTGCAAAACAACACACAAATTACGTTGAAATTACATAGCAATGCTCATGTAAATTGTGATCAAAAAGGTGATAAAACATGCAAACTTTCAATATTTATATGCACAAATATAAGAAAAGCACTTGCCCCCCAAAAAAATCCAGACAACCTTGTTAAAATTGATAGTCATCTCTGAAAATAATTTTAAAATTCCCTTTACAGTTCTCTCTGTGAGTACAAAAATAGCCATCTATAGAGAAACTAAAAAAAGTTGCCTTGATTTTACTTTGTTACAGGCAAAATTGTCAGTATAGATTATAGCATGCTCATCTATAAAAATGGTCATGGGCTGTGTTTAGTGAAATCCTGATGGCTGCCCCATCCGTAGCTTATTATGTATCTGAATAATACCTCCCTACTAATCCTTGCAACCATACAGACCTGAAAGTAGCAAGTGAAAAATGTTGCTTAGGCATTTGAAGACAGCAAACAACAAGAGAGCATTTAGGAAAAGTCATAACATTCCGAGTCCAAATTCTTCATGTTACATCAAAATGAAGAATGTGGTGGGGAGTGGGTTGGGGAACCTTCAAAAGAAATGAGAGTTCTCTGAGAGAAACAATTATGTACAGACTGTCAAATGTGTTTTTTTTTTAAGCACACTGGATGCTGCTATGCAAAAAGACCATTACAATTCATGTGAATTTTGAATCATGATGTCAGTGAAATAGCTGCTATTCACTTCAGCAGTAAGTAAAGCTGAACTTCCTCTTATAAAGACAGCATATTTTTTAGAAAATAATAATTTGAAGATTAGACTTTCCCTAACTCTGTCAAAACCATTCACAAATAACATTTTTTTTAAATAAAAGCATTGTAGTCTTACTACTTATGCTACAGGATTTCACAAAAAAAGATGCTTCTATGAACTTAATGGAAAATACAGAACTGGTAAGTTGCAATCACAGTTCAATGGGGAGAGGTGGGAGCGGTGGACTCTTAATATATTATTGAAAAATGACTGAGAATTATTGGTGAGAAGCCTTTCTCTGGAATTGGAAAAGGCAATACAGAAAAACCCTCTAGCTACTAGAGAGCACGATGTCAAAAAAACTCTGAACAGACAAAAGTACCTGGATGTGTGCATTGAAACTATTTGAAATTAAACTTGATGTTAAATCAAAAAAATATAATTTATCTTATCCCTTTTCGTACTAATTTAAACATTTTAGCATTATTTTTCTTGATTGATCAATTAAGAGCAAGATAATAATTAGGCACAGTGATATTATGGCAGAGAAATAAAAACCAGGAAGTATACATAAGAATAAATGAGATTAAGATCAGTCAAGGATTTGCTTGCACTGACAGACACTACAGATTCTACAGTGCATAAGAGATGCATGTTATGTCTTGAAATTTGAGAGCACATTTCCTCATTGCAGAGAAGAGGCATCTCTTAGTCTTTACCCTGCAGCAGCCCAGACTGCGGGTAAGGTAGTTAAACAAGAGGAATTTAGAAAGATTGTATATACCCAAGTCTCATCCTGAAAGTAGAAATGTAATGATGAAATGATTTGCAGTACAAATTACAGCTCAGAGTACGTAAATGTGATATTCAGGGGTTTGAAGGCAAGTTATACTCATTTTGCTACTTTGCTGCTCAGTATAGAGCTGATTCAAGGCAATTTATTATTATTATTACTTTTAGAAATAAAAGCTACCTATAGAAGGTAATTATCCTTTTAGGATCTGTTATTTGGAAGACATAGTTTTTTAATTCCAGACAGTTTTTGCATAGATATGGGTTCCAATTTTCTTTATTCATCTCTGGATTTTAACTTCTTTAACATTTAATTATATCAAGAGTATTCTGATGGGTTTTATTTTGCTGCTGGTATTAAGAGGAAAAGTAATGAAAGACATATAAGGAAATGTTTCAGTTGAAACAGTTCTTCATATTGCTCCAGTTGCCTGCTACATCATTTTACCTTATGGGATAAAAAGTTGCACATTGCTGAGTGGTGGTAAAGAATGTCTTTCATTCCTATTATTTTTTTAACATAATTGACCAGAGAGGAAAGATCACTACCTCTGCCAAGGGTAGTGTTTTTATAATTCTTTTACTTTTTCTGAGATAGTGACATAATTTTTGTTACTGATAGCCAGGTGTATCTGTGGACTGAGGAACCTTGTTTTTCCCTTTTTTCCTATGCCACGTTGCATCACATAATGCGATCCTGCATAGAATAGGTAGGTTGTCTTCATGTTTTCTGGGAGTATTTTTAAAATTTTTATTTATTTATTTCTGAATCTTTTATTTACTCAGCAGGAACTTTTAACAAACTTCAGTCAAAAGTTGACACTTCTTCAACCTCATGTTCTTCATGTTGTTTTTTTGCAAAGAGGTAATAACGCACATAGAATTTTGCCTCAGTCATTTGGGTTCAGCCTCTGTATTCATCGTTTTTCACCACCTTTCTATCACTCGCTGTCAAGTGCAGAGTGATGTTCCTGATGACTGCTCTTTAGCTAAAATTTCATTTCATCTTTCACAATCTAGTATTCACAACTGATATTCCTCACTGTATGAAAGCTCAGTGTCTATGGCACTCCTCATCACTTCTTGGCTCTGGGCATGTAGAGCTTTCACAGATTCTGGAATCTATATGTTTGTAAAGCCAAAATGAGAGCAACGCTTTTATCTTATGGGGTGCTGGCAGGGCTAGGGTTTGAAAGGAGATGCAATGTATTTATTTATTCTCTGAAGCTTGAGGCTGTGAGAGGAACTGTAATTTTATTAAAACTAACTCCTCCTTTAAACAGTTCGCTTTTCTAGTCTGAGCATGTAACTCATATTTTCTCCCAAAACTCTGAAATGCACATATACTGTTGGTGGCCTATCAAATTCGAGGACTTGTAAAAGATGTTTGGGTTTCCTGAATGTAATAATATACAAAGTAGGTATTAATTTCTGTACCGTGCTGCAACTAGATTCATTACTGTGGAACTTCACAGTATATAAGATGACAACCAAGCAAAACAAATGCCAGCACTACCAAAAATTTTATAAGTAGAATGAAAATAGTAATATTGAACACATATGAAGAAATAGCTTTCTTAAAAGTGCTCCCCTGTTAGTTAGATAGGAAAGGTTTACTTGTTTGGTTTGATTTTTTTCTTCCTTTTGTTATTGGTGCTTCAAAGTCTCTTTAACACAGATAACTGTCTTTCCAAAATATTTGCAATATTTAGAGAGCTAAAAGAGGGCTAAAATGAATTACAATCTTTTCCCAGAATAGAGTGCATGTGTATCCTGTATAAACAGCACATAAATGTTTAATGAGTCAGACCCTTCATTTTCACAATTTCTCAGGCATTTATATGCATCTCTCCAAAATGAATAGCACCTTTCCTCACCTACAAATAGAGCAGAAATATTTTCACTTAATACCTTGAGAAGCTTGCATTTCAGCTTTCAAGAACAATGTTAAATGATTTCTGCAAAGCAGAATTGTAGACTTACATTTTCTTTTGCCTAAAGGAAGAGGAACAATTGTTTACATTTTCATTGATATGAGTGCCTTTGTGAAACTGTGGACACAAGACCAAATATTCTGCACAAAAATGATATATCAGTACAAAGCTTCCAGACTGGCACTGTCAATGTTCATTGCAGCATTTTTGTTTGAACAGGCATTACAAAAAAGAAGTAACTTTTCACCAAATACATGGAAAAGAGGTGTGGGAACTATTATGAAGTTCCTTGTCTGCAAAGACTTGAAGTTAAACCTTAAATCTCCTCTCAGGTGACCATCAAGCAACTAATGCCTTTCTAATAAAATCAAGCATCTAGTTTGAAGTCATTGCCACGAAACTGATTCAGGTCACAAAAGCCAAAGGTTAGTATCTTTTTAACATCAGCAGGTTCTGGATCTATTCCCTTTAGGAAGAAGACATCACAGTCCAACCCAGAACCTTCAGCCATACAGAAATACATAATCAAACAAACAAACTGCCACTTTCATTACCAACAAGAATCTTAGGTTTAAATATTTTTATATACAGATAAATTTTAGCTTAGTTTGAATTAGCGATGTCTAATTTGAACGTAATTTGTGTTCAAACGTACATGTAGAGTACAATGTAGTCAGCTATCACAGGAGGTTACAACTTCTGGAATATATTGCAATTTGGTTGATTATTATATTTTAGAAATGATGTCCACCAATTGTTTGCCTTCTAGCCTTAACTTTTACATTCACATATTTATTTATATAGACATAATGTATCTTTTTTACCTAGTGGTCATACAAAAGAGAAAAAAGTTTCAGCGTGCTTCATTCAGGTGCTCTGTCTCTTTAGAAACAAATCTTTGAGCTCATATTCTTGTTAATATTAGTTGTAAGTACAGTTTGGGTAGATTATTTCAACAGAAATTAACAGTACTATAAGGATGAACACAAATTATCTTCCTAAACAGGAGCAGAAGATAGCTTTGCATTAGATGTAGTTTTGAAACAAAACTCATTGGAAGGCTTTACAGACTGTTTCACCTGATTCTTGATTGCTCAGAGTCATAGTTTGATGCACTCATTTGTATGGAGTCACTAGCTCTGTGATCTCAATTTTGCATTACTGAAATAAATAAACTGTGGATAGTAATTTAATTTAGAGTCTTGCCACAGGGCAAATATCTGTTCCCATCCCATTTTGTGACTGATCATTATTACCACAAAACCTGGCTTGTGCATTGAAGACGTATTTCTCATGGAAGTCATAAATTTTGCCTTCGGAGCTATATTGTAGATTAAATATTAGTTTCTCTTTCTGAAGGATCTTCAAGAGCTTTATCAGCTCTGTAGGCAGCATCCTCATTTTCATTGTTTGTTAATGGTTCTGCTTCCTTTGAGTCAGCATTCTTCTGGGCATTCTGTTTCTCATCTTCTAACTTCTTTTCTTTTGCCAAAAGCCTGTAGTTAATGGCATTGCCAATGAACAACCAGATACTGGCCACAATCACAATCACTCCGCAGACAAAATACATGTACTGATATTCACCAGTAACATCCACTAACCAACCTGAAATACAAAGAAAAGCAGAGTCTTTAGAATATCAAATACAATCCAGATCTTTCCCTAGGAGGAATGTATATGTATTTCTTGTGTTTGAAGTTGGAGCTAAAAAGCATTTTCAACATGTTCAAACTGTCTAACATGTATAGTGGAACTCTAAGAAAATCTGTATTACTCAAGGTAGCAATTTTCATTCGAACCACTGAAAAAATATTGAAGAACAATGTAAAGCTTAAAAAATAATGGCAGAGATTTTTAGATATTTCATTTTCATTCTTTCATTGCCTTATTATTTTATTCACTTCCTAATTTTGTTTCCTATTGTTTTGAAGTGACTATCTGACTATCTGACACTTTTTATTCTGCTGTCAGTGTACATCAACTGCCTGCTTTTCATTTTTACTTTCCTGTGACTGCTCAAAGAGACAGAAAAGCTTGTCCCTTCAGCTATAGTGCTTAACTGAATTTTAAACTATGAAGCCTGTATTTAAAAAATTACTTCCACACCTCTGGGATTAATTTGTTCATGACAAGGAAAATAAAATACAACTGTTCTTCCACTTTGTGAGCCAGTCTTTCTAAATTTTCCCAAGTCCCAAATCAACATTTGTACATATCCAAGTATTTAGCTCTGAACTCTGCTACACTATGGGTAAAATTCAAAGGATAACCTGGGCACTTGAATTTACTATGTATTTGATGTTTTCACTGGGTTGGAGACATAATTCCAGCTTATTCACTCGACACAGGTGTACAAGCCATCCAATTATTTTAGTCTTTTCTTTATTTCACAAGACGAGTATTAGGAAAAACTCAAATAGCTTTTCAAGTATATAATTCACACATTAGTGTAAAAGTACAATTGACTGATTTTTATCAATGATTAGACTCATAAAACTGATTATTATAAATGAAATTCTGCACTAAAAGCTCTTCAGCATGGTATTTCAAAGGATATGAAGGAGTAAAAACTGGAATTCAGCTTCTCCCTGTGCTCATCTCCTTCGCTGTTTTCATGTAAAAAGATAAATCAATTGTTCATACAGTTATAGAATGAACACATGCTTTTCAAAACTCCAGTGAAGCTGATTTACTAAAAAAAAAAATAGTTGCATATGCTGTTGTTCCATTAATATCAGATTTACTATCTTTAGGGTTAATATTGATATTGATGTCAGAATCTGACGGAAAAGGCTGCAGTCCAGCAGCCACAGGCTCATAACCCCCACTAGGTGGCAGAGGAAGAGTCTGTGTGAGAAGAGTCTTTTGTCTTGCCATTACCAAAATGAATTTGGACGTTAAAAGATGAGGGAAATATGGACTATCTTAAAGACCATAAAACATTTCCTTGTACAAATATTATTCCATGAAGTGAGTGGAATTGTCCTGGCATATTTAAAATTTCACTCAACAATGCCGTTTTCATAGAAATACTGACAGTAATCCTTAAAATACTTCGATATGTATAAATGGGTTTAGGCAGACATAATGCTGCTCACTCATGTAGCACTGCTTATGTGAGTAGAGTGTACATTCACATGACTGGCAATCTCACTATATTTTCATATTATTGGGCTTACAGTGCAACACACACGCATATAACTAATATTTTTTAATAAGATTTGAGCATCTATTTTTTTTCTCATATATCACCAGAAACCTTAAGACCGCAAAACTTGCTAATAGCATTACTAAATAATGACTAAAAAGCTACCAAGCACAAAATACTTTAGATAACACTCTTCATTATTTTTGTTTCTGGAAGCCTAAAAAGTTGCGAAGTTTTGGATACAGTCCAAGCTATACAGCTAGGGTCCCTTCAAGCCCCTCTTAAAAGAGGGCAATGTTACCATCTTTCAGTCAGTTCACACTCTGAATTGCCTTACACTTATCTGTCGGCTATAGAAAAAAGCTAAAGGACTGGCTGCAAGGAGGGCTGTGCTGTGAAATCATGCCAGGGCACAACACTTCACAGCACTCCTCTGGAATCTCACCAGATGTGTACCCTGCCTAGGTTGCTGAGCATGCCCTTGTGCTTTCTGGCATCTCCTTGCTGGTTTCCTCTCTGTAGAACTGTTAATCTTGTCCATTGAGATAAACTAAAGTTGTTATTTTAATTGTAAGTGAATGCTCCTCTAGCTGACATGAGGTTAGATAAACTCTAACCTGCTCTATGAGATTTTTATAAAAACTGACTAGTAGATTCAACCAATTCCAGACAGTAAGAACTGTATCAGAGCTGAATATAGGTAAATGAAGCTTTCAAAGTTTGCACTATGTGCTATCAGGAAAGCATACATTTATCACCTGGATTTATGGGACTGTAGAGATATGCTCTAAACCTATCTATTGCACGTGCATATGATGTATGCTTGTAGATCTGCAGCTCTAAAGTCAAAAAGATAATCGATGAAGTGTACTGCTACCACAGTGCATTCCTAGTCACAATGAGAACTTTAAATAACATTAAGAACAACATTTGTATTAATTCAGTGCTAAACTGCAAGACTCAGTGCTAAATTATGCTGCAATGTCTGGGAAAAAAAATGAATAAAAGAGATTCCTACCTCCTAGAGGAGGGCCTATGAGCACAGGGCAACATTCCACAATGGTGACAAGTCCAACTGCACTGGAAAATCTGGCAGCCCCAACGAGGTCCATCAATGTCTCAAAAAGAACACTGCTAACCATTCCAAATGCAAACCCAAAAAATACAGCATATACGACCAAGCCAGTGTAATTTGATGCCAGAGGGCACAGGATATGACAGATGCCATTGTAAAAGACAGCAAAACTAAAAAAATACTGAATCTTTGGCCGGATAAACTTGGAGTTTGCTACAAGTCCCATTGAAGGCCTAGCAAACATGTCCACAAAGGCTAAGATGGACAGCAAAAAAGCAGCTGAATATTCATCAATTCCTTTGTGCTTAGCATAAGGAGCCAAGAATACAATTGGGGCAAAGAAACCGACAAACATAATGACATTTCCAGACAAATAGATCAGAAATCCTCTGTGTTTGAAGAGGGACAGATCTAGATATTTATTTATAGTTTGCCAAAAAGACTTCTTGTTATTCTTGTGCAAGGTAGAATCTCCAGTGCCTTTTTCAACATCTTTTTTCACAGGAGCAGCTGTTTTCGGTCCAATGGGCCTCATAAGTGATCCAGCCACACAGCAGTTCAAGAGAAGTCCTCCTAGAATGAGAAAGCTTCCTTTCCAGCCAAATGCATTAAAGAGGAATTGATTGAGAGGTGCCAATGTGCTCAGAAACACTGGACTTCCAGCCATGGCCAATCCATTAGCAATGGGACGCTTCTTATAGAAATACTTGCCAATCATGGTCAGGGCAGGCTGTAAGTTGAATGCTAAACCCAGACCTAAACAATACATAAAAGACAGTATTTATTGCAGGTCATGCACTGAAAAACATATCCTACCTCTTTCAAGTTATTTTTAAAATGACTAGTATCTAATTCAGAGATTCCCAGTGAAGACAGAAACCAACTAGCACCAGAGAATGAAATCCAGCATCATTGCTGTCTATGTATGATAATGCCAACACTGTGTCATAGTGGCATTCTGCCACTTCCCCCTGCAGCACCGCATTAAAAGCCAAAACTCCTTGTTGTGTTCCAGCAATTGCAGAGACAGAAGAATCACAGAGGAATAATGGTAATAGAGCCTTGACTCAACATTTTTGTATTTACTAAGCTATAATGTAATTCTCTCTTGGCTCATTTCACAAAAGTCATTAAATGACACCTCCACTACCACGAATGCAGGGTGTATTTATGCATAAACCTCCTCATTTCTCATTTCCAGTCCTGCTTAAGATCAAATTTGTGTACAAAAGTAGAGTTTAAAATGGCTATTTTGGAGTAGATTCAACTCCACTTCAACAGGTATGGAAGTCACTACTAAAAGTGGAAGAGTTGCAGAAGACCATCCATCAACATCAGCTGATTGTGTAAGCTGAACCTCTAAGCCTTCACACTGTATTAAGACATCTGGGCAATAAGGTCTGAGTAGCTATGCCTCTGCTGGATGGCACAGGAGAGAAGTCTTCTTTTCTGATAGGCCCATTCCTGGACCTTGAGTTTATTGTTTCAATAAGCCTCAAGTTTAGGATGAAAAAAAAAAAAAAAAAAGCTCTTTAACAAAGAAGGACTCCTCTAGTCCCAACATAATGAAAGATGAGCTGGAATATATGAAGAAATATTGCTCATTCATTTATTACCTGCCAACATTTCAACTCATTTGTCTGCCTTATTCTGAAGAGGTGATTTGAAAAAACATGCACAACTTTTAATAAGGAGGTTACTCCATTTACTGGTTTATGATCACTTTAGTTCATTGCCTTAAGCAATAGCCAGACCTTTGATGATATATGAACAATTTTATTTAGCGACTGACCCTGGGGGATTTTGAACAGACGAGTACTGAACTGAAAGTTGTTATACATTTCTGTCAGAGTGTGTATGTACAAATGTACAGAAATCTGATACTATCTTTCACATTTTTACAAGAATTCTGCTAGCTTCTGCCACCCTATTTGAAGTGCAACATGATTGAAAGATAAAACAATGAATCTGAAGTTCTACACAAATGACTGTGATAAATGCTGTCATGAGCCAATCAACTTTAACATCATATCAGCTAATTTAAAGGATTAGATAGTTCATGTAGCTGAAATTAACTGATTTTGCTACTTTCTTGGTTCGCTACTTCCTTGAATTGTGGGTTCTTGATCAGTAACATTCATTGGTAGGGAGCAACAGAAATACCATACAATACTATATTATAGTAATAAATTTTAAAAAGGACTCTCACCTCCAACAACACCAATACAGAGATAAAGTTCCAAGACACTATTGCAGAATGAGGAGGCAATCATTCCAAATGAACATAGGATACCTCCTGCTATCATGACAGGCCGGCTACCGTACTTGTTCACCAAAATGCTGCTTATGGGACCTGTTGTTAGAAAGAAAATACATTAACAGGTAACAGGTAAATCCATCCTACATGTCTGTGTTTAGGATATATTGGAATGCTTTCCTCTTCCATCCCAGAAAATGTTTAGCTGTTTCTGTAATAATTTCTCCTATAAACACACTCTTGAGTTTGCAGACACATGGATGCCTGGATGTGGATATATTGCCTCCATGACAATAAAAATATTGATTAGTCATGGAGATGGATAAAAAGATTAAAGACATCAGACAAGCAAGAAGGATTGTTACAGTTCACAGGCAATCAATACTGAGATCAGTCAGTGGAAGTTTTGAAAGTACAAGGACTGAAGAATTTCAAGCATGAGACGTATCAAAACTCAAGGAGCAGGAGGAATCTACAGGCAAGCAAACTATCAACTGTCTTTAATACTGTAACATTAATAAATACCTTAATACATTAGTACTGACCTTAATACTGTCCTGGACCCCTACTTAAAACTACACGCAGACCTAAAACTATTGTCAATTCAGAATGTAAATGTCTGGCCTCTGAGGCTCATTTTCCCATGGCTCAGCCAGAAAAGAGTTTTAATGGGCAGTAAGATAACTATAGATTGTCTGGGAAAAATCTAAGATGTGGTTTAGCTTAAAAGACCTATAAACTTTGAAAATATTGCTACAGGTCCATTTTCCAGTTTCAACTGCAATTCAGTTTATGGTGTAATTACATCCATACTAAACAAACAGCTAGTGTGCAATTTAGCATGACATGCATTATATGTTTTTTAAACGACCATGGCTAGAATAGATAGTGTGCTACATATCAAGATTAAGAGGTTGTCAAAGCTCTTTAGGTAAACCTGTGGACCATCTGACTGCACTATTTTTGGCCCAAACCATTATGAATAGTCTTACTTTTGCAATAAGTGAACATAGCCAATTCAAAACCAACACCAACAAAAAAACTCCTCATCACAAAAAGCAATAAATTTCAAACTCAAGATATAGCAGGCACCTGGCATAATTGGAATGCCAAGCTCTCGATTTGATTTCCCTGCAAATCATTCACTGTACTGGTAACAATTTTAAGTCTTTTTATAAATACCTAAAGGAATAAATGCCAGAAATGTCATGATGTGAAAAAGCCAAATCAAATAAAATTTTAAGATGTATTTTCATAGGTACAGTGTTATTTTAGATTCCACTGTTTGAATTACATTAAATATGTAAAGTATTATCATGGATGTACTGTAAGTATTAATAATTACTTTCATATCAAGTACAAAAGTCTTAAGCATATTTCAAAAGATCAAATTTTAACTCGCTTTCTTATGGAAATAAGCTGCTATAATAGTGCTGCCTTGTGCCTACCCATCTTTTCTGATAGCTTGTGAATACAGAGGTCCGTTTGAAATTAATTTGACTGAAAATGAAAGATTTGATTGATGTTTAAATCTTCTGGTTTGTGCATTCACTGAATAGCTTGGGTCCCACGTAATCTAGGGAAGCTCCTACATGCTACCTGTCTGGGCAGCACAGACACTAGTCAATACACTCAGCTTTTTACCAGTTAAAGCAATCTATTTTCTTGCTCAGACAGTTGTACCATGCTGTACCAAGGTAGGTGGGGGACTAGAGAATAAACAGGGTGGGTGGATATTTTACTGAGAAAGTAAAGGATGCTCAGACTGAAGGCATTAGGGATCATCTTAGAGACAGACAGGCATAGGGTATCAGGTTCTGGTTCTCACTGAACCGCAGCTTAAGCATAACCATATGTTGAAACCAACAGATCTAAACATCCACAGCATGGAATGGCTGTCCAAATATACAACAGCCCAGAGATTTATTAAAAGACTTTAAATCCTACATGAAGCACAAAAACATTGCACAGCTCATGATATACCTAACACTTCTTTATTTCAACTTGGAGGGAAATACTAAGAACAATGATGAGATGACCTTCTCCTTTCAGGCCATATGGTGAAAGCAGTGAAATATGAAGGATGGACAAATTATACTCCAAGCACTTCACAAATACAACATGATTATTTCTCCTAACTATGCTGAAGCATAACTTCAATCACATTTTGTTTTTGAGTTATATTTGGACAACCAGTAGATTGTCTCACATTTGAATTAGAAAATATTATGAAATACATTAACAATGCAAATATTTTTTCTGGGTAAAAAAAACACCAAACCCTTTTAACTGGAATTCTTTGTTTAACTCAAAGCAAAAAGTTTCATCCAAATATCAAGAAATATTTATATTTTTGAAAGTATTTTAAATCTAAGCAAAATTCAGAAAAAAAGTTACTTGTTATCATTACTAAACAGAGTGAGAATATTTCACTTCAAAGACATAAAAGAATTATTTTCAAAATGGTTTTCTAGTTCTTTCTTCTGTGATGAGATGGAATTTTTACAAAATTGAATAATTTGTTTAGTGTTTGTTAACATTCTGACATTCCCCAACTTACTGCTGTAATGTTACTTAAAATACTCACTTAAAATGTTCCCTTGCTGATCCACAGAAAAAAATGTAGGAAAGAGGCACCATAGCTGGTAAACATTTGACCATACTATTTACACATTTATTCACTACAGGCAGCACCTTGAATTGTACCTTTACATAAATATTTATGATGTAGATAGTCCCGTTGGCAATCTGTTTCTTTTCTCCTTAAATAATGACAGCGTGAAAAGTCAGAAGGATAGGTGTGAGAACAAATAAAAAACACAACGTAAATCTGCACATAACAGACCAGAAATAGTGAGTTTCCATTTCCTTCAAGGGAAATCATGTTTCAATCTCTTATCAAGAAAAAGAAAACTGTATCTCTGCAGATAGGAATTGTGGCAGTTAGGCCAGACTGTAAGTTACAATTCTCCAGAAAGAAAATACTCTAGAAGAAAGCATGCAATGTTAGCTTCACAATAAGAACTGTTAGCTGAAGTCAAATACAGGTGTAAAAATTTAGGCAGGTAGTGAATGAAGACACCAGAGGAAAGACAAAACTGATGAGTTTGAGATCCGTATTTCCAATGACCAAAATTCAGAGTGTATTATGAATACAAATTCCTTTACACATAACGTCCTTTTTGTTTTCCTTACATTAATGATGTGTATTTACCACCCCAGTTCCATTTAATTTTGGAGTTTTCTTTTAGCATATTCCAGTATTTTTATTTAAATTGTGTACATGTGGGAAATATCAAGTGTTCAATATATGATAAAGTTAGCTCCTAACCCTTCCAATCTGATAAGCAGGTTAACTATTTTCTTCTAATATCTGTGTGTCAACTTGGTTTTGGAGTCTCATAAAATAATGTATATTCATACCTTAATGTATACAAATCTACGTAAATTCCAGCTGTTTGCCTGCCATCATATATTTTATAGCCATGCACAAATTTCACTTCACATCTAACAGCTTCTTAAATTATTTAAGCAATATTCACATGCCAACATATATCTATAGTCCTTGCATATGTTTTACTTTTTACCAGAAGGTGAATTAAGTACTGTTAACGAAAGTACTATTGCCAAAATCAGGCTATACATTAATGTACTAAAGGACTGATAGATCTCTGAGTCTATTTTCCTGAAGCCTCAAGTAACTATGTAACAGATGTTAAGTCAGTCAGGAAGCCCACAAGAATATCTACTCTGATGTCTCCCTTAGCACCTACAAACCATCAGACACAAAAGACTATATACTCCCTAAACCAAATTTAAGACCATTATCATAATATGCTAACAATCTCCTGGCTGCATTTGTGTTTTATATCTTTCTGTTTGAGGCAAATGACCAGACTGTTTAGAGGAAATAAGGCAGCAACTGTAAGCAGTGCCACTGAAGAACATTTTCAGGAAGGACTGTGTAGCAGAACACAAATGCTTAAGAAGAAACGAAAAAACTAGCAGATTTTTTGCATTGATCATCATATGTCAAGGGGAAGATGGCGAAATTCATTTAAGTTACATGAGCAGTGACTGACTCACTCAATACAGAACTGTTTAGAATGTTTTATACAAAGCCTATAATAATGCGAGACCTGCATTCTGATGGCTCAGAAGAACACTAATTTACATATCTGAATGGTGCAAAATGTGAGGACAAAGCTGCTTTTACTGGTCTTCAGTGAATACCAAGACCTCTCAGAAAACAAAGATTGCTTACAAACTAGATTAATTCACTCTTATAATAAAAGTTAGCAATAATTCATATTTTCCTCTCACTTCAAAGTTTAAATTTTCTGTCACTTAAATGCTCCTTCCTCTGCTAAGCCATACTTTTGGAAATGAAAAGCAATACAAAAGACTACATAACTGAACAATAAGTAGATTTAAAAAGCAGATGTTTGAGGAAATAATATTTTTTTCCCCTTAAAATATGCTTATTGTGCTATTAGGGTTTAAACACAACTTGAACATTAGTTTCTTTTTAAAGAAATGTAATGCTTGCTATTTTTGTATAAATGAATAGGGCTCAAACTATGCACGATAAACTTAATATTCTTTCTCATATAGCTATATTCTCATAGATATACAGACATTAATATACAAACATGTATGCATTTATTTGCTTTTTTCAGCCCTAAGAAAATACACACTTCAAAAAATGATCTGACTCTGGACTTAATGCAAAAACTTTGTATCTAGTATCTCAAAAAGCTTAAAGAATGCAAACAAGGTAACAATATTTCGATTTCATAATACCTTGAGGTAATAGTACAGACAGATGAGTTTTAAGGCCATGAAATAGAGTAAAGGAAGATTTATTTGGCATAAAATCTTTAACTTGCTCAGCTCTCGGGTAGACTAACATTTATAAGTCCAAATGTATCAGGTATACTCCATTAATTTATAAGAGGAAGAGAATTCAGGACACTAGAATTCTTGCTGCCTATTCTCTTTCCATCATTTTTTTTTCTCACCAAAAATATGTTGAAATAAAAGATATTTACTTTAGACATTTCCCTCATAAATAGACATCACTTTCTGTGCAGGATGAAAAAATGTTCTGCAACTTACATGTATAACCAGTCAGAATGGTTACAAACAGAAGGAATTTGTTTGCAGCATTATCAAGCTGTCTTAATTCTCTTGTATGTCAATAGTGAGGTCATCCTTGTGTCTGTCCTCTGTTTATATTCACTGTAGGAATGAAAGTTAATTTTAAAAGTATATAACCTAGGCATCAGTATTTAGTGTATTTGTCCTGGTTTGATTTCCCACTGCTATAATACAATGATTATATCAAAGAACATTCACACCTGTGATTTGTTTCATATACAGTCATTGCATTTATGCTTTTTATTTTTCTATCTGTATTATTTTTAGCATGGAATTACAGATGAATCTTCCTGATATTAAGATAATTTTTTAAACATATATTGAAAATGTCATACAGTGTTCATAGTGTCATTGATCCACAGTAACCTGAAATGACTCAGTCTGAACAATACATTTGTTTAAATAAAGTGAATTGCTGAAAAGTTGAAAATAAATGCAATAGTAATATTTCAAGTTGCACTAATGCAATACTGTTGATTGCATCCTGTCAAGTCAAATGATTTAAAGACAAGTACATTTTCAGCCATCTGCTCTATAGACATAATGCAGAGATCTTTCCAGACCAGCTTTATTCTTTATTTCTGTTTCGTGCAAGGCTGGAAAAGCCTGAAGACCTCAAAAAATTAATATTAGGAGAAACTACTTGCTAATATTGCTTGGATATTGGCAAAGAATTCACAATATTTTGCTGTAAAACAATTCTTTCAACCATAAATGCTTTATGTAAGTACTTAGTTACTGTTACTGGAATGTCATCTCTGGCATTTGGAGGAAAAACAACACAAAATTTATTCTGATGATGTTTCAAACCTGTTTGTGAAGTTGGAAAGTGCATTAAATATATGCTGCTTTTCTCAAGCAGGACTGAGTCAAAATACTGAGCATTCTGTGATGGTCTTATCTCTTGTTCAAAAACCTAAATACTTTTAGTACTCTTCGAAAGACATTCAGAGAAGGCAGACAGAAAAAAATCAGCCAAAAATATTGATCAATTTGAAAATATTGGAATGTAATGTATTTTTGTGTTAGGCTTTTTATCACATTTCTTAGAATGGTAACCTGTGTTTCTGACATCCTATATGTTTGTGTAACAGCAATGAAGGTAACATAGTTCAAGAATCATTGGAAAGCTTTCTCTGTATTTCCTTAGGAACACATTTGTCAGTATTTTTTTTCCATTTCATGTAACATTAACAACTGGCTGCACTGATTCTATAAACTTAGAAAATATAGTAACCTTGACAGAAAGCAAAGAGCTTTGCAATGCTGTTGCAATAAATAACACCAAAAAGAAATAGCTAACACTGGGTTAGGGTTGCTAAACTATGAGTTCAGATAGCTCAAGCAGCTGAAAGCACAGCATGCTGGGGAGTAAGCAGTCAGTCGTTCAACCATCCATCACACTTTGCTCACCACTTTCTCTCCTCTAACTACATTTCCTCAGTGTCATTACCGTGAATGCACACATTCTCGCTTGTGTCCTGAAGGATCCTTGAATTCTATTAAGTTTCTATCTTTTGATTACTAATGAGGATTAATTTGACCTTCAGATATTCCTCAGCACTTTTATAAGAAAAACAGTAATGGTGCGTGTGGTAATCCACGGGAGTCTGGCTGGTGGTAGAGTGCCTCAACACACTGGCTGCTTCTTCACAGTTCCCTCTCTAAAAAGGTTACACTTGATAATTTTGAACTAATGTGCTCAAGTTAGGAACAAATATATTAGGCTGAAAAGATGAGTTTTTTCCTGAAACAGTCAGAAGAAATAAAATTAAATAATCAGTGTGCTTGCTTTAAATGTATTGCTTTTATGTAGGAATTACAAATCCTTGATATGTTTTGGTATTTTGTGGGGTTTCTTTCCAGTGAAACATCAGAGACATGAACCAAGAGCATTATGCATTTTGATTAAAGCTGTTGTTTGTCTTACAGGGCTTTTTTCTTGTTTACTAATGTGTGAATGTGTATGGATCATGTAATTCAGAAAACATCTTACAAGTTAGCAAATTACTCTTTATCTATGAATTTTAAAAAGATGGAAAATTGCCCAGTTTTTAATCAAGGAGTAGCCATGATTATTATTATTTACATAGACACATATTGATGCTTTACATTAATCATCTTTTGCATTCTCTGCTACAGAATTTTTTCATGAACACTTGATCACAAAGCAGAAGACTATGGCACATCTTTTGAAATTAACAATATGAAACTTCACAATATTTATTAAGAAATGAGTGTAATTCCACGAGCTGCTGAACACTCACCAGTTTTCAGAAACATACATGGTCACTAGAATGCAAAAAGTTCCCTTTAAACATAAGAAAAACCTATTTCACTGTGAGAGTGAGGGAGCACTGGCACAGGCTGCCCAGGGAGGGTGTGGAGTCTCCTTCCTTGGAGGTTTTTGAGACCCACCTGGATGTGTTCCTGTGTGACCTGACCTAGGTGAACCTGCTTCTGCAGGGGGTTTGGACGAGATGATGTTTAAAAGTCCTTTCCAACCCTTACCATTCTATGGTTCTATGATTCTATGATATTAATACATATTAGTAAACACAACGCTCTGTAGCAGAAGTCAATATAAAGGTATTAATAATAAACTTCTCTACATTTATATCCTTTTCAGGATTTCACCATGAATTTCAGGAGCTTTAACTCCAAGTACAGAAATGCTCCAGTTAAAATATTTAGTGCTTTTTCTTTAGAAGTCTCATCCTTAAGTGTAAGTGATTCATCTCAGTGGCTGCTTCTTCTTTCTCTTTGAATGATTGAAAGTAAAATATTTAATTCAATTTGGTAATGTCTCTGTTTGAGCACTTATACTGAAAGAAGCATCACAAATTTTGAAGGGATTAAAATAAATCCTATCTAATATGTCTGCTTCCAGAGAACAAAGGAAAATTAATATTAATGTGTAACTTGACAGTCTTTCATAGTTATCCAGTATTTCTACTAGTTTATCAGTCTCAAAAATAATCTGACTGAAAACTGCTATGTCCAGATATAGAGATTACATATTCACACAAACAGAGAGAATCTCCAGAATCCCAACACGTTTCCTCATCTGATTGTTGGACTCCTAAGGACAGAAATGATTTTTGGGATAATAGAAAGTGCTCATCCCATTTATAAGTACTTTTCACCTGGAAACTTCTGAACTCACTCTTTTAAGTTCAAAGAACTTGAAAATTTGTAACTAACTGAAGATGACTTGTTACTTTGTGCCTTGCCATAGCAGATTGCAGTTTTTTGCTGTAAAACTTGTCTTTACATTGTGCTGTATGAACCAGATAGCCAAATCAGTTCCATATATTCTACTGTTACAAAGGGAGGATGATTTTTTGTACTGTTGCAGATCATAAAACTGAACAGAAAGACAGAGTTACAGTATACAAGTGTCACAACAACAATTACAGCAACATGAAAATAAGAAATATGCTATTAATCTCAGAAATAATTGTTGGGAAGAAAAATAAAAACCAAAACAAACAGTGCTTGAAAATATTTATTTGACTTCTTCATAGACATTTTCCTAAAACACTTCTATGGTAAGAAAAAGCACTAAACCACTTTTTCGTCTTTTAGGAAAGACTGTCTTTTCTACAAACCTGTGGATTCAAACGTGAACACAATATTCATAAATGTTCATTACTCATCATATCTCATTTATTACACTCTATTATTCATGATTTTTATGCACCTTTTTAAAAATCTCTGGCTATTTTTCTGGAATCTGATCAATACTTTGTCATGTGGAAGCCTAGCAGACATTACGGACAGTAAAATGTCATAGCAAACACTTTCAGAAGACTTTGCACAGGCTATTTAGTAGTTCTTATGAATGTTGAGTATATTCTTTGGAACTCAAATCATTACACTTTTCACACAATGCATTGACTGTGAAAAATTCAGCCAACTTCAGTTAAAATTAATATTGTCATTTGGATATCTCTGTCCTCTGCAAACTTCCCATCATAATAATGTTCACAGAATATCCCATTTTGACTCTGCACATAATCCTATGGTTACTTTGTTTTCTTCCAGAATAATATTATAACTAATTCAAGTTTGAAATGATCCCTTATATATTGTTACACATAATAATATGTAATTTCAGAGAAAGTCCAACATATATGATTCTTCCTAGTTGCTCCTTTATCACATTCCTTTCTGGTCTCAATTTTGCACTGTATAATTAAGCTTCAAATTGAAAATACTCAGTCTACTACCTATGATGTTTCTGTGGACCACTTACTGTGAATTATGGATCATGAGTGGATCATTAAATTGCATCTACCTATTCAGAATATATTTAATGAGAAGAATAAATCTGGATGTATTTATAACTTGGAAATGTCCTGAAAATTCATCATATTTAGGCTGTTCAATATCATTACTATCATCAATACTATCAATATAATTTTAGGATGTTTTCCAAATGCATGTGCTTTTTAAAACATGTATCATTAAGCTTAAATATACTTTATATAAAAATATTGCTAAAATATTATCATTATTTTCATCATAGTTGTATTTTTACAGTAAAATGGTGACTTTCAGTGGTAAGAATTGGAATACTACAGATTTTTATCAACCAAAACATGCCTTCCTTTAATGAAAGAGAAAGTATGCTTTCTCCTATGAAAAAATTCATAAAATAGGACCAAGGAGTGAAAGAATCATAAAAAATTGGTATAGGAAGCCTGGGACTATGAGGGAGTTGGGCAAAAGTGTTTATGGAATTTGTGTTTTGCCTTGAGATGAAACAACATATATAAAATTCTCTACACAGTCCTTTACCTTTTAGCAGCAGAGAATACACCTCCATACACAAGGTCTTCTGCAAAGGCTGGAGCAGCAGGTTGGAGGAAGTCTAGAAGTCTGCCTACATGAACAGGGAGTATTTGAGCTCTGCTACAAAAAGCAACATGAAGTGGCACTTGAAGACAATATTTGTGTGGCTTTTGAACCAGCAATATTTTCTTACCTAGTGTGAAGAAATAAAACAACTCACCACTGGTGGAAACCTTATTCTCCACTGAGTAATGTCAAGCAGCTTACTTCTAATGATTGTGATACATCATAAATTCAAGATAAATTGTTATCCATTAAAATATAGGCTTCTCGTGATTTGTATTACAGACACTGCCTAAACATCATGCATTCCTGGAGCCACCATTTATCTAAGGAGTTATGTTGATACTCTTCAGCCAGAACATATTAAAATAATCCAATAAAATATACTCAGTTCTGCAAGGATTTAACGTGTGCGCCTGTGAGGAGAATATAACTTTTACTAATGAAAGAATTATTTTCTTCCTACTGGAGGAAATATGCTTCTCTAGTAGGTTTTAATACATCTTTCCAAAATGCAGTTGGTTAGAAAGTTGACTGATCTAGGCAATATTTATATGTGAACACCTTGTCAGGCAAATTCTTTATAACATTGGGAGAAATGATCCAGAAAAAATTCTATGATACAAAATTGTTCTTGTCTTAATCCCATATGCCACTTCAGCTCTGTTTCTCTGAGCATAGGGTCAAGTGCTTTTCACTTATGTTACTGTTTACATTTGAGTAAGTAAATATGAAAAGCTTCTAAATCACAATGGCAATGGTTTATATAACCTTGCACGCTCTTTGCACAGGTTTAAACTATGGCACTCAGTGAGAGACAAGAGAATCACTCCCATATGTACTATCTTTGAGACATGCTTTTTGATTTTTAAGGAATAATACATAAAATTAGAACTAGCACTGCATGAAACACTCTTATGCTTTAACATCCATTTTATTCCCCAGCCAAAATTAAAGCTTCAAGTCTCAGAATTTTCAGTTGAATTAAAGCTCTTCAAATAGGTTGCTTTAAAGTACTTCAAATGTCTTCTGTTGTACAAATAAACAAATTAGAATTGTAACTATCTGGCATTCCATGATCTAATACTTTCTCTTAGCTTTTCAAAATAATTGAACACCTTTTCTTTCACGTCTCTCAGTACTATATTGCATTGCATTGCCAAAGTGCCTGTAAAAACAAAAAAAACCTGCAACATTGTAGAATATTAATTTAGTATAAACCCGGTTGCTGCACTGTGTTGTTCATTATTGGAGCTGCAGTGACATAGCACACATTAGACCTTGCTCTGAGATTAATTACTCCACTATATTCTAGGAAGTATAGTCCTTCTGCAAATCCAGCCCACATGAGAGAGGTTTGTGGGTTTTTTGGTCAAACCTTTTTTCAGGTTTTCTGTAAACTTCCATGACAATAACGATGTGTTAAACAAAAATTATTATTCAGCCATCAGCCCATTACAGCCCTCTTTGATGCTGACTACATTCTTTTCTCATGTGAGAATCACACAATTTCAGGTCATTAGTGAATGCATTTTGTTACACAGTTTGTTGTCTCAATGAATAATCAGAACAATCCCTACAGTCACGGTGACCAATTCTCCACTCTTCAGTGCACTTTGCAACACAGGAACTCTGTGAATCCAATAAATTAAAATTGAAGGTAGGAGACCCTACCAAATTGTACTGTGTCCTTAGATTTTTTTTTAATTTATTGAGCAGAGATAAACTTACTGACAAATAAGTCAAAGGTTTAATCAAATTATTATTTTAATAAAGTGAATATCGCCAGTTTTGCTCAAATGCTGCAGATCCTCAAAGCTAATATTCTGTGTTTTATTTATATTTTCTTCTGGGGAAAATACATGAATCATTTATGGGTAATGTCTTTTTCAGGTTGATATAAATGAGTGCCTATAAGAGCACTTAAGTCAATGAAGGTACACCGTTAAGAGATTTTGATGTTAAAAACACCTAGGGACAAACGTATTTTCATAAATATATAAACGTGTTTATATGTTGACTTTAAGCAGGTGAGAAATTTATTGAATTTCATGAGATCACTAAGGTATTTAAACACATATTGCAGGATTAGCACTATGGTGCCCATACTTGGAATATCCCGGGCAGTTATTTTACATCTCTGATAACATCATCAATGAAAACTGTCATTCATCATTACGTATATTAACGGATCTGTTATAAGTTTTCCTACCATCACTTTTTATTTTTTCCCAGTGTCACTAGCCAAACTGTGACTCTAGAATGCTCACCTATAAATTCAAAGACGACCTGCAGATTTACTACATGTAGCACATGAACTGAAATTTTGGTGATGAAGAAGGAAAATTAGGAGTGTGAGGAAAGCCATTGCACAATTAGAGAGGATTTCCAAGCTAACAGATAATCTTAAAGTTACCAGGTATTTGTAATAGTATCAAAACTAGTGCAACTTAGTGTCACAGAAATGTGGGACAAGCACAGCTATGCAACGTACAAGAGGTAAAGAAGAAAAGTAAACCTTGACCCCAACCAGTTCAAAATCACTAACCATGAGCGCATATCTCTAACAGGAACACTCTTAGATTTCAAGGTCTCCAGGAAGGAAAAGAAGAATCAGAAATTCTTGGCTTTTTCAACTGACAATAGAAGATGTCTAGACAGCTGGATCAGATGTAGATGCCTTTGTTGAGGAAGATTAAAGATGAGTTCTGACCATATGGCCTCTAGTTACTATTGTTAAAAAGGGTAGACTACCTCCTTCATAGTTTTCTAAAAGTCAAAGCACTTAACACTGAGTTTTTCAAAGCAGTACATGTAGAAAACCATGTGATGCACATGTTTCTATCATCAGTGGGAAAGTGTTGCGAGAAGTGTTTGAACTAGATGAAGAAATAAACATCCTATTTCAAAATATAATCTCTTATTTTAATGACATTATTTCATTTGGTTGTCTAGTCATAGTACGTACCCAAACAAAAGTCAGATAAACTGCAATGAAAATGCTTCTTTCTAATAACTTAAAAAATCCCAGACAAAAATTATGGAAAAGAAAGTGAGCTTTTCTTTTGTTTCTATGCACCAACAAAACATACCTTACTTACTAAAGTTGCACTTCTTTGTGCTCTTTGACATATCTAATCTTAATAGAATATCACTGTTAGATAAAACATTCTGACTGATCAAAAACTCTTTGTGTGGTATATATGACTATCTACATGTGTCATATGTGACATCTGAAAAAAAATATTCAAAACCAGTTCATCGATTAAAAAAGTGTTTAATCATAAAAACAATTTAAACCCACCTCATTCTTTGATTTCTGTAGTTCCTCTGGCATCAGTATAAACCTGTCACTAAGCCCCTGGTCCACTTACCTCTGTTAATCACTATTGACCTACATATCTTTATGAATATCATAAAGTAAAAGTCTCAGCTGTAGTCACTTGATATTGGCTTAGAGTATCTTCTAAACATATCAGCACAACTCTGTTTCCCTTGAATATACCCTTCAAAATAAACAGTTGAATACTTCTTAGACATTCCAAAACAATGGATCAGTAGAATTCTATGATAAGTTCTTTGTAAAGTACTGAGTTTATTATTTCATTTGAAGTGATGGTGTGACTACAATGGTATACACAGACTTTTCCTTCCCCACAGTACTTCTCTGGTATTTGCTTAAATACCTCATGATTCCCAGTTGTGCTAGACCATTGTTTCATTACCTTTGAATTACTCAACACACATCACAAATACAACCATTGTATGATCCATTGATATGAAAAACTATATGGGAACTAATCCAATGTTGTTAGTACACACAAAATAAGCATTCTTTCATCAAAGATTTACAAGCTCAGTGAACAAATCAAAGGCCTAAGTTTATACCTTGATATCTTTCTTTAACAAACCCAAAGTTTTAGCACCCTAGAGAATGTATTTTATGATGTATGTTCTTTTACTTTGACCCATTACTTGAAACTAAGTAGGAGATAAAAAAGAATCTTCTTTGCAAGTAAAAGTGCCAATATTGAATACTTATACAAATACTTGACTATAAAACCAAATGAAGATCAAGACAAATACAGAGCCTTAAATAGGAAAAGAACAGTTACAGTAATGTTCATTATGTAATCTATGTTGCCTACTTGTATACAAATGAGAATTGTCTTAGTAAAGGGCTAAGTTAATTAAATTTAAGTTATCACATGTATTTATATGATATGCATCAAATCATTACTAATAACTTAAGGTTTGGATACTGAAAGAACTTGGTAGAAGCACAGTGGGAATTCTTGGTCATATAATATTTTCCTGATATTCAATCAAAATTAACATAAGTGTACAATAAAAGACAAAAAACCTTATTTGTCTCAGTGGCAGCCTGTCCTTAACTTTGAGACTAGCTTACTGAGTGTGGCTTAGTAGACCTCAGTAAAAATTATGTTTCATGAAAACTTGACAAAATTGGACCCCCAAAAGACACTAAATATTTAACAACTGTTATCTGTTCAGCCAAATGTAACAAGTTACAGGGTAATAAATCAGCTTGCTCCTGTAGAGAAGATGACAAACTTGTTTGAAAAATATGTATAAAACTACTTACAACAGATCTGCTTTTTTTTCCTTTCTTCTCATAGCTGTTTTAAAGAGTGTTTTCTAAACATTAGGAAAGGCCTCCATTTTATACAGCTATTGATACTGCAGAACACTGCTCTAGAAGGTACACAAAAAATTCTCACGAAAATTCAAAGCCTTCCAAAAAACATAAGAGGCTATAGTACCCTTCAGAGGTCTTATCATGCTTCCTTGGCATTCAAGTCTTCCTTTTTAAAAAACTGAACCACTCTACACTTATATTACTTTTGTTATTCTTGATATCCCTTCTCTGTACTTATCTCCATTTGCTAGTGAGATTCAAAATCCTCTGTTCTTGTGTCACCTCATTATGGCTTCTTTTCCTTTATCTGGGAGTCTCAAATTAACTTGACATAGATGTTTTACATATATTTTAGCCTAAATGTGAAGTATTCCCTCATGTCTATGAGGCATTCAGAAAGTTGATAAGTTCTGCTTTCAAGGACACTCTAAATGAGGTTATTAAAATTCAACACTTTGCATATTCTGATGGAGAAAAACGTTTGTCCCTCACAACAAAGGACATAGGTCACTTTAAGAAAGCTCCTCGATCTCCCTATGCACAGCCACTGAACTCCTTGTGCCAGTATTTATAAAACCAAAATAAGAAAGTGTTATCAGGGAGGAAGAAAAGTGTAGATGTTCAGGTTCTGTCCAAAAGTAAAAATCCATAACCATTTGTTGTTTGTGTTATATGGATTTCGCATGGATTTTAAAACTGTCATCTCCACTGTGCAGGCCATTTCATCTTCACAGCAATATCACCAAAACACCCACGGAAATATTTATTTTCCAAATTAATTTTCAAAATAAGAACTTGTTGCTTTTTTTGTTGACACATGAAAAATCCTCTAAGAGTTTGCTACTGTTTGGAAATAGTTAACCTCAAACTTGAATAGAAGAGACAGCAATCTATTAAATGTTGCATTTTTTAATTACAAGCATGTTTTGAAAAATGGTAACAGCTACTACTTATACCTATACCACATCTTTCTTCAAAAGAGGTCCAGAGGTGCTTCTTAAATTATATACTTATAAATATCATCTAGAATTTAAATAGAACTTTCTTTTTTAAAACTTCAGATCAACAAAACTATCCCACATTTCACAGCTGGGTATGACTTGAAGGATTTATCAGTTCTGAAGCTGATTTCTGTAACTCAATGTTACACACAAAAAATTACTTTGGAAAAAAAAGAAAGAAAACCAAACAAACCAACCAAGCAAGAAACTCACATTGTAATTGTCCTTGGAAAATGACAGAAAAAGAGTTAAAGACAAGTGAGAAAACTGACTGCTTTTTCCCTAAGGAAATCTAACTCAAGGTCAGCTGAAATCAGCAGACTTGTCACATGGCTTTCATAGCTGCCACTAAGGCTCCTAACAAACATACACTGAAAGCAATGAAAACATTTTTACTGGAAACAGATCAAGCACTGATAAGAAGCTCTCTAATCACCTTTGGCTGTTAAGGCTGCGCAAAGTCAGAGGTGAAGTTTTGAAAAAGAAGAATGAACTGACAGAACCTGAGGTCAAATGTATTTCCTCTTTTTCTTGGATTCCTTAATGCACATGGAGGGGGGGGGGTGTGTGTGTGTGTGTGTGTGTGTGTGTGTGTTAAAGGGTTAAGTATATTAATACATTTATAGCTTATATATATAAGAATACAGACATGAACACACATTTTCTATCCATTTGTGTTCACATACAAACAGAATCACAACTTAACCTGTCAGGGTAACTCAACTAACTCCATTTCATCCCAGCTTCTGTCCTCCAGGAACAAAAGTTTGGTGGTCTCAATCACAGTCCCTTGGGTATAGAAGTCCATCACAAAACAATCACCCTTAATTTAATACAATTGACAGTCTCTGGTTGAAAGAAGCAAAATAAGGAGTTGCCATGGAAACCAAACTATTGCTCTTCTCCGGAGGATGCTTTTTTCAAACATGGGCTGAACAGTAGAGACTGAGCAATACCTGTAACCTTGATCACATCATAGGATCTTGCTTTTTGTGATATCTTTTCAGTAAACTCTAATAAACATCCAGGATATGGGGAGCAGGGGTGGGAGTGGAAAATGTACAAACAAAAAATAGAAAAGACAACAAAAAACCCCAGTATGAAAGTGCATATTATGCCAGATTGAGGGGAAAAAAGTGTTTCACATAGATTTGAGTTATCAGATTTGTCACCTCTGCTTAGCGCTTTCCTAACGGGGTGAATGCTGTGCTTGACCTATTTGCTGGAATTAACCAAGACTGTAGGAGACCATATGGATTGCCAGATGGCCTGCTATAATTTAATGCCATTTATTCTAACTATGAAGTAAGTGATAAACATAATTAACATTCTTTCAGCTCCTTACTGGATGCCTTTTATTAGTTTCCTTTTTTTTTCCTCAGACATTAAAAGGTAAGTTAATACCTTGTTACTGAAACACAGATGCCAGCTAATTACTGCAAGAGGCTGCAGCCTCCAAAGCAAAGAGTGTCTGCACAGACTCTAACTTATTCACTGACCCCACTGTTATGATTAATAGGTTGAATGCTAAGATCTAATGAGGATGAGAGATCTTAGATGTTTTCAGGTTACCTTAATTAGTAGTATGATGAACAGCGTGCTCATCACAGGCGTTCGTATTGTACTTTGTAGTAAACAATACTCCTTGCACTCACATTCTGAACGTGTATTTCACATTTTGGTACATCAAATGCTAAAGAATCAAGCCACTTTCAGACAGTAAAAACAATGGAAAGATTTCCTTCAGAAATGTTTTTCCTGATTGCTATTTCATATTCTGCCAGTGATTGTCTGAATGGCCTATTTTTTAGGAAGTGGTTCTCGAGAAGCTATGGCTTCAAAGAGTGTTTATATCAGGCAGGGTTGTCATTTGCAGTATTTTAAAATCACAAGTCTGTAACAAGATATCCAAATAACTTTGTATACTGTTCTTGTGCTGATAGCCTTCACAGTGACTGGGGTAGGTGTTAGTCGAACGAATAACAAACCATTTTGTAATTTTTAATGTCAACGTACAGGTGAAGTTAGCATGCTATTTGGTATATATAGTATACTCAGAACATTAAACTATTTGAGAAAAGGCAGAAGTACTGAATGCTTTGTATTTCACATGAAAAGTTATGCTCATTGAAGTGCACAGATAAAAACGACGACAGCTAAACATCTTGTGATTTGCATCTGTACCATTAATGAAATTTGGTTGAACTTTGAGATGACAGAAACAGTATAAATCGAATGTTATTCAAAGATTAAACCAAAAGAACAGCACCTGAGCTATAAAGCAAGTCTGCACTTTGAAAATTTAGCTTTCATTAGAAAACTTGGTGAAGAAGAATCCGAGTCAAAAGTCACAGCATAAGAGAAGCAGAAACAAACTCCAGTTTTTCAACATCCATGCTCTTCCCTTGTTTTAGATATGTCCAGCACTTGTTCAGGAGCCTCCACAGTTGCACATGTACACTGCACAGTGCCAGTGCTGACACATCCTCAAGAAGCAACTAGGTTACAGGGGACCTGAATGTGATAGCACGTACCTGCTTTTTTTACTCAACTCCATATTGCAGTAGTTTTGGTTACTTGTTTACCCGGTGAATTTTTCTGAATCACTTGGTTGTTGTTGCTGGTCTTATAAAATTCTTTATGATTTTCTACTAGTATATGAATAAAAATTGGATCAACATATCTGAACAGTAAGCTTTGGTTGATACTGACCTCACTTGACAAGATGTCTTTCTAAGGTGTCTGTCTCTGCCAGCATTTGAAAAAAGGACCTATTAACTGAAAAAAAATTTACCTGAGGTCCTTAGGCTAATGCTATGCTGGCAGCAGGTTCCCTTTTATGGTCAGAGAAGAAAACCAGGTAGTTAGAAGGAGCAACTTAGGTAACTTGAATTGCTTTCTGTAAGCACCTAACTCTCTTTCCTGATGGATAAAGGAGCCAGAGTCATTCATATGTCAAAACTTAGGTAGGCTGAAATCAGACATAAAAATTTACCAAGCTAATATGAGACTTTATGCTTCTTTCAATGCTGTACTTTACTATTATACAGATAGAACAATGTGCTTCAGTGATTAAAGATATTGAATCTCAGTGTGCTACTGGCACATTTTTAGTTTCTGAGCATATACATTTATACATACGTACATATACAGAAAATCATAGAACCACAGAATGATAGGGGTTGGAAGGGATCTTTAGAGATCATCTAGTCCAGCCCCTCTGCAGAAGTAGATTCACCTAGATCAGGTCACACAGGAACATGTCCAGGTGGGTCTTGAAGACCTCTGAGTAAGGAGACTTCACACTCTCCCTAGGCAGCCTGTGCCAGGGCTCTGTCACCCTCAAAGTAAAACAGTTTTTTCTTATGTTTAAAGGGAACTTTTTGTGTTCCAGCTTCATTCCATTACCCCTTGTCCTGTTGCTAGATACCATTGAAAAAAGGGATGTCCCAGCCTCCTGACATCCACCATTTATATACTTATTAATGAGATCCCCTGATCATCTTGATGGCCCTGCTCTGGACTCCCTCCAGAAGTTCTCTTGAGCTGCATAGCTACATACATATATAAACGTATGTGATTAATTGCTCTGTCATTTGAAATGGTCTGAGATGTTTTAAGTGGCTATCTCATAGCATCCAAGGAAAGGACAATGTCAGATCTATTGAAATAACCTGCTGTTTGGTTTCCTATGAACTGCCTGAAAAAGTGTTTTGCCTAAGCAGCTGCTAGATCTCACCAATACTTAAAAATTCTGAAAAAGTCAAACAGAATTTAGCAGTCTTTGAGGCTGACAGACACAAAACCTGTCAAGGCAGGTTTGACAGTACTTAAGTATGGCTTTATACTTTAAAATCCTTTTTTATCTGTCTTGTTCTTTAGTGTCTGCTCACAAGAAAAAAAAAAAGATATCAAAGAACTTGTGTTCACTATTCATTTCAGTCTGAAGAATAACTTTGTGTGCATCTTAGCTGTCATACAGACAGCATGTATGAAACATGGCTCTTGTCCTAAATGGAAAGTAGAATTTTATTTTACAACAATTAGGGACAGGATATAAAATCCCTGCACCTGTGCCTGACTCACAAATCCTCATTGCCATAACAATTTTCTGTGTTTAAGCTACATCTTCTGATCTATTGTGAGACCTCACTGAGGCAGTGGAAACAACAAATGTACCTTCAGCCCCAGGAGAAGTTATTTGGGCATTGCATTGTTGGGAAATGACTGTCCGAAGCTGTGAATTTAGGACAAAATTGCAACATAGACATAGGTTGAGTAGCAAAGAAAAGGCCCTGAAGAGAACACAAAAAAAAAAAAGAGAAGAGAATAAAAATGCTTTAAATGAGAAAGGAAACAGTGCTTTGATGATTTGGCTATGGGTATTTTCTGATAAAGTATGATACAAAAATAGGCATGTATTTTAGTAAATTCTTTAGGTAATAATGATACAATCAGGTAGTAGTTAACTTTAAATGCTTTAACAACATAGGAAAAAACACAACAAAATCAGAAAACCTGTATTTGAAAGTTTCAGAGATGTCTTACCTCCTGCATACATGACAGCCAACATTATTGATGATATCCAAGCTATCTCACTATATGATGTGTGGAAGATTTCTTGGATTTCTTTGAAGAATACTGTGATGGCTTTGGGGAATGCATAGGAAAATCCAATGGAGATAAAAGCCCCGAAGACCACAACCCATCCCCAACCTCCATCTGGAGGTGGGTACTGTGGTGCTCCTATTGCTGGTGGCATTTTTGGTCTGTGTCTCTTCTTCAACTAGACTGAAAAAGAAGAGAAGAAATAAGGTTTCAAATAGTTTTCCTTCTTTCTTTCTCAATCAATTAATCAATCAATCAATCATCTGCAAGGATTATAAAGAATCCTCAGAGCAGAGACCAATTTCCAGGTTTCATAGAAACATGGAATGCAAGTACCTGTTTCTAGAAGTAAAATCTGTGTAAAAACTTGTTGCAAGAATATTTGCAATACCCTATTCACTATGTGGCAACAGTTACAAATTGCTGATGTCAGTCATTGAAGTTGGATTTCTACTTAGTCACTAATTGGAAAGTGATGTGTTTATGTGGGTTAATTTACAAATCTCTACTATCTACAGTGAGGATTTAGCACAGGAATGAAACAGAAAAATTGGGGGAAAAAAGGAAATTGGACATATTGGAAGCAATGAATAAAAGTTACAGTAAATCATCACTGAATGCCACTGTGTAAGCAAAATTTACTGGTACGTCAGCAAAATTATCAGCAACGAGAGTAAAGATAGGTTCATTACACTTTTTTTTTTAATCACATTGTCAATACCTCTTGCTTTTCTCCCAAGAACATCTAAAAAGCAAGTTCTAAATATTCAAAATTCCCTGTGTATCCATAAAATAAATACATAATATTACAATCCATATTGTACTCTTATTTTTAACATTTTTATGTTCATGTTAGTTGAGGCTGACATTACTTGATGGAACAAGGTGGAGCTTGACAGTACTATTTTTGCTCTATTTCCACATATCAGAAGACATCAAGAAGTCTTTCACTAATAACCTCACAAACTTTGCAGAGTTACCATAACAGACTCTATCAGAATGATATCCTACAGAGGTTCTGAGAGGTGCAACACATTCAGGTAGATCAAGAAATCACAAGTAATCCATATAAAACTCCTAAATCCTGAAATAAATATTATAGTGTTATTATTATCCTGACACCTAAAAACTTAACCTTTCTACATTCCATATAGAAAGCATGTAGTAGTAAGGATTAACTTTGTGAATCTGAGATTTTTGCACTATCAAATCCCTTTATTATTAAACACAGAGCTGGAGTCCACTGTGTTTTCTTCTGTGTAATCCAGCCTACACAGCATGAGCTGAAAATTCCTCCAATCTCTCTGTTTCTTTTTTGGGCATTTAGGCAACTTATTACTCTTGATTGGTCTCCTGCCACATCCAGTATCAAAAGCTGTAGATGATAACAGTGTGTAGGTTGCTGTTATGATTACCAGCAAGTATCTACATGATTTCTTTCATGCCACTTACAGTATATTCCAATTTCTCACAGCAAACTGCATTAGCAGTGGAAGTGATATGATTACCTTAACAAAAACTAAAAAATGAACTGTGTCAGCTTCTATTAATCTCTTGAAATAGTCCCTGGAGTACTTTCAGGGTAAATACCATGTAGGACTGCATGCAATATATGCCACATAACTAGTAAAGTGTTCCTTTTAGGATTATCTATCACCAGGCTAGCCCTGTGATAGAAACCCACTGTACTTCTGATTCTCCACTCTACTGAAGCTGATTGTAAATATCACACTGATAATGGCAGACCTCCAAGAAGAAGATAAATCAACCACTAAAACACCTGTCCTCTATGCAAGGTTGTAAAAGCCCAGGCAGTTTGGCTTCTGCATCATATAATACTGACTTGCTGCTGACAGCAATAGCTACATATTAATCCATACATAGACCATATCAATCTTTTCATACACATCCAGAAAGAGCCTCTGGCATGTACCTTGTTTCCAGTTTTCATAGTCTCTGCTTAATATTAGTCCATGTATATCAGTGAGGAAAACTCGAGCCTGTCACTAGAAGATCCTGGACAAGCAGAGACAACTCTGGTTGCTAAGCCTTAACTTTGGCAAAGCAGTTAAATACCAGATTGGTTTTGCTGTATCAGGACCTATCAGAATGAAGGGTATCTCAAACAGCCCACTGTAACTTATAACATACATAGTAGTGATCAATTGCCTTTAAAAGAATAACAGTTCAAACTGGCACGAAAACAACTACTCTGCTTCTGTGAATTGAATGATGGTAAACAACAGAGTTTGTTGTATGCCCCAGAAAGCTGTTGTTCTGCTCATCTAAGAAAAATTTTGGTAATTTTCCTCTCCCAAAAAAGGTTAACTATTGTATTCTTACACTTCAAAGGTTTGAGCATATTTGTTTTCATGTTTCATATTCTTATGACAACACTTCTATCTCTATTATAAATTTAAGCAATTCTACACAACATCAAGACATTGCTCTCCATAAAAATGGAAAGGGATTATAAATTTATTAGAAAACACTCATTTTACTGAAAATAATACACAACTACTTTGAAAACTCACTGCCATTGCATTAGTCAGAAGAATGCTGAATGTCACTAAGGCATTGGTGCTTTGGAAAGGTCCTGTTACATCCACCTCTTTAGGACAGCAGAACAGGCTCTGAAAGTTCAGTGCTTTCTTCCCTTTAGAAGCTTCACAGTAAACTAAAAGGACGTGAACAAGAAGAGCAAAGGGGCACTGGCTGCCTCTGCACCTCAGCCTAGAAGCAAACTGCTGCAAAGCTCACTGCCTGGCCAGCTTGTAGCACTGCTGCAGCAAAAAGCTGTCTGCTAAACTACATGAGACGTTACACTGTCAGAAAGAAGAGCCTGGATCATTGTATCTCACACCTCCTGTTTATCCCACAGAGCAGAGTTAATAATAGCTTCCCTGATGTTCCTTTATGATCATGATAGCCAATTTTAGCTTCAGTTATGAAAAGAAAAAACAACAAAACAAACATGTTTGCAGCAAGAGGAAAAAAGCATTCATTTTGTCAGAAACATAAAACAAACCTTTCCCCATACTTTCTAAGGAACTAGAGCAGCTTTCTCCTGTAAAATATTAACTTAAGATAACTAGATCTAGGTCTAATTAGTAACAGAGGAACAATGCAGTGACAAAATGCCTTTTCAGAGATCTCAGAGATTATTATGGGCTGTGAAGAATAAAAGGAAATATGATAGAAATCATAAAACCAGGCACGTGTGATGATGTTCATGTGAAGGACATGGTACTAGACTAAAAAAATGCAGTACTTGAACAAATAAAGGTCACCACCAGTGTTTTTAGTCAGTCATATGAATTCTATCATGAGCTTAAAGCCAGTAAGCCTATGCTTTTATAGTCAGAAGTGACTGAAGTACACCCTGAGTGAAGCCATCAATCTCTCTCTGTCAGATACAGAAAGGTTGCTCAGCCTTTCCTTACCCTGAGTAAGACTGTGAACAAGGATTTTCTCCTAAGCTCCTTCTAGTTCCCCAATATAGATCCCATTGAAGTAAGCCGTGAACAAGAATATAGTTTCCAGTACTGAGCTGCATGTGTCTACTAAGAAACAATAGGAGAAATAAGGCAAAAAACCACCCACTTTTAAAATGTGATTTACAATATTTTAAATTATATAGTTCTCAGCACATTTGAGCTTAATTAAGAAAATGCAAACTAGTGAATGAGACAGAAAGAAGGAAGAAGAAGAGGAGGGAGGAAGGAAGAGAAAGGAAAGGGAAAAAGAGTGAAAAGGAAGAGAGAAAGCAGCAAGCTATCAACAAGGTCAAACTAAGAGCAAATGCAACAGACGAATATATCTTGATATCATGCACTATAGACTTCAGTTAGTCATAATCAACTTGTTCAGACTGCTCTTGTACCAATGCCTCATTAATATTCTGCTGTTGCCAGCCGCCACAATCAACTATCAGTAAAACAGCTTGTCAAAGACTCTTCTGAGAAGGGGTTATGCTGGTCTCCTTTTTATAGAATCTGACTTTACTAGAAGTTTTGGTTTTGCTTTTCTGCAACATTAAAGTAACTGTTTGCTTTTCTGCCTGCATTTTGTCTGCCTTGTTCTCAGTGTGCCCCATCACCACTTGACTCAGCAGCCATTTGTGCCAGAGTGAAAGAGATAGCATGTGAAAAATCTGTCCCCTGTTGCTGTAGGATAGCAGGAATATTTGGCAGGTGTGTACTGCATTCACAACACAGTAAGCCAAAGACCACAAAAAGCCTTGAAAACTTGAGCAATTTCACTCTTCCAACTTCCCTGTGGGATGACTGAGAAGTATGATCCACTTTCAGACACGAGAAACAAGTATAATAGGCTAAATAACTGACGTGTTGTCCCAGACCGGTGGCAGAGACAGTATACGGATTAATGTCCAAGCAAGCTGTGAGTTACAACTGAGATTTTTAAGCACACGTGTTTTTAAAGCCCATTAAGTCGCAAATGTAGATTAATTGCACTGCTTAATATTTGAGTGAGGAGCACAGGTGGGGTACAATGTTTGCTTTATAGGTTTGCACAGTCCGCCTCTCCGCCTCTCTAACTTGCCCCCCACAAATTTTAATTACATTGCTGTATTTGAAATAAATGACTTTGTGATAGCATTAGCAAAATAATGACCTATACTTTTACACTTTTGTACAAAATCCTTGCTTAAAGGCTGTAAAAAAATCAATTTTCTTGCTTTTACTAACATCTCTTTAGGAAGTTTCAAGCAAGGTGGCAGGATAGCAGGTATCATCTCATCAATTGCTATTGCCTCACCAACTTCTACAAGCTATTGTCATTTTCCTGTGAGCAATATTCTGTATTTGAAAAAAAAAATACCTTGTTATTTTTGTGAGAAGGTTTTGCTTTGACTGAGGATGTTTTTTGTGGAGAAAGACTCTGAAGACTGTGCAGAAAGACTCTGAAGGGATCAAGAGAGCTTGTTCTCTGCTTTTAGCTCTAACTACTCAGTTCTGAAAGCAAAGTAGCTCCTAAAGAGCTCTGGTAGCTAGCCTTAAAGAACTGGCTAATCATCCTAAAAGAGGAAAAGAGTCTCCGTTTTATCTGAACCTATATATTCAGAGACTGAGGGGTATGCAATATATGAAACCCAGGTAAAAGATAACATTCAGAACCTGCCTTGATTGCCTTTTTATCACTAGGGTCTCACCTGTAGGACAAATATACCCTGTGTGAGACCAAAGCTGTGAAAATGTGGCCAGGCTACCTAGCATTTGAGAAAGCTACTGTTTTTTCTAAAGTTTTTCCAACAGGAAAAAATTAATGAGAAGAACTTAACTTTTTTTTTGGGTTTTTTTTTATTGAGGGGAAGATGAAGAAACTAATTCTAAATAGTCACATCTATGAAACAAATACAGAGTTATTCAACCCATCCAAAATTCACAGTTCAGAATAAATATTGTAGCATACTTAAGCAGTAACAAGACAAGTATGTGCTTGAAGACAGTGTGGAAAAGTAATAGACCCTCACATATCCAAAGCAGGCATATTAATATCTTTCTTCCAAGTGTCTAGGAGGCTGGCAGAGGCAGGGTCCGTGGAGGGAAGCCAAAGGGAGGGAAAGGTATATGCTGTAAAATAAAAAATAATTGAAAATCCCAAAAACATTCTTTCTTCTTAGGGTCTGGCATTGTAATGGATTGATAATTGGTAGCAGCATCAGCTGAGCAGATAATGGGATGTAAAAGCAAACATTGTTTGCTGAGTTAAACAAGAATGACAACAAATATCACTTCCTGATGGCTGTGGGAATAAGGCAAGGTGTAATGAACTTTTACCAAGAAGAGTAGAATAAGGCACGTGCCATGTAATTCCCTCTTCCTGTTGAGGACCCAAAACAGAATTATTGAGACAGAAGTGAGTCCTGTACTGCCCTATAAAAAGCGAAATGTTTAAATTATGCTGTGAGAATGTAATTAAAATCACATTTGCACTAAGGCCCTATTTTGTCATGGTTTAAACAGAAGCTGAGGCCTTGGGCTATTACTAAGAGAGTAACTATAGGCATATTTTTACAGAACTGGAACCTTGATGTGAAAAATGTTATTATAATTACAATAGAATTATTACATCATATAAATCAGGTTTTTAAGCACTGCTTAGCCAGTAGTGAGATGACTAACAAGTTTTCAAAACTAGGATAAATGCAATATTTATAATTCATTGGAGTTTTGTTGGGGGGGTTCTTGGGGTTTTTTTGTTTTTCAGTTTTTTGGTTTTTAACTCATATGTTCAGATAACACGCTCCTCTGGAAAATCATAATCTGTATTTGCAATCACACCTATGGGTTAGACTTCAATTGATCATGTCTTCTGTTATTACCTTTTTTTCATCGACTTTATGGGAAAAGAACATGACTGGCTTACTCTGGATGACTATATGCCAAGATGACTAAAGTCAAGTGAAACAAAATCCAACCAAAGTGATTGCAATTCTGTTTTAATTACTTCAAAAGAGCAGTCAGTAGAATATCTAGCCTAAAGAGGCTGACACTCCACACAAATTGAAGTGCACTGAAATGAACTGTTGATGGCTAAATTGAAAATGCCAGTGATCTAGTCTGAAGAAGTAATCAGTTTTAACAATAAGTTGATGCACGTTGATGAAAAATTCTGCATACCTGGAAAAAATAATCCATCAAACTAATTCACCTTTCAAAATAACCCAAACCAAAACTTTTTTTTTTTCGTCATTAAAGAACTAGTTTTAATAAATTCAGCTAAACACATCCTTTATCATTCAAAATGTTGGTTCCCAGCACTGCTAAATTACTCATCCACTTATCAATTTTTAACCACTCATACCATCTTTTAAATTCTAATACTATTGCCTTGTATTTAACCATGGTAGTTAGCAGCTTTACAACATGTTGTATAAGGTTATTATTTTAACTCTGTATAGATCAATTTTGAATTTTGAATGTCTTAATACTCAATAACAGACATCATGTAAATCTGGAGCTGTATGATTGAAATATATTTTCAAGAGTTCTGGTGTTTGGAAGATGGGAAGTTACATTTTCACTTCTTTTTTTTATAATGTTTTATAAATGGAAGAAGTAGTTTCAAGTCAGTGTTAACAGAATAGTCTGCACAGCTGCTACACATTGCTTGAAAAATAAATAGTATAATCTTACCAAAGCAGCAGATTTTCCATTATCAATAATAACGGATATTCATTTTAATATAATTCTCTTAATACTAAGCTACAGAAAAAATATATAAATTATGGAAAAAGCTAAACTGTTTTATGCTGTGTTATTAGTTAGGGTTTTCAAAATCCAAATTAATCTCTTTTAACATAAACATATATGCTGGAAGTGGCAATATTTAATTTGTTTATTGCTCAAGACAATATTCACATCCATCTACTAACTTTACATTTGCCATTATGAGGACACAATAGATTCCAATCCAAATTCTGTTGAATTAATTTTTGTAAACTTTATAAAAGTAACTCTGTGCTTTTCAGATTAGAGTGTAGTCCCTGGATGTCATCTGTACTTCAGTATTATGACCCAATGTACTTTCTGTATATGTTCTACTACTCGCCTAAATCCTGGCCCGGAAACAGAACCTCTGATATACTGGCAAAACATTTTTTTTCTATACTTGTGCAGCACAAGACTCCCATGGGTGGAAACAGTAAAGCTTAAGTTTCAGTGACAAGTACTTAGATTATGTAATAGGAAGTAAACTGATCTGGATTCTGTTCCTAAGAGCATGTGACTGGAAAGACGTAACAGGCCAAGGCTAGAAAATAGCTCCAGACTGCAAAAGCTTATATAAGGTTCACATTTAATTTATTCCTGATGGTTTGGAAATTGTTACAAGCTTAAGAAATATTTTATATATTATTAATAAAATGGAAAAGTTAGGAATGCTTCTGATGACATAGAGACTTTTAGTCTGGGAAATTTAAGAAATTCTTAGTTATCTGTTAGCAAAACTACTGTTCATTTTGTCCTATATAGAAAATTACATACATAAGGCAAAAAGGAAACAAGCAGAACCAACAAAATGAGGAAAATAGCTTTTAAAAGAAATTACTTGGGAACCACTCTATCTTGGAAAAGCTCCCTTTCTGCAATTGTATGGATCCAGTCTAAAAATCTCAGGACTTAGGTCATAAGTAAGAAGCTATTCAGTTAATGTAGATTTTAAAAGCTGTGTGAAACTAGAGAAAATAAGCCACGTATTTGTAGGAAATGAAATTAAAATAATACAGACAATTAAAACAGAAATATCCAATTAATACGGCTGTGTCCATATGCTTGATGTGTGAGCTCTTTCTGCCAATGAAAGTTAAAATGTGAGCCCCCCAATTCCAAGCACAGTATAGCTAAAAGACAAATTAATACAGAGGTCCTTCCAGAAATACTAAATCATATTTGTCCAGTGGAAAGAACGTGGGGGGATGATAGGACAACAGAGAGGGAAGAGAGAAAAAGGAAAGAGAGAAAGAAGGAAGAAAAAGAGAGAGAGGGAGAGCAAAAAAAGAGAAAGTGAGAGAGAGAGAGAGAGAGGGGGGGGGGGGAAGGAAGGAAGGAAGGAAAGAAGGAAGGAAGAAAGAAAGAAAGAAAGGAAGAGGACTTCATCTGATTTAACAAAATTTATCACAGATGAAAATTCTTTATTGAAAAAAACATTTTTAGATCTGAATCAGCATGGCTTCATAAAAGAAAGGAGAAGAACTCTAAAAACATGAATATTTTTCTTACAGATATAGACTGAGAGTTTTCTTAAGCTGGAGGTATTAATTTTCATTGTATTAATTTCATGATCAGTGATACGCATGGCTCTGAAAAAGCAAAACCTGACAGCAAAGTATGCTCCTCACTCCAACTTTCTCCAGTTCCAGGTAAATAGATAAGCATGCACATATGCTTACATGGTGCTTGTGTTTGTAGCCATGCAGGAGTCATCCTTGAAGACTCACTTGCCATTTCTTAAGTACGGAAATCAGATTTTAATAGCACCTTGAGAAGTGTTCTGGGGAAGGTAACATCTCTAACTCCCTTGCATTAAAGTAGACAGCTAGCTACATCCAGGACAGTCAGCTTATCTTATATTGATATTTATGCTGGCAAAAGATTGTAAAAGAAAGTCAGTTCTTACATGATATCCTATAACTCTGAGCAGACAGCTAAACAAATGGTGAGGAATTTACTCTAATGAGTAGTTTTACACAGATACTCATGCTGTCTCTTGGCTAAACACGGCAACTAGGATCAAAATAGCTATGTTAGCTCAGTATCTCACCAAGACAACTTTGCTCTACTCAGGTATCATGGCATTGTCTTACAAGAAATAAGTCCATGTATGATGATTATTTGTCCAGTCTGGAACATGATGATAAAAAATTCATTTGAAGTACGTACCAAAGCTAATATAATTTAGCCAATAGTGATATTTTACCATGAACAAACATAGGGAAGGAAGAAGTTACGATTGTATTTGATTTCCATGGGAAGGAAAAGGATGTTTAATTACAAATTTACTATGTACTTTGTCCAAATGTTAATGAGATAACCTGCTGATATATATACAAAACAACTTTAAAGATCAAGACAGTTTAATCAAATTCTAATGTGTAATCCTCCACCCATTGTGAGAAATTGGACATGGGGAGATCAAAAAACCTCCTGTCTGTTATGGAGGACACATTTTCCTAACACAGTACACAACACTCAGATTACAACATACTCTTATATGTGTCAGAGAGTAGTTTCTATACAATGCTACAGCTAAAACAATCTTCAACTAATCTGCAACAGGCTTTAGGTTCTGCTCTGGTATAGCAGCACTGAAAACAAGTTGTTTGCTGCTTGCCAATACACTCAAAGAGATTAAGAGATGACCAAGCACTGAAGGATGCAAAAGAAGTGCTACATAATTCCAAAACTCTTCATGCTGACATCAGTAATTTCTGAAAAATCTGGAAACCCTTTTTTTTTTTTCCCATACCTTTTCATATTTTCCACATTTCACTCTCCCATTACAGATTATCCATTTAATCCCAGCACTATCCATTTATCAACTACATCAGCCTCTTACAGAAGTGCTCCTTTTGAACATTAAGACAAGAGGAATTCTTTTTCTTATTACAAATCGGTGATCCAATTAGGCCACTCTCAGGGTTGCGGATCCAAAAAGCACACCTGAAGTCCTGAGGTGCAACAGCATTCTAATTACACAATAGTAACTTGCTGTTGCAAGAGTTCTGTTAAAGCTGGTAAATTACTCATTTTTGTCAGAGAATATGACCAAGTATTGCTTCATTACTCCAAAGCAACCTTATAAATCCATAAGATGCACTTTTGTTGATACATGCCGGACTCCAACTGTAAAATTTCTCTTGTATACCAAAGTGTTTTGCTCTATATAACCTTTCTTTGCCAAAACAATACCAAAGTAAACAGACTCAAAAGCATTAGCTTTTATATTTCTTTATCATCACAAGAAAAGCTTTAGACTTCAGACTGTTCTTCCATGAACTAATGTAACACTCATTATTGTCATTATTGAAAATCTAGATCAAAATAATTCAAATCCTCAAAATTTCATTGTCATAGCTACAACAGGATCAGCAGTACAGTTTACATAAATATTACAGCAAATGAAATAAGAAATATAAAGGTCTCTGTGGTATTTGCATGCTTCCAATTACCAAAAGGGCGCAGTAAAAATATTCACAGAAGAGACTAGCTAAATCATATTTTCCTAGAAACTTAATAAATCAAGAGCAAGCCACACTGAATGTGGAGTAATGAGTGCATCAATTTAGGCAATTACTCTGTTGTCCTGTTCGGGACAGAAGTTTAATCAGTTCTGAGGCAAAAAATTGAGTTGTGCTTTTCCTCACGGAAAGTAGATGCACACATTTAGTTGTTATCATGTGATTTCTACTGAAAGACAACTTACAAAAAAAGAAGAGCCTAGACAAACTTGTACATGTAAAGTTGCTCATAATGTGTGAAAATATGTCCAGTACATTCCACATATCTATTAATTTTATCTTGATAACAAGACAAGGAAATAACTGTGTTTTTTCCTTGAGAAAACAATACAGTGCTGGGATTCATACCAACTCTGGAATTTATACATCTTTCCAAAACATTCAGACACCTCCTTTACTCATTTCTACTGCAATGTTAAACTATTATCCTACTTACGCACAGGCTATGCATAGACTTTCTATACATAGACTTTACATTTAGCCCAACTGACTTCAAAGGGACTTAGATGGATTTGACCTACAAATCATATTTCTAATTGTCATTTAGCTAGACCTTTACTCAGTCAATAGCTCCAGATGAAACAACCACCTTCTAGGATGACTGGATTTAAGTAAGCTGGGTTTTTTTCTTTACAGATTCTTCTCCAAACACATTTTTCAATTTTTCACTTATCTCTGAAAATGTTACTGGATGTACTGCCAGGTGTTCCTGAGGGGAAGCTGTAGTGGGTTTAATCTGTTTGACTCAAGCTCAAAATCTGTGTTCTGTTCAACCTTGGTATTATTACTCTCTTTTCATTCTACTTTTAATATTAAACATAGAATTTGAGTTTTTTTCTTTTCCCCCTCCCCCACACTACGTGTTTTTATAAAGTAAGATTCATCTCTTCCGTCAAAAAATGTTTGGGACATAGTTTGGGTAAATTGACATCTGCCCTAATTAAGACCGAATAAATCTATTTAGCTTTCAAGTGCATGGGTTGTTTCTTTCTTTTCTTCTAGTATAAGTTACTGATTAAAAAAATATGTCTGTAAAACACCACATACATTTATTGCACTGCTAACTTGATAAAAGAAATATATCATGAAAAAACATACTTAGTTGCAGATTTGTGCCTGTGCATCTCAGAAAATGGTACAATATGTATAGGAGGTAATAACTATGAAACTAAATTTGCAAGCACATCATTTTTCATTTGCCCTTTGTGAGGAAATGTGTGATTGGCTCCTGGCAGGATAAAGCCAACTGTTAAATCTTGCAGCATTGATACATCTTGAATTTTTAGGAAGTAAAAAAGGACAGTAAAAGAATGTACCTGTCGAAGTTTCCTGAGCAAATAACAGAGTGCAAAACCAAGCTATGACTCAACTTTTTTGCAAAACAAAATACGACTTTGAGGACTGCATGATTTGTCATCTAGGTCTGGCCGTTTATGTGGTTTCCAGTTGGCTCTGCTTTCTATCTGTTGTACATCAGACCTAAACCTGCCTTGTAAGGCTAGCTGCATTCTATAAAGTCATGCATGCATTTGAAGTACGTATACATTACAAAGCAGATATTATTAACTATGATAGCTGTGCATATTTTAAATGACAAAGGAACACAAAGTACTGTTTAATTTTCCATCAGTCAAAGAAAGAACTTCACTTCTAAATGATACTATTATAGGATTTTTTCAAATGTTAGTTCAGAGACTTAAAAAAATATTCAAATGAAAACAACACAGCCATGCAAACACTATAAATTTTGTACGTAAATGAAGAAAACATTTTCCAATGTACATTACAGTTATATTTCTGTAAGAGTCAGAGTGGGGTTTCCATACATTACAATCTACAAACTCAAAAAAGTAGAAAAAAAAATAAAACAAAAATAAAACAAAAGAGTGATTTTTTGATTTTTGAATGATAACAATTTTTGAATGATAACAAACTTTTATGTACTTTCAATGCTTCTCACAATCTTCATTTGGTGGTGGTTTCTAACAAGACAATTTTTATGTACCTCTGTCTTGAAAATTTAAGAATGAGTATTCACTGAATTTTTTAAAAAAATAAATAATTAATTCTGAGTTGGAAAGCTGGCAAAAATAATCAGTCCCACAAAATAAGAGACTAAACCTCTTTTAAATAGAATGAGTACCGTAATTATTGAAATGTTCTTAGGTATGAAATAAACAGATTGAAATTCTGGACTCAGAATACTTCTTCGGTTATACTAAATTTGTACTATTAGAGCAGCCATAGAGATATAATATAGTTCTTAATAAGAGAATTTGAGAAAAAATGTGACCAGAAGCACTGTAAGAAAACATAAATAAGCAAGCAATCCAGCAGCCCTGTCATATAAAGTCGTATGCCTTTTAAAATCCAGATAAAAGAATATAAAACAAAGCACTCAACTCCTTTGAGGCATGAAGGATAAAATTACATGTCAAACAGATAATAAAGCAACACTTTGGTACACTCAAGGATAAGACTGATTACTCATTACTTAATGCATAGAACACAAATTTCAGGCCAGCGGCTGGACTACCTAACATACTGTGCTTTTATAAAGACTCCTGTTTATTCTCATTTCTTAGAGAAATAACTGTCCTAAAGAAGGTACTATATCTGCATATTTCACTACTCTGGGTTGCTCCTAAGTGTTGCTAAAGGCTACTCTGACCATTACCTGAGACCTGAATCATCCACATTCATTCTCTTTAAAGCTTTTACATCACTCACTGAAATTCACCATATTTTAGCTTCTGCATGACAAACACCGATATGATTGATTAGACAAGTATCTTAATACAACTCTGCTAGAATTATTTAGGCTGTTTTAAAAAGTTATAATAAAAGCATAATTATTTAGAAATTAGCACAGTTTGAAAGAGAAAATTTACTAATGGTGCTTCTCTCTAAAACCTAAGATAGGTAAATAGGACAATATTCTTTCGGAACATCAATTGTATCATGTGTCAAAAAACAATTAAAAAATGTGAAAATCACTTAGAAATAGTAATGATGTTGACATCAGCTAGACAATAAGGTTACATTTGTGCTTTCTCCATAATTACATAAGGAAAAAAAACTTCAGTTACATATTTCACATACTACGTATCTACAAGTCATCATGATGGGGATATGCATAGCTACACCTTCCATATGGAAAACGATTTGTCTGTTAACAGAGCAAAGCAGTGGTTCATTTGCTCTAATACATCATACATACCTCCTCTGATATGAAATGTAATAGTACTCCACCGTTAGCTGCCAAGTAACTACAAAATCATTGTTAATTGACAATAAAGTACTTGAAATAAAATGCTTATTTAAGCAAAGCAAAGACATCTCTAGGGCTTATTTGCATCATGGGACTGACATAAAATGGCTGCTATACAACCTGAGATGGAGTCTTTATCTTTATCAATTAGAAAGACATATTTTATCAACAAACCACTATCCAAAACAGTATTGTTATGTGCATTCCAGGATATTAAACTTTACAGCATAATGCAACATACAGATTAAATTTAATATAATTGTCTGGAGATTTTTGTTTCTTTTGCATGTCAATGCTGAGTAGCTGAATGTGAAAAATACGCAGCCTTTCTGAAGTATGGTGTTTATTTTACAAATAGGTTAGTGTACCAAGGACAGGAAACATGAAGCAGATGTGGATTAAGATTTTCAAGCTGTACATTAGCTTGTTCATCGTGGAGCAATGATCAATTTTGTTTTCTTTATTTTTCCCATTAAAGAAATTCAGTGATGAGTGGGATGGCTGCAGAATATATTTTGTATTGACTTCTTTCAGTCTTCAGTGTGAGAGAACATGCATGCTTCTCAATGGAAAAGTCCTTCACATTGTATTATTTTTGCCCTTTAAAATTGCCTTTTTTCACAGGCCAATTTCAAAACCTGGATATAATCCATCTGCATTTTTAAAGCATTTATCGCTGTGGTGCAGCTCCCAGAGTGGTGTACTAAGATTAAAACACAACAGGCAGGTTACTGCAGGTAGGTAGTGGAATCTATGTGTTCTGAGTGCTTTGATATCATTAAGTTTCTCTGGAAAAATCAAGTGAGACACAAAAAAACTAGGTTCAGCACAAAACTTTCTGAAATGAAAGTGATAGTGAGGAATCCCAATTTTCAAAGTAATTTTAAAATATTATTTCTTTACTATTTTTCCACATTCATGGAAAAGTAGCTAACGTTCATTTATGTAAATAATGGAAAATCCTTTTTGTCTCAATGGAAAAAAAAAAGTTGTTTCAGAAACACTCCCTCTCACTGTATCTTTAAAAATCAAAGCACCCACAAAACTCAATTTTTAAATGTAACTATCTTATTTGGTCCAGTACACTCATGCAAGATCTACAGATGCATATATTTTGCCAAGTGAACAATAACAAGCCTTCTTTTTGCTGAAAAAGAGACAAAATCATTAAAAAAAACATTTCTGAGGAGGAAAATTTTCACTGCTATGAAGAACCATAAAAGATTAAAGCCAATGTTTCAGACTTTGCAAAAATGTTCCCTTTTGTCTTCCCCACAAACTTGGCAATTTCAATGTCATTCTCATTTTTAATTGAGAGTGAATGAAGCCCAGTGGCAGTGTTAATTTGTTGATTACATGATAGCAACTGTTTCTCCATAGTTCATCCCACATTATTTCTCTCTCCTAGTCAAGGAAATGTATCTTTTTTTATTATCTTGAATTCAACATATTCCATCTTCAGCAGGCCAAGTGGAAATTCAATGTCCAAGCTCTTCTACTGCAAAAATATGACATCTTGACTTTGAAAATTTGAAAATAGTGATTTATGATTAATCTCTTCCTTTTACTTATTGCAAATGAAGGAAGCAATCCATAGAAGACCCACTATTCATCCCAAAATGTAAGGATTTTGGGGACAAATTAAAATTAATGTTGATGTTACATGTCATTTATCTGAAATCATATATACAAAGTTCACGTATTCAGCATTAGCCAAACTGTTTTCTGTTTGAATCTTGCAGCATGAGCCAGTGCTTGTAGAAGACACAGAAAGATGAGAAGACTTGTGTATTTTCTGTGACAAAGTAGAATTTACTCCCAAAAGAAAAAAAAACGTTGCCACAAACAAAAAAGGAAATAATTCTGGGGGAGTTAGCATAGCTGCATAATATTTTTCGAAACTTCGATTGTATTTGTCATTCCTTCTGGCCTCTGTATCATCACATTTATCTTATTTAAACTGTCTGTTATTTCTCCAATATTTTATAGCTGTGCTCACACTCAAGGATATCACAGAAGGACTTAGCTGAGATTTCAGATTAAATATTTGGCATCACAGCAAAACAAGGTCACCTTTTAGCCTCATGACTAAAGGTTTGGGTTCACCCTCATTGACCTCGCCTGTACTATAATCTCAGTTAAGTCATGCAAGGAGGTGGGAAGCATTATGCAAGATAATATGGGCAGGCTCAGTAACGTGCATAACCATATACAACTCTTAGAAAAGAAGCACTTGGCTTTCCCCTCCCAGTGGCATTTGCTTCTCTCTGTGGCCACTTTGTTTTTGGTCAAGCCATTTGTGCTTTCACACAAATAATTAAGGTGCTTTCTTTTGTACAGCATAGCACAGTCGCAGGTATTTTAAAAACACAACTTGTGGCATGCTATCACCCTGCAGCACTTTTTCCGATGGCTGTTCTTGCCTCAGCTGACCAGCGCAGAATGTCACAATATTTCTGGAGAGTAACTGCCATGCCAAACAGCTTTCAACTGTTAAATCATTCAACAGATTTAGGAAACAATGTAGGTCTGGGCCAAATTGCTGCAGTTTATTTGATGGAATTTATCAACTCAGAATTTCACAGAAATGTAGCAGTTTACACATTCTTCATCAAATGCTCTGACTAAACACTAGCTTTAGGAACAAATATAAAATCTTTTCTACTTTCTGTAAATGTTTTCTTACTCTCTAACTTGTTCTCTGGCAGCCAGCATACACCCAGTTGTTTCTTTGAAATGATCACATTCATTATTTCCTGCAAGAAATACAGATGCATGGGCTTGATCCCCTTTCCTGATATACTAGTGGCGAACAGAGTAGTGTGAGTACAGCATATATCAGCTACATTGAGAAAAACACAACAGTAAAATTGTTTTTTGTTTCAGAACAATCATATTCTGAACCAAATTAAAGAAGAGGACAGAGGAGTTTATAACTAGGCAAAGAGGACAGTAACATCTTATGGGAGGTGTGAAAGAAGACAAGAAAAAAACCAACCAGTCTTTATTATTGGAACAAAATTATGTAAAACTTTTCATAGATACTTTTAACAGAAGTTTCCAACAATTAACTCTATATGAAACTGAGGTTTTGGGTTAGTTTTTCCCCTAATGTGCCCCTGAGACAAATGTAATACATAATGGTTAATTTTGAAGCCAAATCAATTGAAGAATATTTTGATTAAAACAGATGGATTAAAATAGGCCAAGAAACAAAATTAATATGATTCTAAAACCCTAGGAATTAATTCTCCAGACTCATGCTCTATTTGAAGTGTATCTCTCTCACCTGTGCATGCAAATAAAACTGCTGCTACAACATGAAGACTGCTTTCAAAAGTCAAACGAGGACTCAGAATCATAGAATGCTAGGGTTGGAAGGGACCTTTAGAGATCATCTAGTCCAACTTCCAGTTTTTTAATTGACTATTTATTTCATAAATCTAAATTTCTGAGCAATCAATTCATATCACGTAAAAAAAAAAGACTAATTTTCAGAAACTGAAGAAAGCACAAGGTGCAAAGTAATATCGTTAGAGTGAAAGCCAATAGGAATCTGATTGTGTGCATTGTCCAAGTTTCTCATAAAGAAATTAATAAAACTAAATGTATTTTGAGAGCAAACACACAAGCTCCCAATGTCATCTCATCAAAAACATTATAGGGGCTTTGAGCTTTTAAGAAGACTTTTGACTGTTTATGGGCTGAATATCCAGATTTCAGATTAATGCTGCCTAGACCTGGCATATTTCTGCCTGAGATTGCCTGTGCAGAAATACAAGCAGTTATTTTATATGACAAAGAAGCAGTGAGTCTCAGGTACTGAGCAGCAGGAGACCACTGTACATCAACAACAGACATATTCAGGATTTCTGGATAATGGCCAACAGTCCTAAAATATTAACTTTTAAAGATTTCCAGAAGATAAACAAGGATTTCTACATTAGGGTACAAATATCTGCTAGACCTACTGAACTAAGTCATAACACAATTAAAATGAAATACATGAATGAACCTTCCTCTGTTTATTGTAATACTTTGGATAATACTTCTATGTTTCATATTGTCATCTGTGTTATAACTTGCTTTTGGAAAACCCATTTCCTATCATTCATCCATTTTTCATCCCTTTGTCATATAAAAACTACATAGCATTTAGAAATAATTATTTTTGCACTTATGTGTTCAAATTATTTATGGTTTCTTTTATGATGAGTCAAAGGAAATTTATTTTAGAATGATGCATTAATCCAGAATTCATCAAGGAACAATACCGTCCACTTGATTTTCCCATTTCAAAATTGAAATTTTCTTTCAAAATAAATATATGAAACTTCACTTTACTAATGCAAATGATCAGAGTATTTAATACCTAAGACATTGATTTTTATGTAGCAAAACCAATTCAAGCATGTCACATATGACTTAGAATCACAGAATCAGTCTGGTTGGAAAAGACCTTTAAGACTATTGAGTCCAACTACTAGCCTAACACTGCCAAAACCACCACTAAACCATGGCCCTCAGCACCTCATCTACACATCTTTAAAATATGTCCAGGGATGGTGACTTCATCACCTCCCTGGGCAGCCTGTTCCAGGGTTTAACAGTTCTCTCAGTGAAGAAGTTCTTCCTAATCTCCAATCTGAAACCTCCCCTGGAGCAACTTGAGGCCATTTCCCCTTGTGCTATCACTTACTACTTGGGAGAAAAGACCAACCCGTACTTCCTTTCAGGTAGTTGTAGACAGCCTTGCCTTGGCTCCTGAATACAGGAGCATATTCACTTCCCTGGTCCTACTGGCCACACAACTTTTAACACAAGCCAGAAGGCCACTGGCCTTCTTGGCCATCTGGATACATTACTGGCTCATATTTAGCCAGCTGTTGATTAACATTCACAGCTCCTTTTCCACCAGACAGCATTCCAGACACTCTATCCCAAGCCTGTAGCATTGCATGTGGTTATTGTGGCCCAAGTGCAGAATCCAGCACTTGGCCTCATTGAATCCCATACAATTGGTCTCAGTTCATTGATCCAGCCTGTCCAGGTCCCTGGAAGAGGACTCTGAAGAGGTTTTTAAGAGGCTTACTTCCCTCAAGCAGATCTACAATCCCACCCAGCTTTGTATCATCTGCAAACATAGTGAGGGTGCACTCAACACTGAGTCTGGGGAACACCACTGGTGACAGGCTGTTGACTGGATTTAACTCCATTCACTATGACTCTCTGGACCTGGCCATCCAGTCAGTTTTCCAGCCAGTGAAGAATATATCCATCCAAGCCATGGGTAGCCAGTTTCTCCAGGAAGATGCTGTGGGAGATTGTGCCGAAGGCCTTACTGAAGTCCAGAAAGACCACATCCACAACCTTTCCCTCATCCACTAAGTGGACCTCCTTGTCATAGAAGGAGATCAGGTTGATCAAACAGGACCTGCCATTCATAAAGCCATGCTGACTGAGCCTGAACCCTTGGTTCTTATGATGTATGTGTCTCATGATGGTGCTCTGGTTGATCTGTTTTATAACTTTCCCCATTACCAAGGTCAGACTGAAAGGTCTGTAGTTCTCAGGATCCTCTTTCCAGCCCTCCTTGTAGATGGTTGCTACATTAGCCAACCTACAATCTACTGGAATCTCCCTGGTGAGCCAGGACTACAGGTAGATGATGGAAAGTAGCTTGGTGAGCACTTCCACTAGCCCTCAGCATCCTTGGGTAGATCCCATCCAGCCCCATAAACTTGTGTATGTCAAGGTGGAGAAGCACATCACACACCATTTCCCCATGGAGTAAGGGGATTTCATTCTGCTCGCCATCCTTGTCTTCCAGTTCAGTGGGCCAGATATCTACAGAACAACTAGGTTTATTATTCAAGACTGAGTCAGAGAAGGCATTAAGTATCTCAGTCTTTTCCTCATCCTTGGTCACTATGCTTCCTCTTGCATCCATTAAAGGATAAAGATTCTCCTTAGCCCTTCTTTTGTTGTAATGCTTTATGAAACTTGAGCAACGAGGTCACTAAAGTACAGTGACAAACATTGGAAATCATGTTGAAAGGAATAATACCAAATCAAAGCAAATCAAAACTAGTCTTATTTTAGTTTTATTGCACGTACCGCACCTCAGAAATAACCCTACGTTTTACTAAACTTGATGCAGGACTACAGGACTTAAGCTAACTCTTCACTGTTATCTGACTGGGGCAATTAATGATCCATTGAAAACAACAAGGAAGTACACTTAATATAGTAATGTGCTGAACTACCCTCATCTGGCTGATACCAGATAAATGAAGCAAGTTATGCCATACTATGTCAGAGCTTAAGTACAATTTTTCGTACTTGCATAGTACGTCTGTGATAAATACAGACTGAGGTTTCCAACAACAGACATGCTGTATTTACGGCAACTGCACAGAGTAATAAAAGACACCTTGTGAAAATCACACGTGACAAAAGTTGAAAGAAGAGTCACAATAAATAATTGCTTCCCTAAAGCTGGGCCAAACTACTATTCTTTTAAGTATTTCCATGACTGTTTTCAGTCTGTACATTATACTAACTCCACAATAAAGTAATTTTATAGTATTACAGGTATGCACATGATATTAGACACTGAAATGAGAATTCTGTAAAGCATCCTTTAGGCTAAAAGAATGTATTGAAATTTGATTACTATATCAAGATAGCATCAAGACATTATCTTTAATGGACTTCATCCTCAGTTATAGGGCATAGGAAAGAAATAAAGTTTGTTTTCTATTCATGAAGATGTTAGGATGATCAAGGATGTGTCCATGAGATTTCCATTAAACAACACCTGCACTTTAACACAATATCTGTTTAAACTGGTAAGGTACTTCCAACTATTAGTATATAGATGTGTGAATTTGATGGAAGACAAATCAAGGTTAAAAAACCAAACCAAACCAAAAAAATCTCAATGGGGAATTTACAAGCTGAAATTCGGCACAACATGTTAGAGGAAATATATTGATATACAAAAGGTAACTTTTGGGCCATTTTGATGTAATTAATATTCATTTTTATAACTTGTAATGTTGTCCAATTTTTCCCTGACATCTCCTGACAGAAATTGTCTATGAAGATATGAGCATCTTCTGGAAATCTAGCAATTCTAATATTGGATTTTTTTTTCAGTTCTGAGTAAGCAGAATCACATTGGTACTTTTCATACAGTGCAACAAAAGATCAAGTGGCTAAATTTCCACAGCTAGGCACATATGACTCATGGAACAGGTTCAGAAAAACCCTCTTTCCATTGCATTACAGAATCAATATATTTCAGAATATGTAGTACTCACCATGAATACATGAACAAGCATGATCTGAAAGGAAGTTCAGATGATATCCTCGTAATAAGTGAGGAAAAGTTAGAAGCGCATCTCTCTATTACCTGCTATTTTGAGATACCTCAGAGGTCAAGATCTGGCTCAGTAGTTTAAAATTACCTTTAGATTCATCAACAATGCTTTTTTGTCTGATGGCCAGTATATGTGGCCAGCAGATTTCAGACATATGGACAGTCTGTATTTTATGTGGATATTTCACTTCTCATACAAAAAGCATCAATGTCTTTATGACATTGACTTCTATTACAAGATACCCACACATTAAGCTATGTGGAATCTGGAAACACAGTTTTATAGTATTATCTTGGTTGAATAAAGACAACATTAATGTATGCATTTAGATTAAGGAAGAAGTAAAAAGGGAAGAGAAAAAGAAAACATGCAAGAAAGAGGGAGGTAGAGAAAGAAAGATGGATGAAGTGATACCTGACAGTTTTTCACTGAGTATTGGCAAGATAAGAAAAAGTGGCTTCAACTTCTTCACTATTATGGTTAACAGGGAAGAAGAGATGAGGAATTTATTTTTAGCTAAAGAGCTACATTTCTCTAGTGACAAAAATTTTAATGCATATCTACTTTTCTATGAACTTAAGGTTAAACTGTCCTTCAGACACTTTTCTATTAGAAATTAAATGCTCCTCAAGAATACATATCAAGTGTTACCCCTGTCTTTAGAAGCAATGACTCAGTTGATAAGATAGTTGCAGAAACTAATGATGCTGCATTTCTGTCATTGATATATTTCATTGTGATAAACACTTCTACTTGTGAAGGATTTACTTCTGCAATTTTTCTTCAAATCTTCTATTTCAACTCTACAATACCCATCAAATCATCAACCTTGTAGACTGATTTGATTAGACACAGGGCTAGCACTGTTTTCCTCAGTTTATATCTCGTGCTTGAATTACAGTAACTTTTATTTTGGAATGAATTACATTTTTTTATATTAACACATCTCAAACTGTCTTTACTTTATCAGTCTGTTTAACCATCATTTCACAAGAAGACTGGGCCCTTGAGCCTAAAATTATGTACATTTGCATGCCATTTTTTGCTCTTACTGCTATCGCTTGAGTAATTCAGCTGCACTATGCAGCCAGATGTTAGTACATACTGTTGATCTACTCCATTCTTGCCAAGTCAAAAATTAATATCATGGGATCACTTTGAACAAATAAAAGTACTTACTGAGAAACAGAAAACAATGTGTCTTATATGAAGAATGCAATGCATCCCACCAGGCTTTTTTATGGACTGTAATTAACTCTTTAGTATTTTCATACATTATAGAAAGTTTTCCTCATATGTCAGAGATGAATTATTGAGAAAAAAAGTAAAGTTTGTTCCAATGGTGTATTTCATACTGATTGCTACAAATTAGTTTCCTAAAAATATGTGAAAAGAGTTCATTACTAAAGCAAAAATTCCTATTCTATTGAAGTGCATTCCTGTTCACCTTGTATTTCTCTTATTTCCAATTTAAAAAAAGGATTAATTTGAGACGGTTAAAAACAGAAATAGACACCCAACAGTACTTAAATGGTTGTTTCATTATACGAGTACTTTACTACAATGATGGTCTACTTACAGTTAGGGATTTAAAGTGTCTGTAATGCCAGACTTGGTTAAAATACTTTTTAAAGATTCTTGATTTATCACTAGGTGGGACTTGCCCTTTTTCCATTTTTCTTTATGTCATTTTTCAATATCTTTAGTTTCAGTGCCTGTTTTATGGGGATAAAGAGGCATAAAATGAAAAATTGCTTCCTCCTCACACTTCACTTAAGTCTTGTGATAAGCAGAAGATGCAATTTTGCCCTGATTCAAACAGATATTTCAAATATTTATTTCTGCTCTTGAGTAGTTGTGAAACTATCTGGGAAGAAGAAGGATGTCTTTCCCTCTCATAGCTTAAAGATTTCTGCATTTTAGAAGCTAAGCTCAGATAACCATGCAAAACCAGCCTATTCTCCTTCCTGTAGCCCCATTCTAATCTGATCCAGAAAATACCAAAAGGAAAAGTTTTTTGCATGCCTCTCATGAAGCCTTCATTTTGTATGGTCAGGTAGACCATTTTCTCTAGATACCTTCTCAGTCCTTTTTGTCTTTTTACTTCATGTTTTGGGTATCTCATCTAACTTAATACCTGCTATCATTCCCTTTGTGCAAACAGAAAAAAAATCTAAAGGGTTCAGAAAAAGTTTCTTTCCCACAGATCAACAATTACAGTTTTGCTTTTTTACCTCTTTCTCTCAACCTAGCACACTACCAGTGCAGATTGCTTGAGCTACACAACACCATAAGGTCATCAGAAAAAGTCATAATGACCTCAGGCAGATCTAGTGTCCTAATTCAGATGTCTTCAGGCAAGGCCCAGCCAGCAGCGTAGGCATGTGTTTAAGTTACCTCCTAACTTTTCCTGGGAGCACTGACTGCCATGTACATCCTGCCAGGGGCTTCCCTTCCACCAGAAACCTGGGTACCCAGGCTACACCAGCATATCTCCGTATCTGCATTCCCAAGTAAGTAATTCCCAAGGCTACAAAACAAACACAAAGAACATGCTAGAAAGGTTAACATTATGTTAGCTAGTGAGTACTTCTTTTTTTGCAATATCTACTTCTATCATACTTTTATTTCACAAAAACCTGAGGTGTACTGTCAACCAGAGTAAGCTTTAATGAATCTGATAGCAATGAGGGAAAATGGAAAAAAGATTTAACACTTCATACAGCTACCACTGATAGCCGCTTATCCCTAAGTGGAATACATCAGAAGCCTCTTCTCACTCAATATAAAGATGTTGTAATGACATCAGTTACATATTCTTGCTACTCTATATCTGTGATCCTGTAAAAACTCAATGTAGTAGCTAGCAACTACTTGCTACTTCTTGTAACATGGATGAGGAGCTACTCAAAGAAATAATCAGGTAGATTCTTTAATTATGCATGTTTTTAAGGCAGACACTGAGCAAATTGAGTAGAATTCCCTTTTAGTTCCCTATATAAACTTTGAACCTTGCCTGGAATCTATGGAAAAAAAACAAAACAAAACAGAAAAAAACCAAACAAACCCAAACAAAAAACACTACTCTTCCCTTAGGATTATTTGAGGAGTGGGATTTCTAACAGCCATAACACCATCCTTCTCTCTCAGAATAAACATTAAAGAGTTGCTTTCTTGGTACTTCATCCTTCTCTCACAACTCTATATTTCAAAAGACACATTGTGGACTGACACATTTTGCAGTCACTGTTAAGAGTTCCTGAATATATTACAAAATTAACCTTTTTTTTTAAAAGGAGAGTAATTATTATTCCCAAATATGAGAGTTAGTCCTTAGAGATAGCGAAGACAATCCTCTTTACACAAGGCAATGGCAAATTTTATTGAACTATAAAATAATTTGTTAACTACTAAGCATTGCAAACCAGTAGTTAGCAGGAAAACATTCCTTTCTTCCAACAATATTCCCTATAATAAACCTCAATAACGTCACTATCAGTCATAACAAAGACTGTAGGCTTTTCTCTAGGAAAAGACTCCTGCATGATTCAGTGGCACAAACACATTCTAAGTATGTGCTAGAAAGCCCAGCACATCCAGAGACTGAATTCTAGACAGGCAAATGACTACGAAGAAGCACTTTTCCCTTTTGAATCACGTTTGCAGATCAGCTGTATGATGGCTTGAGAGCATAACTACTGCTGTTGGGCTGATCTCATGAAAAGGAGGGCAATGTACAGGACAGCTGGCCGTCAACAGATGGGGATATGCTGTTTCCTCTCACAGGTTAGTAGAGCTCCTTTTGCAGTATATGCTGTCCAAAAGGAATTTCTGTCTCAGCACCGGTCTTCCAAAGGAGGGTTGGCTTTAAGTCATAGTGATGTCCTAGGATTCCAAGAACTTCCTAAATTATCTACTCAATCCCATCAGTTGTTTGCACTGGAAATTAATTAGTCTACTCTTTAAAATCTTTTTTGTTAAGGTAAGGGGAAAGCATGCTGTAACCTTCTCGAGATTTGTGAACAGAACTTATTATACCTGTTAATAGCTTAAGATTATTTTTTTTTATCCTTGATGTAGAAAACTCTTTGCTTTTCTAATCAGCTGATAAATGCAAAAACGTCATCATCGGTCCCTGTCATCCCAAGAATGATTGCTTTCACTCATCCTGTTTTACAGTAAAATTGACTTTGGCCATTGACTTCTAAAATAGTTAAGCTGCATTTAAATTAGACTGTTGTTATTGAAATTTACAATGAACTGAATTTATCTTTTATTCGTTCTGTAAACTTTGGGTAGCACCTAGAGTTTAATTTTGTTCTTTTGATATTTCAAATTAAATACTGCTTGGAAATGAAGAAGTAAATCTCATTTGAAAACTTACAGAAACAGAAATGAAGATACTAGTTCATTTTGACCATCCAAGTGGAAAGAAATGAATAAATTAAACATTTATGCCATTTCTCATTATCAAGGTGACTAGATGTAATTGTAAGGAGTTCATTCCACTGTGTAAACTCATCTTGACCCAGCTAGTCATTGTGTGTCAATATAAAGAATTATCATCCCATTTGATCATCTTAAAATGGAGATACTGTCTACTATGAATAAGGCTATCTATACCATGTCGTACACAGAATATCAGAGGATAGTATTAATTTGTAGTGCTAGATTCATACCAACGTTTAAGTTATAAGTCGCTAATAGAAACCAATGGAAAAGTTAAACCAATATCTGAATACACAAAATGTAACAGGCAAGTTAAAGGAAATTACAAAACAGGATCTGGCTGAGAAATACTGCTTCTTTGCATTGTCTGGCACTGTATACAAAAGGGTTAGAACTTCACAGGATATGACAAGAACCCTTGAGCTCATACGTTGCAGACTATTGGAATTTTTATGCAAGAGACACTTGTACAATGACATACAGAGCCCTAAGTGTTCAATAGGATATTTTTTTCTTTATGCCATTTTTCTCTTTTAAAATGGCTTTTAAGTAAAAGAGATCTATGTTACCAGGGATGTATAAACAGAATGCTGTAATAAGTCCTCTTTAAATGCACAAGTTATTAATTTAAAAATGGATGTGGTCTAATAGCCATTAAATAGAATTTTTGTATTATGCATTTCTATTTTTTAAAAAACTGAAACATCAGTTTACAGAAATATATATATACAGTCTGACTTTTTGAAATGCCTACTGACTTCATAGAAAATCTAAGAACAGGAATGTGTGTTTTACAGCTTCTTCCGCATTATCAACAAGTATTTCAGGATTAGAATCAAAGGAGCAAGTCACATCAGTGCTTATACACAGCATTTTAGTACGTGTGTATATTCTTAATAGATCTTACAGCATGAAGCTTCACTCTGATGCAACTCTTAAAGGGAGTCTGAATGAAAAAAAAACCACCACCACTTTGCATAATATACTCAATTAAAAGAGAAGGTACTCAGAGTACTCATATAAATGAAATTAATATTCAGACTAAACATTTAAAGCAAATTCAGTGAGCTAAAATTGAGTTTACCGTACTCTCTTAGCTACGAATTCACCCTCAACACAAATCAGAACATAAATCTGAAACTGTTCTACCCAGAAAAGGAAGCTAAATTTGCTGAATAAAATATTGCCATTTTTATGTCTTCTCTTTCCCTGCAAAGTCACAGTCTATCATTTTTCATGGTCTTCTGTTGCTGAATTTGAGGCCTACAGTTAAAGGTGCATCATCGCCGTATGACCTATCATTTTTTAAAACTTATTATTAAAATAGAACTATTATTCTAACATTGTTTCTCTAGGTTCTTCGTACTTCAGACACTATTATCACTGGTTTACACATAACATGTGCTATACAATATCTACATAAATCACAGTCTCTATATCAGAGCTCAAAGTCTAGTGTAAAAGGACAAATACAAGTATACATTTATAATTTTCATAACATATAGTAGGCATATATATATGGCATATAGCTTTTGTGTCAGCATATATCATTTACACTGACATTTTTGTGATTACAGAAATGCATGAATTGTGATTTGCTGCTGCTAAACATATGACATCAATTTGCTGCAGTATAATGAAATAATAGAATTTTAAATGGAAATCTGATGATGGAGATAGTTGGATGTTTCATCAGTTTTCACGAACTTCAGGACCAAATATCACATATGGCAATTTTATGTGAGATTGATGAGCAGTTCCATTTGTCACCTACAAGAAGTTCATTCTATCAGTTTTGTATTGTTTTGCGTCATCAGATGGCAATTTTCCTGTTCTAAAGACTTGCCATCTGAGTGTGTAGGAGTTAGATCTGAGAGAAACATTGCCAACTGAGATGCTAGATCAATGTTGAGCACTTTTCCAGTAAAAAATGACTTTTTTCAATCTCTCTTTTTAGCTGTAAATATTCTTTCTCAGATTAGTTGCTGTAGACAAGTTATGTCTATGGAAGTGGGAAAAAAAAAAAAAAAGCACTTCCCATTTTTGTCAACACATATGCACTGCCCAAGAACATTTTTTAAAGACATTCCTCCACATTTCCCACAAGACTATATTTAAAGCTACATATCTAACTTGAATAAAATAACACTAACAAAATGAAATAAAACCATGTTGAAAAGTATATCCAATTCTAAGTACCATTCTAATTTTCCTGCTTCTATTCTGGTTATGTTCTTCAAATAATTTATCTCCCCTGTTTCCATGGGCAATCCACAATAAGAAAAAAAAAATCAGAAAAGTACGCAGTCATGGCAAGAGCTCTCAATGAAGTACAATCATGATTCATTATCATCACATACTAATGGAATATCTCACTGGAAACACTATAAAGCAATGTTTAGATATCATGCAGTGATTGTTTTACAATGTCTGTAACTTCAGTGCATGCAAATCTTTCACTCTCCTGCATTCTTCCATTCTATGAGTCAAGCACAGCATTTTCTTCCTCTGTGACGTTGGGGACGAGACAGGTTGATTTGAGTTCTTTTTCCACTCAGTTTATTTCCATCTTCTAAATTTAACAGGATAGAGAGTTGTACTGTTAAATCAATTTTGTGTGACAATCTGAGCCAGTGTTTTAGGAGGCAAGTTAAGATAAAAGCTATTTTCCTCATATGGAAACTTCAGTAAGGTTATATGTGGCATCACAAAACAAACAAAAAAACAAACAACAAAACACTCATTCAAATGGGACTCATTTATGTAAGGATTAGTGGATGTCTCTAACGCTACCCTGTAGGAATACTCTTCTGTTATCTCCTTCTAGTTTTACTAACAGGCAAGTGACTTCTTTACTGTTGGAGAGTTACAATGCATCAATTCTCCATTGGAATGCACTATGTAAATACACACTGGGGTCCCAGGCACTAGTGAAAACCAAAACTTTACTTTTTTTATCTTCCCAATATTTTATTTTTTCATAAATAATTTACAAATAATATCTCACAAACATTTATTGAGAGTCATATAATGAGCAAATAAAAATGGGGGAAAACGTGAAGAAAAGTATAAAAATAACCATTAGAAGTAAGCATGAAAACTGTTATAATTGACCTGTTCTGTCATTTTTTTCTTTTGCAGTTTGACCCATTTAAGCCCATAGACTTACTATGTGGCAGACAATTACAGTGCTTTTGACATCAAAAAACCTGTGAAAATGACAGCCAGAATTCCAGCCTCTAAGCCACTAGCCTCTTCAAGTAAAATTAAAGGCAGCTTTGCACTCAGTTTTGAGTTCAGTAAGCAAAGAATCAGACCTTGAGGCTTTAAACTTTGATAACAGGAATGACAAAAACAGCACCAAAAATCAACAGGTTATCTCCACGACATATACTCAAGTAAACTTATAAAACTGCTAGTAGATTAACTATTGTCAAAACTGTTTAAGTTGTCTGGAGGTTTTAGAGGGGTTGTTATGCATGAAAAAATAGAATTGGAAACTAGTTTTTCACTCACTTCAGTCAATTAAATAAAAAAAAAAAAAAAGCTAAAGCTACAACTGGGCACAGAACACTGAGTTCTGAAGTTGCAAAAGACTGAAACAGTTACTCACATCAGCGAAACATACACCCACATTACTGACTTTAAAGTAACTCCTCATTCTTTACTATAGAAATTTCTGGCACTGCCTAAGAACTGTTTAAGTGCTTAGCAAGGCCACATAGCCTTCGTTTCATCACCCAGTTTCACACAGGGGGATTATGTTACTTGAGAACATATAGGATTAATTCTCCCTGTTAGCCTAGGTTCTAGTCTTCATTCCCACACATGCTGCCGCAGCAATTACCTACCTTGCCTGTTGCCTCAGCTATGTCCAACTTGTCTTCAAATGGTCTCCTGCCCCTATTCATCTTTTTCTATATTAGCTGTGAGCTTTTTGAACTTCTACAGAGTTGTGTTTATGTCAAACACCTTGCTTGCACTCTTTATCATTCTCTCATCATTCCTCTAATTCAATCCAAGTCACACAGCCACAGAACCACTTCCAGAACACCCTTCACTCTAATTCTGACTTACATTTCACATCCATCAGTCCTGAAATCTGACCTGAGCTTCACTGGTGCTTCCCTTTCTTTAGAGTTTCTCTTTGAATTCTTTATTTTCTCAGAAACATTGGCAAAATATATAAACAAAAAATTTCAATCAAATCTATAAAGCCTGACAACACTGGGGAGTGGCATCATTCAGTTATTAATCCTTGTTATAACTTCTTAGGAGTAGACAGTAAGAATATTTCTTCCTTAAAGTGCTTCACATTCCTTTGTCAATACATGCTAGATAATCATTAAAAAGTCAATAGCAAATATTGTGCTATGTGTGCTGGTGCATTGACTTGTCTTGCATTTAATTAGTCAATTAGTTTTGCATGGATTACCACTGTAATCTGAAACTACTTATTGCTACTAAGTAAAGCTAAAAGGAAACAGAAAAACAGCACATTACCTGTCAGTGAGCTGCTATCCAAGACAATAATCTGAACTTAACAGATGTGGAGTCTTTGTTCAGTTTGAACATTTAAAGACTCTTTCGAGACCTGATTGGCTGATTACCACACATGATGTTTGGACAGTTTATTTTGTGTGACCAATTGCCAAATCAACAAGCATCTCAAATCACCAAGGCACAAGAGACTATGGTGAAGCTCAATATTAAGAACACGATCCCACAGAAGGACATCCTTGGTTTATGAACCATGTTATGAAACACGTTAAGGGTTTCTTTCACAGTTTGTTTGTCTGACATACAGGATTTTTCCTTATCATGCCTTGTACACATTCAAAAGTGTACTTAGATGCTATAGCCTTTAAAGTGAGTGCTAATATCTAGGCACACATTGTGTCTAATGCTACAAGAATTCAGCAAGTACTGAGATGCTGGGTGTGAATCTGTCTTTTAAAACATATAGTAAGTTAAGATTAGCATTAATATAATTTTGTTCAACAAATTAAAAATGTAATAAAAATGCTCTAAAATCATCAGCACAGATTAAAAAAAAAACTGGAGGCACTTTATGCAGCTAATATGTTGCAAAAAATCTTTTTTTTTCCTCGTTTCAACAAAATTGTCCAGTAATTAACATAAATATGCAATTAACATAAGACTTTTTTTTTAGTAGTCCATTAACAGGCATAGTAAAATACCACATTAGGCTTTACAGAGTAATTAGAAACATCTGTATATTAATAAGCAATGCTAGCTGCTACACTATTTTTATATTTTGTTGGAGATAAAACAGATTTTGCTTCACAGCTCAAAAAATTACTTTGCTCTATTTCTTGAATTTTACAAAAACTAATCATTTTTGTATAGGAAAAAAATGAATCATCTGCAATATTGATGATAAAATAAACACATGCATAAAATGTAATTTTTGCCTTAGACCAGATCATAACTTAACTCAGGGATTCTGAGTAAAATGTTTGTACAAACTCATGTCAAAAGCCTTTCCTTTTTCATTATAAAAATTACCCAACTATTCTTCTTGCCTTGACCCAATAAATGCCAGAAAGGATGAAACTGCATGGCTAAATGACACAGGAAAACATTTTGATGACTCAGTTTAAAAAATAAACTTTTTTTTTGGTCTTAGATCTTCATTGTACAACTGATATCAAAGCCTCAAAGCTCTTGGAAGTGTTTTGTTTGGCAATATTAAGCAGTCTCTGGGACAGATTTTTATCAGCAGACTGTTGTTACTTTCACTGCCCATCACTCTGAATATTCATAAAGAAAAAAAAAACTATCTCAAGGAATTTCTTAATTCATCTGAAAATTATTGAACTAATGATAACCTGCATTTCTGAGACCTGTGGCAATCTCACGTGAACTACTGGAAGCACATCCAATACGAGAGCTGCTTAAAGAAAAAGACCAGCTCAATCATGAGAAAATATTATCATTTAATTGATCTCTGTACTATCTAAATTTTAATTTTAGTCTGACATGGTTCCTTCGGGAAGGATGACACATACTGGTGATAACACATGTCAATGATAGGTTAGCCTCTAATACTAAGCCTCTAATGCTGTGGCGACAACTATTTGCAAGGGATGTTAGGCTCAGCATTGAGGACAACAGCAGGAAGGGAACATGTTTGCTGACACAAGCACATAAGAACAGGAGAAAAAAGGAAGTAAACATGGGTTGCTGATCTCTGATGGAGACGCTGTGGTGACAACAGAACCATGTTTCCTATTACTGGAGAGAAATAGGAAGCGAGGCATTGTTTGTGCTGGACATCCTCTGTTAGATTTTGAAAATTTATGTTTAGTCCCAGGTACTGCTTCTCAGCTGTGTCAGCAAAATCACTGCCCCCCATTGTGCCCCTCAGGGGCAGGCCCTTCCTTCCACAAGATCCCCATCCTCACCTGGGCAGGAGAAGAGAAAATCATCTCTGGCCTCAAAATTTCTGCATCTGTGAAAAGCAGCCACAGAAAGAGGAATTAGCAATGTCCCTAGAAGGTGGCCCCACAGCTTTCCTCTAGAGACACTGACTACTTGGTCAGTACAAACAAGCACAGCACAGCACCGACTTGGCATCACGGTGGCAGATCACAGCTGCCTTTTGTCCATCCACTTCAGAGAGCAAACAGAAGGGCTTAAATCTTTGCCTATGCTGAGGTTGATCTCCTAAATTCAGAGAACAGAGCACAAAGCAGAAGGTCAGGGCTAATGCTAAAGTGTGCTTCTGAGTGACAGAGCTAACTGGCACAGGACATGCCAGTGGCAGGCAGTTGGCCTGAAGTTCACCGTCAGCTTGAATTTGACAAAAGTAAAAGTCAGTACTGTCTTGGACTGCTGTCTACAAAAAACACATAGATACCAACAGGGCTATCATTCAAATTACCATATGAGATTAATCTGGCAGTGTATTTTGTGAATAATAATGGCAACATGGTTATATACAAATATAATACCAATCCAGCTACTCTTGAGCTACTTTGAGACAGGTGCATGGATGTAGTTGCTTTACTGCACTTTGATGCCCACTCACACATTGGCACATACTTATTAAATGTAACTGTTCTTTCCTGGAAGAGAGACAAACATCAGAAAGAGGTTGAGGTTTTCTTCCAGGATCGTGAGTTTAAACTGTTAAAATTTAAGTAAGCTTACCACAATCATTTAGTCTGGTTGCCAATCTGAACTTCAGCTCAGGTTTGTAACTCACAAACATCTGTTTTGGTACAGCATCTGTTTATTAATAGGATCTTTAAAAAAAGCGAATCTTTTGCACATAGTCAAGTGTTATCATTAATATTATGGCAGCTTTTTCTTCAGTCACAATCTGAGGACGTTTGTTTTCTTGAAAGAATGCTTTACAATAGCACTGGGAACACTACTTGAAGCTACAATGCAGTTTGTTCTAATAACTGAGGTCTGGCCACAAACTGCTTTCTGTTGGTATGATTTTTTTTGTTTGTTTGTTTTCTCTAATTCCCTGCAATACCTTGAATCTCCATTTCTTCTGTTTCTCTTAGTAGTATATACTTTTAGCTGTTCACATTTTAGGGAACATTTCAGTTTATAATAAAGCTCTGCAAGGTACTCTTTGGCTAGTCTTCGGATAGTCTTTGGTTTAATTTAAGGGAGGGATTTATCAAAGCCATACTTAGACATCAACAGTGCTGACACCTCCATGTGATCTGGATACCTAGGTTCCAGTCAATGGGCAGAAATGAACTTCTGGGTCATATCTCACTGATCTGTTTTAGACATTTAAACTAAAATGAAATGACACATAATCTTCCAGTGCCTAAATCCTTCATTATACAAAGTGAGTCTAGATACATTGCTCGATTACAAATATCTGTGATACTGAACTCTGCATTTGGATGAACTCAGCCCTGTATGTTTATAACTGAGTTTCTTGGTATTGCAGGGGACTGAAATTAATGACTCAGCTTCTTCTTCCAGTCCAATGTTTTTAAATCTTAAGTGTTCTGCGGTGGGTAATAGGAGGGTTTTCTTGTTTGTTTCTTTAACTCTTATGAAATAAGAAAGTGAAAAAATATGTTTGGGATTCTTTCTTCCCATCTTCTTTGAGAGAGATCCACAGCTTAACAGTATAGTGTTGAAATCTGAAATGTTGCAATCTTTTCTGTATTGCTGAGAAAAATACTTTTTTTTTGGCTGAGTAATGAGTCTCTGAAAAGCATGTGCTGCAATGTCCATATTCTGTTGTTCTGTTTGTATAATGTGCAACTCAGGAATGTTGCATTACAATTATTTTTTGTGAGTATCACAGCTGCATAGAGGAAAATTTATGGAAGGGGCAGATAAACTGTCTCATGCTTTATGTACATGCCATTGAAAACAAATACTGCCCTTTTTGAATGTAAATCTTCAACTCCTACATAGCAAAAGTAAATCCTCTGTCTTGTTAGACAAAAAAAAAAGTGAAAAAAATCATATCTGCAATTTTAATTTACAATTTACTGAACTAAGTCACTGCAAAAAACATCCAATTAAAACCTGAAGCAATGTTCAATGACTTACAGAACAACACAGAGGGCAGCTTACCTTATGTAAAGACTGGACAGTTGCCCAGAGCTGCAGAATTGGATAGGCAGCATTTTTAGAGCCAATTTTTGACTGCACTGATTAAATTTCTAATAAGATATTAATTTTTATAATGCATAAATACTTTGCCCCATATTTTTCTGGAATTTTCTGAGACCATATTTCATAATAGCTGAATTTGTGGCATCTTAAAATTGTATCAAAATGTCTGGTACTAAAGATGATTTCTTACAAACACTGTAGTAGAAGCAGTAGAATATATTTTACTCAAGGCAACAATTTCTGATGATGCAGATATTGAACAGGAATCAGGGATTGCTCACAGTTGACTAGAAAAACACTAACTGTTGCCAGACATCCTGACAAGACTTTTTTAATAAATTCAAGAATTCCATAGTACATCTACTTTTGGTCAGTGGGAAAGACTATATTAATCGTAAACTATTCTCTATATTTTTTTTAAAGTATTACCGCTCAGGTCTGAAGTTTTGTTGTCTTGAATAAGCGCAGATACAGAAGAGCTAGAATAATATGATATGCCATAGGGTGTGACAGTGCACAAGGTTGAGTGCACAAGTATGAAGAAAATGCAAATCTGAAAGGTATGTTACTCATCACATTGCCCAGCACTGTGTGAACATGCAGCCTTTTGGGCTGGTTCCTGCCTAACTCTCCTGTAAATGCTCCTTTGCATAGGTTAGCATCAATGGTCAGTAAAGAGGGAACAGAGAAGACCATAAGCAAGCATGTACAACAGCAGGATTAGACAATGTTGCTGTACCTGGGTAATGAGAAACAGGTTTTCTCACTTGTTTCCAAAATGGCAATAACTCTCCCCTCTTGTACACCACCTTTCAAAATAAGTGAGACACATTGATGGATCAAAAACTGCAGCACACAGAGGGCTGTGTATGGCTGCTCACAAGCTGCAAACACACAGGCTGAAGAGACTATCAGTGGTTCCCTTCCCACCACCTGTACTTCAGTGCTCATCACAATGGCACTCTGGTGAACACACATGTTCCCCGCCAGTTCCTCATTCTGCCAGCCCTCCCCAATGGCAACCGCTGCTTCATCCTGCTCCACTAAAGCACTCACTGCCCTCCCTCTACTCTTCTTTCTTCCTTAATCTCCCAACCTCAAAAGCCAACACACTGATAGCTCTAGTAACTCAGCTCACTGCTTCCAGATAGCTCTAGTAACTGAAAAACCAGCATGCAAAGTCCAAGGTAAGGAAAAACCACTCCGGAACTTACTTAAAGTTTGTTCACCACAAGACGGACATTTGACATTTCCCCTAGTGCCTGGATTTCCCTTCGCTCATCCTCGCTATCTTGTATCTGAATGTTTCTATAGGAATATATAGGTAATTGTGCACAAAATAAAAGAACACAATACCTAAAAAATAGTTTTTAAGGCTTTTCTATTGAAGTAGAGTTAAGCCATGATTATTTGAATATCCTAATGCCTTAAATAAAGAAATATAGAAACTTGGCCACTAACTTTCTTACTTTTTTAAAACAGCAGTAGCTCACAGAAACAAAATATGTTCTATTCACTAATATGTGTTTGCAATTTTTCTGTCTTGCTCAGATCCATTCAGATTCTTATACCAAATCCCTTCCTTTGTCTTTCATAAATTATTTGTGGGCAAATGTATTTTTTAGAGTAGAAAAAAAAAAAAAACTCTTCTACTCAGATTACACAATGTATATGAGCCTAATTCAGTGAAACTTGGTGCGTATGTAAGACTTACTGAGTATTAGAAAATCAAGCATGTACTTCAGATGGGAGAGGATGTTGTGAAGGTGTTGCAAAATGTAAGTGAAAAAGAAAATGAGCTTGACTGCAGTGGTAACACTGCCTTTACAGGCATCTTAACTTTTAATGGCATCCAACCTGGGAAATTCTGCAACTCTTAGCTTTAATTTACCAAATCTTTCTAGTTGCACAACAGTTAAGCAAAAATATTTCTTTCTGGCCTGTAAGGAAATGCAAGACAGTCTCATGCTTGAAAGTTTATGATTTACATATAGATATATAAATTGTTGAATATTTGTTATATTTGTTGAAGATATACTCAGCTTTCCACCCAGACTTGAATCACAATTACAGGAGGCATTTAAAACAAGTAAGGAATAAATGTAGGTATACATTATAGACAGAACATGATGGCTGTACTTGGATATATATTTCTTTAACATATAAGCATAGTGATTAAAATATTCAGCAATTGATGAAGTAATTTTATCTAAAGACAAGAAGATATAACCCACAGTGATTAAAGGGTGTACTATAATGTCTTTCTACTATGCCTAGAGGGGCAGCTGTGCTGGCAGAAGCTTTCACCCCTGAGGGATCAACTCTTGGCTGTAACTTCTACCACGGTAAAGCAGGTTTATTTTTATGGGCAGAAATCCACACCAATCCCGCCAACTGAGGATCCTCAGGAGACAGACAAATTTTATGCAACTCCCAGCTGGCCTCAATACTGCAACACCAGCACCTTTCTCTTACAGCTTACTTTTCTTTTTTGCTCTCTGAACTAATCAGCTTCTTTCATACCTAAGTATGTCCATTTGAGATAAATGCAACATTTTTAACTACCACAGGTAAAAGTCTCAAATCAATGTACAGGTTCACTGTAGCTCTACAGCACCTATTTTGTGCATGGCTGGGGTTTTTTTACAAATGATAACCCTAACAGTAACACAAACCACTTCTCAAAAGTTAGCCTTTGGTCCACAATCAGAACTGCTCAATTTGCTCTAATACATATGTTGCTGCAATTTATGATTGAAACTAATGCCAGTGCTCTGACAGCACTGTGCATTCCCTCTATTCTGAGGGAACAAAGTTTTTTTTAGGTAGCTCATGCTACTACGGCTTTCCTCAAAAGCAGGGCCAAAAACAAGCCAATGCGTTGTTGGACTGCCTGAGAATAAGGGCCAGCAGCCTGACAAGATACATCATATATCATTGTCTTCTCACAGATGTCACCAGCCTTCCTACTTCTTTTTCAAGAATCACTGCAACACCCTCCAAGACAAGACATTATCACTTATCCAAAGGAAAAAAAAAAAAAAACCCACAAAATTAAAAAACAAAAAATCGTCTTATATAAGCTCTTCTCTCTCTACAACAAGCAATAGTCATGTTTCCCGTTTGTAGCAGAGAGTGAGCAGCCCACATCTGTCCTCAGCAGGGCCCACATAAACAGTTCTACCAAATGAAGAAATAAACAGGGATTCCTCCTGGCAAGGTCAGAGGAGCAGATGAAAATGACCCTGGGAGCACGAGTTCAACCAAACATAAAAAGTTCCATGCTCTGTGGGGTTTGGTTAAATAATTCAGCTCCAATCTTCTAAGAACACAAATTCAAACCATTCTCTTCTCAATGGGATAACAGAAACAAATACACAAAGTTAATGAACCCAGCAGGGATTGACCAAACAGTTCAAACTCCCCTTTGGAGCAGTTAGAATAGCTATGAAGCAAACAACCTTAGCCACTTGGCTCCAGAAAACACAACCTGCCCTGCTTGCATTGGAGGAGTAAAACCTTCCTTGATTACAGGAGTCCTTCATTCTTTTTGGGGTTAAATTTACTATTAAATTCTAACTAAAGAGACACCTGTTCAGGTCTGACAGTTCATGTGCTAAGTCAAAACAATGGCAGTGAAATGTCTTCTGTAAGCATTTGATCCCTTTGTCTTCTTATGCAGTCCAGAATCTACATCTCCTCACACTTGTGTACATCTAACATGCAAGTTCCCTTACTTCAGATCCATGTCTTCTTTCACACTGTGGTCCTTATATGAAATACTCACATATTTATTCAGCAGTATGCATTATTTCCTCTACACACCTGGTCACAGAACTATTCCAAAGGAGTCAGAGGCATGGAAAATACATCCACATGTAACTATGGTTCTAATGGCAGATCAACATAGGCTGCAAGTATCACTCTGCAACACTAGAATCTCCTGAAACATCAAACCAATCTATCTACAATTCTTGAAGTGTTTTCTTCATTTCCCCACTTCATCTCCTAGTATGCAACACGTTGCATTTTTCTTCCTATTCTTTGTATCAACTTCTTTGTTGTATATATATAAATACAATTTCTTTGTATATATACATACAATTATTTTTGTTAGAAAAACTCTCTCCTCACTTACATACCTTCAGTTGCCATAATGACAGGCATGTAGATGCTTCTTTGAGACTAAACCAGAATGCAAGATTCTCTATTTATAAAACAATACATCTGCTGTTCAAAGTACCTATAAAATAGGCTGTTCAGCATACAGTTAAGAGCTTCTCTTTACATCCTGTCCAGGTGTTAGTTAGAAGAAAGGATTGATTTAAAGGTAGGATTTAAGCTTCAGTTATTAAGAGGTAACAACTTACTTAACCAGGATCCAGTAACACTGAAATTAAAGATCCTAATTTAGGTGTCTAATTTAGGTTTTACAAGACTACTGTGCTGCATACAGAAACTGTTGTATTTATATGCCTGAGATAAAATTGCTGAATGAGGGAAAATTAAAAAAAAAAAAAAAAGTAACTACCTTATTAAGTTTAAAAATACTCCAGATTCTCAATAAAACATAATTGAGTATTCTGTAAGAAACCTGTTCTCTTAAACTAGCAAGTTAAGTATAATAATATAACAGTAAGCGTGGACATGGCAACTACTATAACTTTGCTGAATTTTTCAGAAAAAAAAGTATCATGGTCTCATAACTAAAATGCATTTGCATTGAGAACAATAAGATTTAAGTAATCATTTTACATATATAATATTTCAACAATTCTAAAGTGTATCCAGAAGTGCAAGCTGATTACCTAATTAAGCAAGAACATCTTGTCTCACTAACACTCCTCTACATTATAATATTCAGAAGAAGGACCTATTTTAATCACAGAAAAGCCAGGCTTTTATACTCTATTACATTACAAACACAATATGACTGAATTTTCCAGGCTGCATAAAACTATCAACTTTTTTAGCCCAAAATAAATTTGAGCTGGAAACCATCACCTGGATCAACAATCCCTTATGCATGTGGGTGCTAGCAGACACAGCCATATGCATGATACTCACATTTCAGAGTTCCTTTTTCACGGCACATGTGGACACGCAGATCAACTTAACAAAGCCGCACAGTATGAGCGGATTGCATGCTGGCATGGGGCTGCCCAGTGCTCTACAAGCCCTAAGTCAAGAACAATCCTCTTTTTGCCCACTCACTGCTAAAGCACCTAAGAAAATCTGTACCGTAGACTCCACATTGGCTCTCACTGAGGTCACAGGCCATCATTACTCAAGTAAACCTAAATATTTCTAGCCTTTATTTAATTTTATGGTGTTAAATGTAATGGTCTTGACTGTGTTTTACATTTTTTGCAAAGTACTTCTGGAATTCAAAGATATTCCCAACCTCCAGGCTAAACAATTACTACAAAATTCAGCTCACATTTTTTTATTTTCCCAGTTGCAATATTAATATTTGATAATTGCATTGCTCAATTTTATGGTTTTTTCTCACATCATATTTCATATTAGTTTCTTTATTAACATCTTGTTTGACAGATATATTGATTTACACGACAGCACTGCCATAAGCACACCCATTTGGTGATCAGACATCAACAACAAAAAAAACATTCCATGGCCTACAATTAGCATGGAGAAAGAATAAAAGCAAAGGTCAACATTCTTTCTACTCTTTTCTCTAAAAAAAAAAAAAAAAAAGAAAAAAAGAAAAAATCTGAATACAAACAGAAGCCACTCTGACTGAAAATACAATGACACATTATTCCACTTCTCCAAGCTTGAAGATATTTATCTCTGTGAAATTTCTCAAAAAACCAAAAATGATATTTCCTCAGGTTAACATCTCTTTCTCTTATACTCTGTTTTCACCTTCTACATTTGGCATTTTTCTAAGGCTACATTTTTCCTTTAGCCTAATCATAACACCTGAAAGGCAGAATTAAAAAACAGAAGGGTAAAGAATGTAAGCATTTGTACCTCTAAAGATAAAAATAGCATTAAAATCCCATAAATACTAGTTAATGTGGAGAAGGAGCATCTATGTCATAAAAAAAGCTGTCCTACAAATGAGCACATCTCTGACAGTTTCCAGTTTTAGTGTGGAAAATCCAATATGCCAGTAGGATGAGCAGAGCAGAATAGTAACTTGAACTTTTACCTTGATTTTTTTTTAATTCTAATGGAGAAAAGGAAAATGTTCTCACAGAAAGAAGCAGGGCATGAGAAGGCCAGAGCAGATGGACACAAGAAAACATTTGTTTATGAAACAAAGACATTATTTTGGTAATTATTATGGTAAAAAAATTTCCATTTAAACTAATCAGGCAAATAAAAGCAAGGGATCTAAAAGACTGAGTCTTGAGAAGCAGTCAAAAGAGTCTCTTCAGCTATTACTGGGTGTAAACCTTGAGTAACCCCTTTTAACTCAGCAGAACTGTGGAAGAGGAAGGGAGATCAAGTTTGGACCTGAGGTCAAAGAAACAGAGGAAGTGTTAATCAAGCAACACTGAGATATTTTTTGACTGAGAGAAAATACCACAATGTTTTTAAGACTCAGTTTTAAATGTCCTTAGTAGATTTCTGTACCGCATTTGAGTTTGGTCCTTATATTCATTAGCTTTGCTCATAAACCTCTTTCACTACTATAATATAGCTAAAACTGAGAGAAGCTATGCACAACTGTCATAATGCTCTAGTGTTGTTATGTATGAATGAAGAAATAAGCTAAATTGAAGTAAAGCACCCTCGTATCCAGCATAACTGCATCAAAATACCTCTTTGGATAACTACACCAGGAAAACATGAGAACAAAAACTACCTTATGCCTTTAGCCAACATAATTGCATCTGCACAAAACAAAAAAATAGGATCCCCTTTTTTGTTATTTTCACAAATACAGTGCATACTTCATGCTTTGTAAATACAGGCTATTATGGCATAGCCTTTTCTACCTATTTTCTTTAAATGTACAAACCAGAGGTCTCAAAACAGGCAAGGCTATTTTGCTCCTTGATAAAATCTGATGTTGTGGCTTCTAAACATGGGCTTTTGAGTTCCCTGATTTGTTTTTTGTAGTGTTAGTGAGAAGAGAAAAAGAGGCTGTCTAATGGAAAACAGAGTTAGAACCTCTGTGGGACACAATGAACAGAGTTCTTATAAATTCTTCAGGGCAGAAAGGACATCTTTAGTTTAACACTACGTGCAAATGACTATAAAGATGTACATCTTAAAAAGGGTTTGGTAATGGAATGATAGACCGGTTGCCTTCTTCAGCTTCCGGCACCAATTTCCCTCCACGGTCTATTCTCCCCATCTGCTCCCAGATGCAACCCTTTTGCTCAGCAAGCTTGAGTCTCTATCCTAGGCATGTTCTTTCTGCCTCTGAAACCAGTTTTCAGTTCCAGTTTGGAGTTTATAGCTCATCAGTTTCCATTTCTAACATCAGCAGGAGGCATTATGGAGAACACAGGGTCCAGTACCCAGTTCCAGACACAAATCCATCTCTGGCACAGCATGCAAAAGTAGTTAACTTTTAAAAAAGATTTCTTCAGTGAAGAGCGTACTCACCAAAGGCAGAATTGTTAAGGAATTTAACACATAAAATTCCAATTGTTAAGAAATCAGACACCTACATTCTTATGCTTATTTGCATCACTAAGCTGTTGGGTTTTTTTGTTCTTTTTTTGAACCTGCACTGAGGGCCATCAATTTAGTAATTGGAACTCCTATAGCATATTAATTCAATAGCATGGTGAACTGTTGATACATCCTACATTTTAAGGTTTCCAATTTCCATCTCTCAGGAATGTTGGCAGAGAAAAGCAGCTATGTCTCTTAGAAGCCAAGTTATTATTGTTGGTAGTTTGAACATAGTCCTGCAACACTTCAAAAATTCTAATTTTTACCACCAAATATTTATATCATTATCCCAGAGATTTGAAAAAAAAATGCCACTTCATTTCTAATCTTAAACAAACCACACTCTTAATACAATTGATTTCAAAAGCATATGCTGAAATGAGCATATTTCTCAATCTGCAATACTAATCAAACACATTACAGTAAGAACTGATTGCGGTTTAAAATTCTAATATATATATTTGGCATATTGTATGCTTTTTGTCAGCATAGAAATGGTAAATTCTTTTTTGTTTGTTTCTTCATGTTTTTCAGCACTTTGAAATACATATCTGTTTTAACTATTGAATTCAGAAAACAAGCACTGAGAAGTGTGAGTCTGAAGTTGACACTATGAATTTGAAACTAATACAAGGGGCAAATTGAGATTTCATTTGTCTCCTTTTTGTTTGTACTGCAGACTGTAAGAGTAGCTAAGTGATGAATGGCGAGCATGAATGCTAAAAACTTAATTAATCTATTTCTACGAGAAAAAAAATCATTTCTGTCTTTTGAGATGACGTAGTACTGTTTTGTGACTGACTTTACTAATTTCTGTTGCACGGAACACATGCAAAAGGTAACATACATCATTGCACTGTCATTACTACTACTGTAGTGACAGCAAATGGCTAAAGTTCTTTGATATAAAACACATTTTGAACACCATTAGAATTCTCTGTTATGCATGCTGTCCCTAAGTGTCAAACATGGGAGTGCTGCCAACAGGTTGCTATCACTGAGGCCGTATGATGGAAGGGCACTACACAACAGTCATATCTGAAGCTGCATCAGGAGTCTGCTAGGAGGTATTGGGAAGATGAGCTATTCTGAAGGAACAGAACTTTTAAGAACACATAAAGATTAGAAAAGCCATGAAATACAGAAGGTGTTCTGAGCTTTCTTCCATGCAACATGCTTTCTGAATGTTCCCACAGCACCTTGATCATCACCTACCACAGAATCCTCCACTGGAAAACCTTAGAGAGAGATAAAAGTGAAATAACTACCAAGCTTGTTGTCAAAACAACTGGTAAGTGTTCTTCTGGAGCATATAAATGTTCAGTCTGGAAGAAAGTAAATACTGCTTAAACAGTCCTACATGTTTGGGCAACTCCAGCCTGGAGAATTTTATGCTTTGTCCATTAAAATCAGGTGCTGTCATTACTTTTTATAGTAATCACAGGAAAAGAATGTTAAATGTATTCTGAAATATTCCAGCTTCTACACTATTTGGGCATTCTGCAGTTTGTTAATAGCGAGGTTCCACAGGGATCGGTTCTGGGGCCGGTCTTGCTCAACGTCTTCATCAATGACCTGGATGAGAGCACAGAGTGTACTCTCTGCAAGTTCACTGATGACACCGAACTGAGAGGACTGGCTGATTCCCCAGAAGGCTGTGCTGCCATTCAGCAACATCTCAGCCACCTTGAGACTTGGGCACAGAGGAACCTCATGAGGTTCAACAAGGACAAGTGCAAAGTCCTGAATCTGGGAAGGAACAATCCCATGCACCAATACAGGCTGGGGATTGAGCTGCTGGAGAGCAGCTCTGCAGAGAGAGACCTGAGAGCCCCAGTTGATAATAAACTAAACATGAGCCAGCAATGTGCCCTCATGGCCAAGAAGGCCAATGGCATCCTGGGATGAATCAAGAACAGTGCAGCCAGCAGGTCGAGGGAGGTTCTGCTCCCGCTCTACTCTTACCCTGGTGAGTTCTCATCTGGAGTCCTGTGTCCAGTTCTGGGCTCCCCAGCTCAAGAGAGACAGAGAACTTCTGGAGAGAGTCCAGTACAGGGCTACTGAGATGATCAGGGGACTGGAACATCTTTCTCATTAGGAAAGGCTGCAAGACCTGGGATTGTTCAGCCTGGAGGAAACTGCGGGGGGACCTCATTAATATTTGCAAGTATTTAAAAGGTGTATGTCAAGGTCATGGGGCAACATTTTTTTCTGTAGTGTCCAGTGATAGGACAAGGGGTAACAGACAAAAGCTGGAACACAAAAAGTTCCACATCAACTTAAGGAAAAACTTCTTTACTGTAAGGGTGAGGGAACCCTGGCACAGGCTGTCCAGGAAGGCTGCAAAGTCTCCTTCTTTGGAGGTTTTCAAAAACCACCTGGACACGTTCCTAAGTGACCTGATCTATGTGGACCTGCTTGAGCAGGGTGGATAGACTAGATTTTTAGAGGTCTCTTTCAACTCCTATCATTCTATAATTCTATGAATAGCTTAAAAGAACACATTTTCTACAGTCTAATTAAGTAGCCAATTCTGTATGACTTACTTTTTTATTCAGAGCACTGCTTTCTTGTTGGGTAGACCTGAAATACATTCACTGTTTCATATTCAATAATCATGTCACAAATCAGGCTTAAGTTTGTTTTCCAGTGCTTCCTGATGTTCTGAATTACAATTACTTGCATTTTTAAAGATCTTAAGTCTTACAACCACAAAGTAAAAAAGTATAATATGCTAAGCTTCCATGCTTTTCCATTAATTATCTTCCTTCATTTTTTGGAAACATTTTAATTGCCCTAGTTATGTTAATATCTTTTTGGAAATGGTTATTCCACTTTTATCAGCAAATGCTCTTAACACACACCTCTGATTACATATTACTGCCAGTGTCACCAGACAGGAAAGCACCATGTCCTGAAAATAAAAAATATTAGCATATAACTGGAGGCTTAAGATAACAAATAAAGGAACTTCTTAATGACACTGTACAAACTAAAATTTAAAATATAATCAACAAAAAAAGAAATGATGATGATGAATCTCACCCCAGACACAAATATTATTAATGAATAATCTTGAGGCTGCAAGGAAAAAAAAAACCAAACAAACTGAGACTATTTCTGGTTTCTCAGCCACAAAGACCTAGTTAGCTAGACATTTGCTCTTCAATAAAAGCTTAACATTATCTGGATTGCCCAACTGTAAGACCAAGAGCTGTAAGAAATACTGGAAATATGTGATAGATTGGAAAGCCAAACAGAGCTCTCCAGTTAGCTTATCCAACATCTTGTATTCTTCAAGTCATGGAGCACTGTGTCTGTTCTCCTATATCCCAATTACTTTGTGTTTGAACACCACAAACTTTTCTTCAAATGTTTTGAGACTCACAATAAAAATATGAATGTTGGCACAAGAGCTCACACATACATGCAAGTCAAAGAATGCAGGTTTGAACTGAGACGCCTATGTGAGACACAGTCTTCATTTGACACATAAAACAGCTGATCAATGGGGTCTTGTTTTCCTATCTAACCTCCTCCTTGGTGCTGTGCAAACATTAGGCCATATGTACTACACGAACAGTCAGAAACCAACAATGCTGTCTATCAATAATTAACAGCTATGTTGTAACCATTTTTAATGAAAATCAAGAGAGAATTACATTTTCAGAATCATACCGACCTTGAAATATAAAATTAATTTAACAGCACAGATTATTAGCATAGGCCAAGAACATTCTTCTTTTTTTGATCCTTACATAAGAAAATGGATAGCTGTAACTCTGGCAAATGGTGTGATACAGTTAATTGAAAATTATATTCAGATACCATCTTTGCTAAAGCAAACATCTCCTCAAGAAAAATGCAGCTCTTCAAAAGCACCCTGTGATATCCCAATAGGAAAACTAAAACAGGTGAGATATAACCTTTTTTCTTGAACTGGAAGGACCCCAATAATAACCAGAGTTCCTGGAAGCAAAACCACCTGCTCATCATAAAAAGAGCACAAAATAATTTACTTGAGAAACAAAGGATATCAGAGTTAACTTTTTTTCTAAAATGAAGGAAAAGATGAACAAAGGGTACCAGAAATATGTATGTGTGTGTGTGTATATATATAAAAGAAATAGACAAGAAGTATGATGTAGTGAACTAAATTCAAGAAAGAAGAGTAATGGAAGAAAAACACTTTAAAAAGCATGAACCTGTGATTCAAGGAGCAGTGCTCTTTTATCTCACTTGACTTGCCTTCTGTAAATAACAGCAACTCCTTTAAGGCTGCCTAAAGGATCTCCTGTCTCCTTAAAACTCAGATTCTAGAATGAGGATTTTACCATAGCAAGAGCTGAGTGAGATCAAATCCAATATATACTCCAGAGAAGAGACAGATGGAATTAGGTTAAAGAGCTGGAAGACTTTTTTATATACTATTAATGATGCATTAATTTACACTAAAAAAAAAAAAAAAAAAAAAAAATCGCTGCAACAGAATTCTACCTCTCTTCACTGTAGCTGCAGAGGCACAATGTTTCCTCGATATTTCCCTTGGTGATATTTAAAAGTCTCCTCCTTTACATGTAAAATATCTGTTCAGATCAGTTGTATCACTACATAACCCAAAGAGTTTTCCTATCCATTAAATGTGTGAATTTAGTTTTCTGTCATCCATGGAGACTACAGTTGATATTTAGCATATTCCACGTTTCCATCATATAAATAAGGCTGACTTCATTAACCAAAATTTCTTACTGCTGCCATAAAAGAAAAGCCATAACCTCCAGCCACTGCCTGCCTGTTCAAAATGGAAAGCTGTTTTGCTCTGAAGCCCCTTTCATTGTCAACACTACATTGCAAACTAAGCTAGCCCTTACACAGACCCGTGGAGTTACAGTTGTATAATAAATGGCACAAATAAAAGAAACAACTGGAGTATAATTTCTTCTCTGAATTTATTCCATCATGTAGCAGGATTCATTCATTCATCACTTGTTCTCAAGCATGATATTCAAAGTTAGCAGACAATAATGAAAGAGAGCCATTTTAAAACTAAGGGATTCACTTATACATTATTCCCAGATTTAATGCTTGTACATAAAAGCATTTACCATTTTATTGAACTGTTTGTCAGTTTTCTGCTTCCTTTAAACACCAGTCTACATCCTTCTGTCTTAAAGACTAACTTTCATATCATGATTCATTTAGACAGAGCTGAGGCAATATTTTGTTGGCTCGACTGGTGTGCTGTTAAGTTTATGGCCCCATTCCTGCAATGGAAGCTGCAAGCACCTATTTCATTACTATTTGATAAGTAACTTGAGAGCCACAGATGGATGTCACTATGGAAACATGAGTGATTACTATAGAGACCAATGAAACAAGAACGGATGCCTCCATGAGGAGACAGCCTCCTTCAGTTTCTTTCTTTTTCTCAAAACAGCTTTCAATAATAATTTCAAGAAGACTACTGAAAGGTCAGGCTGGCATCTGAATGTTATTTTGTTTTGGTTTGTTTCCCTATCCACCTAATTGGAAAAGCAGTAGAGAATCTGTGTCAGTTCTGCATCCTTGAAGGACTGACAGGTAATGTGCCCTCTCAGGAGTACCATGGGACACTAGGTCTCTGAAATGTGAATACGGCAACTTCTTTGGCTTTTCTAAGATTGCTTCGGTGTCTTGTAGGGGCCACTTCAACAAATACAAACTGAAAACTAAAAAAAGAGGTTCCCTTTTCTCTTGGGACAACTGCCCCTTGCCAGGGAGACTCTTCATACTATTCCCTTCAATGCCCTTGAGTCCACTGTGTGCTATCAGAGGTCAACTAAAGAGAAGGATGGAGAAGTATTTCCTCTGCTCTGGTACCAGTTACATCAGAAGCTCAGTACACAACCACTAACTAAAGCCAGCAATGTCCACAGATAACAACGCCAACATTGTCGGGCTCAGAGCAGCCCGGAGTAGGGTAACCAGTGCTGCGGCTCGCATGGCGCTGCACAGGGTCCATCCAGACCCAGCTTCCCCAAGGTCATCTCGACCACAGAGAGATGACATCAGCGCTCCTCGCAGGTCTGTTTCTGAAGACGGCGAGCGCAGCACCACGGTCCTTGCTTTGCCGCGGCTCCCCGCCCACACTTCCCAGTGGAACTGCCCCCGTGGTGCCAGCGCCCCAGATCGCGGCTCCACTCGGGGCGGGCGGTGCGGCAGCGCTCGGGGACGCAGCGAGAGGCGGCCCTGCGGGATGCGCGCAGCGGCGCGGGGGCGGGATCGCGCCGCGCCCTCCCGCAGCTGCGGCCTCGGCCCAGCCCCGCCGCTCGCCTCCCTGTCCCGCTGTCAGCGCCGGGCGGCCGCACGGCTCGGCTCGGCTCGGCTCGGCTCGGCTCGGCTCGGCTCGGCACGGGGCAGCAGGGCGGGCGGCGGCTGCTCCAGCACCGTGGGAAGCGCCCGCGAAAGGCGTCGGCTGCGCCCCACGCGGCGTCCGTCCGTTCATCCCTGCGTGTGTGTGTGAGTGTGTGTGTGAGTGTGTGTGTGTGTGTGAGTGTGTGACTGACGGTGTGGCGCACACGGTGCGGGGGTAGCCGCCCGCATGCCCACAGCCGGGAGCCACGCCGGCGCGACCCGGCTGCGGCAGCCCCTTCTCCGTTCCCCGGAGCCCTCCCCGGCGGGGGCGACCTCAGCGGCCTCGCTGCTGCTGCTCCTCCTCCTCCTCCTCCCTCCTGGCGGGTAGGTTACGTTACCTGGTCTCTAGCTCGGGCTGGGTCTAATCCCGCGGCCGCCGCCGGCTCCTGTCCCTGCCGCGCGGGTGAGTGGGGTAATTACTTTATTTATTTCCCATGAGGTGTCCGCAGCAGCGGGGGAGCCCGGGCCAGGCGGCAGGGAGGGACACCCGGCTGCTGCTGCGGGGCCGACGGGGCGCCGCTGTCCCGGGGGTGCTGCCGGGGAGCGGCCGAGGCGCTTCAGCACCGGCGNCGGCGCCCGGCCCGGCTCGGCCCGGCAAGAATGAGCCAGCGCGGGACTGGGGACGCGCCGCGCCCTCGCGGGAACGGAGCGAGCGGGCGGCAGCGGGCTCCGTGCCCGCCGGGGCCGGGCAGCAGCCCACCCCCCGCCGGCGGCCTCCCCGCCTACCTGCCCGCTCGGTGGCGCGGCCAGGGCAGGGTGCGCTCGACGGGAAACGCGAGGGCAAGCAAGAGCACCGCTGGCTGCTGGTGGCGGTTTTCATCTCGCTTCTGGCGCGTCCGGCCCCGGCCGCACCCCGTTCGCCTTCTTTTCAGGCCTGAGGATGCCAAGTATTTCACGTAATACGGCTCATTGCCCTCGCTCTTCCACGGAAAGGTTACCAAAAGGCGCAACCGCTTGCTCGTGTTAGGAAAAAGAATAAATAGAAGAGTTATTTTTGTGCTAAACGAATGAACATAGTCTTCTGAAGCAGGAACTGAAATTGGGCCAGTCAGCAATGAGTTGTAGGTGAAAATCTTGATCACTTCTTCCTATACCCCTATAGTTCTCCTATAGTAAACCAAAAAGTTACAAGAACTGGTTTTTTTATTAAAATGGCCTCTAAATTCAGAAGAAATTCAGTCCTTAAAGCTTAAATGCTGTAGGGAAAGAGGTACAACATAATCAAGTAATTTCATCATTAAAGCCTTTACCATTATGCCTGTTCTCATTGGTAGATGTTGTGTGCAACATTTAAAGTAGTGTGGGGGGGGTCTGAGTAATTACAACTGTTGATATTATATTGCAAAATATGTACAAAAGTAAATGTGGTTATCATGTGTTGGTGTTTGGGTTGGTTTTTGTTTGTTCTGTTTTGGTTTGGTTTTTTTAGACTTTATTACATGTACTTTGTTTAGAGCTTTTCAAATGGGATCGTTATAGACATGTTAGGAACTGAGACTGCCAGTATATGGACAGGAAGAGAGAGAACTTAGGTTGTAGTTGGGAATATTCCAGTGTGCTGAGCCACTAGTGAAGGAGGAAAGGAATCTATACTGTTGTCTGTTTTACAGTAATAACATTTGAATCCCTTAGCTGGCATCAGCCACCATGAACAATTTTTTTTTTTTAAATTATCTGGAAAGGAGCATGGTCCCTCTCAAAAAAGCTGCAGCATGAGTGGCAATACCATCCACAGAGGACTGCCGTCATGAAGCACAAATTCATAGAAATCAGGTTTCTTTGGCACCTTTCCCTACAAATATTTTTGCGCTTTTTTTTTGTGAAAAGTGTAACGAATTATTCTGTATTTTAAACTACAGTCATTAAACCAGAAGATGCAGACTCAGAAATCCCAGTAATGTAACATTTTATCATTACTTTTTTTTTCTTCAGGATATTATTGTTGTAATGTATTTATCATCTGCTTCCAGTGCAAGTTCTTCAGGTTCAGGAGAGAATACTTTGTCTCATGCTTGTAAAGCAGCCGGGTCACTTTGGGCGGATTCTGGCACTGTGATCATAAGGAACTGTAGATAGTTCACTGGTAGAGACAGCAAACGCTTTTATTCATGAAAGACTTTGAGCATTTTGAAGTCATTTAGGGATATCCCATAAGCTAAGTAATATTTGAGCTACATACCTGAGTCCAGGGAAGTTTTTAAGAGCAAACATCATGGTGACTGCAGGAGCAGCTCATGGAAATCACTGTTACATTAATTTAGGTACCAGTGTCAGTCATCTCTGCAAGTGTGTGAAAGGAACCCCATGGTACCCTGTCCAGGCAGCAGGTTGTATGATAGGTTTTGGAAGACCTACAAGAGAGTCCCACTCGAGAGTTCCCCTAAGCCAAGAAAAGGGAAGAGCAAACACTAAGCAGTGACTTGTTGGCATATAAGCAAAAGAGTTTTGGGTACAAGATGCCCATGGTCAAACTCACTGTCACTTCCAGGCAGGCTCACAATTGCATGATTAAAAATGTGTACATTGTAATGAAATCTGATGTAAAATCTTTCATAATGAGATACACTGCTAGTGCTGAAATCAAAGTTGTGTACTTGGCTTTATAGTGGCATTAAGCTCTTTTCATATTCAGACATTTTATATGCCCTGAAGAAAATCATAGGCCATATAGCACTTCAGAGAGTTCCTGTAAAATGCAGCACGTGGCTACAGTGTCTTTTACAGTGAAACATTACAGTTTGCATGATATTTTGTAGCATTTTAGGAAAGTGATTTTTCAAAGAGAGCTGAGAAATAAATACACAAAGATAGAAATGGTAACTGTTTTTCATTACACACTTCTAGTTCTTCGACAGATGTACTTCAACCAGAATAAGTATGTGGTTATATAGATAGAAATGTATCTTTTTTTAAAAAAATATACTGTATATCATAGATGATACATATTATAATTATAAATTTATTCTATTGTATATATTATCAACAATAAATTTTACACATTGATGCACTTGATAAGGTATCTCATGTATTGTTATTTGCTGTACTATGTAGTACATACTGCACACTATGTATAATACTGCTACAAACAGTACAAACAGATGTATTCTGTGTTTATATACAATAAATTTGCACTTATATCACTACATATCGATACGTAAATAGTAGATTATTTTAAACTATGCTATCCATTACATAGACATATGAATTTTCTATATAGACATATATGTCTCGTGGTTTCTTTCTATACTTCTTTTCAGAGCACCTCTCTAGGAAAGGTGTATGCATCTACTGTTGGCTGTGTGCATCCTTGCATCATGCATTTTCCAGTCTGAGGCAGAGTCTGAACGTAAGATGTCTGCAGTTATAGCAGTATGTGGTTCTGGCCTAGAGTCTGCACAAATTCTTACATAGGTTAACATCTGTATGGTCACAGAAATTACCATGAGCCCTCAAACTAAAAGTTGATTCATGATTTTGGGTTTTATGCTGACCTTGATTGCAGTGATGTCAGGATTTTAAAGTGAATGCACTTCTCTGCGAGTGCTGCAGAGGAAGGCTCTGAAATGATCTAGTTCTTTGTTGCAGATTAAATAAAAAAAAAAATTAAACCTGTTGTCATTCTACATCTTTTCAGTATTCAAGCACCTTCAATGTAGGAAGCCCATTACTCCAAGTGAAAATGATCATAGCTACCTTCTAAGGGTAAGAATTAAAAATGTATTAGTGAGAGCAATTATTAATTTCCCTGTGAATTTCAAGAAGCTAGGAAAGGTTCAGACCTGCATGAGCACATGTGTGAGTCTGTGCATGGAGGGTGGCATTCTGTATTTTTCAGTGATCTAATTGTGAAGAAGAAATTAAAAAATCTATGTTTTGCATGTGGGAAAAGAAGGCATACATCTAGTTTAATAGTGAAATAGACTTCTGGGAAATTGCATGTTATGCACTGTTGCTATGTTTTGATTGATAACAGCTAGAAGTCTTTTTAGTTATAATAACAGAGAAAGGATTTATTTTTTTCACCAGAGGAAAAGAAAATGCTGCAAACATTGAATTCCTGATGGTATTTGCTGTGAGTCTGTTCACTAACTGTTTGGGTAAGTCTTCTGCCGGAAAAGTTCATTTCATCTACATGGCACTTGTCACATGGTTTCATTTGAACTCAGAATTTTACAGGATCTATTCTAGGCTTGTATTCCTCTGCTGTATCACAGAATATGTCTTCTAGTTGCAGAGTCTGGATCTGAAGTGTGCATATTCATGTCTGTGTGTTGTTCTGGCCTGCATAAGATTACATTCTTATTTATGTGGTGTTTTTCTGGACTGATTTCTGTTCCATAAATATGCAGCTCAGACTTTTCTGATGTCCATATGCAAGCTGGTGTGGTGTGCATGCTCCTCATCTCCAGCAAAACCACAGGTTGTTATCTTTAAAATTTTATTGGTAGATCACCTAGGCCACCTTCTGTAAGCTTTATATCAGCAACTAATGATTGTCAGCCTCCACCTCCATTCATACACATAGATAGCTCTGTCACTAAAATAACACTTTAATTCTAGTTCTGTTAGTGAGAGATATATACTTTTTTATTTGTGATAAAATCATATAAATATGAATAGAATTGAGTTATAATGATAAAATAGAGACAATTATAGCCTTTCTATTGAGGTCAGTTTTCTCTGCAAGTGCCAACCATGTCTATACCAGGCCCAATAAAATTATTTTATTTTACAGCTCCCGTGGACACAGAACACAGCACATCATTGTAACTGCAGCAAGTCTCAAGTGAGAGAGATCTCTATCAAGCATCACAGAGAATTTGAGGCAGCTGGCAGTTATCAAATTCTCTATCAAGCATCACAGAGAATTTGAGGCAGCTGGCAGTTATCAGCTGAAGCAGGTAGTCAGTAGAAGTGTAGGAGATAAATAGATAATAGAAAAGCAATCTGGAAACCTGGGAGAGATAATAAACCTCTCTTCTAGAGAGGAGGTAACAACTCAGGTAGGTCACTCAACTCCTAGATTAGTGCTGTGTCTAATACTGCTGAAAATACAGTAGCAGTTCATGCCTGTCAGCTCTGAAGTAGTATTCAAGATGTTGTTGGAAATGCAGTTTGACACAGTTGGTTATAGAAATCACTATTGCAGTAGAGTGAAGAAGGATCATGCTGCTGAAAGACAGGTGACCAAAATCCCAGGAACACCGTGACCCTCTATTAAATTACAGTTACCAGAATAGAAAACCAGTTACATCCTCTTCTTACCGTGCGTGCTGCTATGTCTATACTGCCAGCACAACTATTGCGTAAGTATCCCTGCCATATTGATTGTGGTCCTCAGTGGGGCATGTGATTTTTATATATATATATATCTATATATATATATCTAAAATTTCCACTTCTTTATACA